>CM060955.1:134905169-135015169 GCA_030765055.1 Mantis religiosa | reverse complement strand
TTGTGAAGTGATCTTTATTCGTGTACCAGAACTGTTTAGTGTGTGCAACTTTGGATAATATTTATCTATTTTTCAATGTGATGGAGTCCAACACACGTGAGTAGAACTTTTGAATTATTATTTTGCTTAAAGATTTTAAATGTTTACAAAAGGGTTTGACAGTGCATTGTGCTCATAGCAAATACAACTTCAAAACATTTCACCAAATATTTCTCAAATGTTGTCCGATATATATAGGTACATAAACGTAGAGATTCGTCTGATTTGTTTTGGTGAGGTTATGTCTGATTTATTCGAGTAGGAAATGGGAAATGCGTCAAAACTGCTTTGTATCCTTTTCTGACAAGGATCCCAGAGAAGCACTTTACTTCAATATACGCCTAATCAGAAGACCTTTAATGCCTTTTTAAAATAATTTTATGGCAAACCAAAATATGCCTTAAATCCTATTATTATCTGAACAAATTGCGGTATCGTAATAGCAAATAGTTTATTTAATATATTTTATGCACAAGGATGAAACAGTGAGCCTATGAGACCTTTTTACTCGACAAATTTAATTGCCCTTAAGTAAAACAGAAAAGTATCTCAAAATATCATGGAACATATAGTACGAGACAGTTTTTAAGACGATTTTCGATACTTATTCCGAATAAATTATATATCATTGTTGTTTACAATCGTCGCTATTAATTTTAAACCTTAATTTCTTATTTGAATTTATGTTTTCGACAAATTCATTCGTATGATTTTGTGAGAAGTGCGGTCAAATCACTCTGTTTGGACATTTTAAAATTATATTTTAAAAGTGTTAAAATTAATATAATTGGATAATTTCAATACGGATTTAAAACTATTATGATCTTAATATGGTAAAAAATTTTATTCCAATAATAAAACACTTCGGGATGCAGTCATTTGCTTGTTCCTTTGTATATTTACATTATATAAGCCTTGTACATAAGGTGGGCTGTATATATTTGGTTTCTAAATCAATAATTAATTTGAAAGCCACGATCACTGTGCCGCAAGTATACTAAGCTTTTGAAATAGATCACTTTTGTTGTAAAAAACGTCAGTACATTCTGCGTAGTATCAAGTGTTTACCCTTAAGAGCGGCTCGTCCTATAGTTCAACAGAACGGCATTTACGATGTTCAGTATTTTTCTTTAGCTTTATGAAGAAAAATAAACAATTTACATTATTGTGTAAAATCAAAGTTGAATTAACGTTAAATTATAATTTACGTAACCAAACCAATTCAGCAACAAGTAGCACTCAAGGCATATTTCTGTCTTAATAAGTTACACATTTTCTGAAAATCTACTCAAAGTCATGTAATAATTTCATCCATCGTTTGGGTTCAAATTATTTTCATTTCAGGAATAACAATAAAATTATGTATTCATTATTTACAAAACTAGAAGGCATATATAGTTTGCGCAGTTAGGTTTTCTCGCTCGATCACTTGGAGTCATATTGAAACTCATAACTCTTTTCTCCTTCGGAATCTAATGGTAATTATTTTATTATTTGAATATATCACGTACTTCATGAAGCAAAAGTTCTTGGAGTTAGAGTAAGGTTTTATTCATAGCTTTTGTACTTAAGTCTTTATTTCTCTTAGATTGTTTATGAGAGCGTCTTTAAATGACTTACGTAACCCTCTTTTAATCAAAGGTATATAACCGTAATTTTAATTTTTGAAACGTAGAGGCTGCTTAATATTCGTAGTTCGTTTAGATTAAATTGAGCACGCAAAATTGGATTTATTTGTTTTAGGATTAAAATCCATACTTAATTATTATTGTTCATATTTTAAGGTCTCTGCGGTGAGTGGAAACTGTGTTAATAATAACAATAATAAGAATAAAAACCTAAAACCGCATCAGTTGGTAACCGAATACAGAGGATGGGATGAGAAACCAGTCTACTGACCACTCGACAAGGTCAATTTCTTGTTTTTCCGAGATGATTTGTAAACAGAAATACCTAGAACTCTTATTTTTCAGAAGTTTACTAAATGCTGTTAAACGTAGGTATTTTTTCTGTATGCTTATATTGTCTATAACGTCATGTAGCTTAACGTTGCTGATTGAAAAGCTCAGTATCTTTGGAGAAAATATTTACACTAAAAAGTGAAATGGGATATTTCCTAATCTTTTATCTTCTCGGTTGCGGTAAACGTTCTGGTATTCCGTATATATTTTATTATGTTTAATTCGTTGTTATCCATTACAAAATCTAAGATCATATCATCTCTCTGAAACTACTGCTACACTTTATATGCTGAAGATGTTTCATATAAGCTTTAACATAAAAACATTCTTTAGAACTTTCTTATTAACTTTGTTCTGTAATTTCAAATATTTTATGTTTGTTCCTTCATACTAAATTTCTTTCTTTCTGTAAGTAAACCGTTTTTGCTTAAAATAAGTCGCTAGTGATAACAAAATGTACAATTTGTTGTTGCTTTTTTTTTTTCTTATAAAGTTTTGTGTTCTTTATTGAAGAAATGGCACGCGTCTATTTTATAAGCATTTCACCAGAGACGATACCAACAATGTCATCATTTTTCTTCTACTTATGTAACTGTTTATACTTGACTGATAATAATTGTTTAATATTGTTGTTTTATAAACATTTTATTAGGGGTGATGAAATGTCAATACTTGTTATGGATTCATTCTTAATTTATTCGGTAAAATGGCTTAATATGCTTCATTTATAACACGTTTTCAACACGCAATTTAATTTATATTAAGGTTAAACACAAATTATCCTATTATAAATGCAGAAAACATTCACCTGTTCTGTTTTATATATCTTATTTTATCAAAATCTATTGAACCTACAGAACCGAGCCCGCCTCGGTAGCGTAGATGGTAGCGTGTCTGCCTCACGATCAAGAGGTCTCGAGTTCGAATCTCAGTCAGGGTGAGTTGCCTGAATAACGGCTTTCCGGGGGTTTTCCCTTATCCTGATAGACGAATGTCGGGAAACTCCAAGCTCCATGGACCCTGGGCTCATTTGAGCATTAGTTCACCAATTTAATTCATCGTCTGAAGTGACGATGTTGGAAGACGTAAATTAAAAAAAAAATACAGAATCGAAAACTTAGAGCTGTTGCGCATAATATAACAAATATATGACGTTAAAGTCGATGTATTTACAACTATGTTGTGCAAAAATGCATTTTAAATGAAATTTTATTCTCTAGACTTTGTATGTTAAAAGAGCATTTAACTGAAGCGTTATTTCCGGAAAAGAACTTGTTTTTATGAAGTCAGAGAAGTAAGTTGAAATACCGTAGTGTAAAATGACATGATTTCTGTGATAACAGATCTTACTTTTGAATCGCCCAATTCCCTTGGTGATATCGCTACATTTTACATAATGCTGCTAATTATAAAATGTAATGATTTGTTTACTTGCTTTTAAAATAACGTTAAGTGCAACTACTGAAGAAAAACCAAACTTAGTGAACAGAGGTAAAAATTATGAACCCCTTAAGATGTTTAAGGCAGTCACCCTTAGCCGTTTATTTACAAAGAAATATGATTTGAACATCTCCTGTTTCCCTCGAAATGCAAAGGGTACATTAACTTTCTTAAGCACACTTCTTTTTTACTTACAGTAGACATTTCCACTTCTATTTTTGGCAGTTTATTGATATTCATGAAAGTAACTCTCAGATTCCTCTAAAACAAAGAGGATTTCGGTATATTCTGTACTCAATTTACGCAAGTTACGTGTGTGAGCTTATCAGCACCATGATTTATCGTTTACCAGAAGAAATGGAAATATAATTTATATTTACTTAGGTATATGAAGTCTATCTAATTAGAATATGTTAATGCAAACGTTTTGAAATTGAGTACTCATAAATAAAGTATAAATGTATAATCAGCAAGGACTGTAGAACCAGTATGAATGTTTTACGTAACATCAGATTAATGGGACATATTTTTCTCGTGTTTTAGACTAGAGACTTCATTATTTAGCACCTTTAAATTGTACTGGTGTCGATTTAACGGTTTTAGAAAAATGCTTTCTAATTGCCTATTCCCATAAAAATGTAACTATACGTTAAACTTCCCATAGTATACCTATTTAAAATAATGTAATTTAACAGACACCCAGTTTTGAACATCGACTTTACGAAAGACGAACAGATGAACCATTTATGCGTTTCACTCATTTATTTTTCTGTCTACTTCATGTCAAATAATATAAACAGTTACCCAAATTATCGTATTTCTTATTTCCCTGTAGGTACAATGTGCTTGAGCGATAGTGAAAACTTCTACCAGTTGGTTGTCAATTGCGTTCTGTTGCATGGGCAGGTGGAATAAAAACGAATGCCTTCCTTTTTGAGGAAGGGATAAGAATTTGGTGGTTGGAAACAATAACAAAAATATATTGCAAATAGTTTTCTCCACGAAAAATTGACATAAATTGTGTGTCATAACGAGATGTAGATTTATTGTGTACTAAGATTTTGTTCCGGTTACTAGATTTACAAAAGTAATGTATTATTACACCAAAATAGTTCAACAAAAACATTTTAATTGCCATGAAAGTATTTCAAACTTGTTTGCCATTTGTAAATGGCATTTTTATCAAGATTCTTAGAACCTTTTTTGAGAATGTACCCAATTTTCGAAAATATAGCCATATAAATGGTAGTTTGAGATTCCAGATTTTCGTATCCTATTATCGGGAAATGCAAAATACTAAGTTTGGTATTTTACTGACCGTTCGTTCTTGTTAAAGTGCTTACAGAGGCACAAGTACATACACGTGGCTTTGTACAGACATTTTGCAAAAAAAAAAAAAAAAAAAAAAAAAGTCTTTTAAATTCAGGGAACCGCAAGCAAAACATATACTTTGATGCAATCTTAATATCGAAATATGTATATATATATATATATATATATATATATATATATATATATATAAACTAATGCAAGTACCCTAAAAGTAAAAATGAATCTATTTAAGTTCCTAAAGATTTCAGTTATCTACAATATGGTTTTGTACAACTTTTAACTATTAACTATTAGGTAGTCGATCTTGCAATGAAAATTTCAGGTTCTTAACGATGGCGTTCCACGCTGCTGAATACAGGCATATTGAAAAAATAAAGCCTAAGGTCAGTTTAAGGAAAATTTAATGCTTGTAGAAATTTCAAAGTGTCTTAGCTTTATAAAGTTTGGCAATATATAGGTTAATCTTAGGTAGCACGTGATTATTCAATAAAAACCAAGAAAAAAATTGTGATTTTCCTCAAAAACTCGCCAAAGTTTCACTCCTTACTACCTAAAGCGTATTTCCTCCCAAAGTTGGTAATAATATTAAATGTATTGTACAAATGAAAAAAATACGGTCCTATTTCTACTACAATAGGTAGGTTTTCACTGATAAGAAACTTAAAGTACTCAGCGAATCCTTTTCTGGGTTCTCAACTTTATTTGCAAATCTGTTCAGTAATTTGGCAATAATTTTCCATCAGCTCTTAATGTGTAAGAATTCAAACAAATATGCAAAGATGGCGTGTATTGCAGACTAGTTTTCGTTTAGTGACCTTAAGAAGGCCAGCAACCCTGGAAACTAAATCTTAAAAGGTTTTAATAATTGGGAGCCAATTCTCTCCCTTAGATATTCATGAGATAGGCAATGAGGTAATAATATCTCGCCCTGAGCCCACCTCGGTAGCGTAGATAGTAGTGTGTCTACCTGACGTTCAAGAGGTCCCGAGTTCGAATCTCGGTCAGGTTGAGTTATCTGGATAGGATTTTCTCCGGGGTTTTCCCTTATCCTGATAGATGAAAGTCGGTAACTCTAAGCTCCATGTACTCCGGACTCATCAGAGCATCATTTCCCCGTTCGATATGACTTAACGTTGGAGGACGTAAATAAAAAAAAAATCTGGCCCTTTCCGGATGACAAATAGGCTATGCACAAACGAAAGGTCGGTTTGAATGTGATATTTTGAGTTCAATGTTTTCCACTTGTACTGTACGAAGATTCCAAAGAAAATTCTCCCATGCCAGATTTATATAGATAGTTTTACCAACCTATTTTTTTTTTAAAAAAATGTTAACTTTTGTTTAAGATGCCATATGTTTTAGAAATGTTCATTTTAAATTTTCTGTTAATTGCCTCTGAATTACTCTTCATTCTGAATGACTTTTGCCTAACTCGCCAACCTTAAGAGATAAACTTTGTTACACAAAATGTAGATTCTTTGAGGCATACAATTTATCTCAAATATATCTTTTAGTTCACTATTTCTGAGATATACCTTCTTATTCAGTACCAAAATAGTTATAATCTTTGCGCAGTGATTTATGTTTTTGTTTTCTCATGGTCAAGCAAAGAGAAGGATATTTCAAAGCCATACCGATCAGTTCTTGAAAGATTTGACTCGTTTAAGTCTACTGCATACTACAGCCTTTTTACCTCTACGAAAATGTATAATCAAAGCCTTTTTATGAAATTTGTAAGTGTACAATTTTTTCAGGATTCAAGGTCGATTTAGCTTAATCACTTAAAATCATTTAAAATATTCCTTAAATCCAAAGTGCATTATTGCTAAACAGTTCTGTACAGTGATTTGAACGCATTGTATTTTCGATAGGTGTGTCCGCTCCTACTTTTACATATTTCATTCGAAGACGAAAGTATATAGTAACTATAAGCCCATACCGTTAGTCCTTTATATGCTCTTTCTTCCCACTCCTGAACGGTGAAGGGTGGATACGCAGGTTTGTGAGAGAACAGGCCACTTAAACCTCCAAATAAATGACAGTTTGATCCTAGTGTAACTCAAGTCAGTCACCGTTCTTTTCCCTCTTATCGCGATACCATAATACATAATCTATCCTCTGTGGCAAGATATTACTTAAGACCTTATTGCAAATGGTAAATATGCTTAAATTTAATTTACTACTAAATATAATTACTAATTAATTAATTTAGACAAAAATATATGTACTTGTGTAGGATAATTTCATAACCAAATCCAACAATTTTGATAATTACTTTACTTTTGAAAATTCAAAATCTTCCGAAGGTCACGAGCTACTATATAATATCTACAAAAATTTGTATTCATTTTCGTGTTTATGTCATCAAATTTAAAATTCGTTTCGTTGAATATGTATATCTGAGGCTACTGTTGGCTCTTTCTTGCAGATAACACATTTTGAATCACGTCTAGCTCAAAGTTGTAAATAGGAGATTTAAACTAAAGTTCAGTTGTTTTATGGGGAATTGTATAGCGTTTTTGTCACCAAATTTCACTGAAAATTTACAAAAAGGTAATCTAGTTGTAATTTTGACAAAATGGGTATATTTTGATTCCAGAAACTTACAAAAATGAATATTTTAGTAATAATCAACTTACTTCCAACCTCTAATTACAAATGAACATTTTTAGAGTTATCTGGATTAAGCTTTAGTCACTTATATTACAGGGCTCTATGGAAATGATACGCTATCTTGAAGATTTAAAGAGCTACCCAATCAATTTTATATCCTTCCTGCAGAAAGCTTCAATTTGTGAACTATTCGGTCATAATATTGCTTAGTTATACTAAAGGAGTGTTGACAAAAGGATACGTTACTGCTCCAAAAGCAATCTAATCCTTATATGTTAGTAAGGCTGCAATGACTGCTGCATTTCATATGTTTCACCAGTATGCTGCGTCATTTGACTAATTTGTGCAATTATCTATATAATAACTACCGAATACCTATGTATTTAATAATAAATTATTAACAATATAATTAATTTGTTTATCTTTAGAGTCTTATTTGATGATTATTGGAGGTAATATTGCTTACTGGCGAAATGACGTTTAACAGAATTTTTACATACGGAAGAATAACAGTTTGTTGATATCTTAATTTTATTGTCCTATATAGCCAAAATGTTATTTTATTTATTTATTTTTACTGTGAAATTCAGGTTTAGGTAATGGGCCTGAATATGTATATGTATTTTTAATGATCTCACGGTACGTGTGATTGTGTGTGTGTGTGTGTGTGTGTGTGTGTGTGTGTGTGTGTGTGTGTGTGTGTGTGTGTGTGACGTCTCATATCGGATGATAAATAGGTGAAATGATGTTCAAATGAGTCCGGATTTCGAACTCGTGGCCTCTTGAATATGAGGCACAAACGCACCTATGCACCACAGATGAGAAAAACTAATATGCTAACTTAGGAACATCTGTGACTGTTTCCAAAGCATCAACACCAAATTTGAATTCTTTCTCTGCATTTTAGGTATTTAATAGTGGCCGATAATATGTGATATACTCGGACCATTCATTGAAGTTACACGCTTTCCTGATGTTGCTCTTAAGTTGAATACGTATCAATTGTGTGGAAGGTCCTGTGTTTGATTGTCGCCGAACTCCAAAATATTTGCTTTAGTTGTGAACATTTCTGGGCAAATGCTTGTATTTCAGTGACAAGGGTGCATAATATTATTTACTTAATATTATATAGCCTAGTTATATTAAATTAAGGACTTTCGCTGGGCAATTACCTACAGTATTGAATCCTTTTGCTTCGATATGCTCAGTAAGTGGCCAAAATTGCTGTAATAATTTTGAATACCATGCTATTTACATAAGGTAATGTTGTTTATGTGAAAAACAACCAGAGCCAGTTTGATAGTAAATTTCCACTGTGTTCAAACAAAGCAAACCGCTCTCCTTTATATCCTAAATTGAGGCCAACAGACAAAGTACATCATATACGTTACTTCTCTGAACATAGATATTGCTATAGCTATTGCATCTCTTGCGGTTTCTATTTAATGGGGAAGAGAATAGAACAATTTTGGTGTAGCAAATAAAAAAGGAGGAAGCAGAAAGTGTATGCGTCTTTTTTTACTGTCAACTTAATATCACTCTGCTTTTGAAAGTAGTTCTTTGGTTAGCCACCAGAGAGCAGTATAGACTGGGATTTCACTTATATCGCTTTTACCAAGAAGTTTATTTCATCAAGTAAGTCTTAACAATGTAAGCTATTTTCCTTTGCACTGTCGATGCTTATATGCAATTATTAATATTAATTATTATTATTATTATTATTATTATTATTATTATTATTATTATTATTATTATTATTATTATTATTATTATTATTATTATTATTATTATTATTATTATTATTATTATTATTATTATTATTATTATTATTATTATTATTATTATTATTATTATTATTATTATTATTATTATTATTATTATTATTATTATTATTATTATTATTATTATTATTATTATTATTATTATTATTATTATTATTATTATTATTATTATTATTATTATTATTATTATTATTATTATTATTATTATTTATTCAGCACAACACATGCTTAATTGCAATAAACATTGCGTTTTCTAAAATAAATTTAATGTATTAATATGTTCATTTAGTTGTTTATTTGATATAACATTGTTCTTATATAATCATTCATATGTATCATATATTTATAGCCAGTCAAGGAATTCTTTAATACACAACATTCAGGCAAATCTGTTCTTCATAATACGCCTATATTTGAAGTTCATCTTTTTCCACTGACATCAGCCCACGCGGGATGTACAAAATCTGACAAATTTCTCGCCTATTAGAATTTTGATTCGGATCTAAACCATATTTTAATAGTAATTAATTAAATTAATTTGACAGTTTACAATAAATTATATGCTCTAGTCCATATTTAATATTCGTTACTGAGCGGTATGGTTCAGGCGGTTTCGTCTGTGGCCCGCATTGGGAATGCCCGGGTTCGATTTCCGTGGCCGATCTTCCTGAACCATGTTTTTTGGGGGTTTCCCGGGACGCCAGGTGAATGCGGGATAGGTTGATTGCATCCCCCGAGTTTGCTGTCCCTCCCTTCATTATCAGTTCATACCATCTCTCACCTGGTGGTCTCTTTCAAGGTAAAAGTGGCGGCTGTTATCTCGGAGGTGCATGGCAGGAGATATGTTCTGAGTGAACCACTTCCTCTTCCGGTAGATCGGTTGCCGGTCTTCGAACCGGCTACTGGGACGTTTACAAACCACAGTAGGGGGGGGGGATGTCCGTTGTCCTAGCCTACCGGGACAGATTTCCATCTAAGTAAAATGTAGGGAACCTCTCTGCACTGTCGTAGCTCCTTGGGACGGCGCCCTCTGTCTCCTCTCGCCTGATCCTTCCTCTCGGGGGTATATGTACAATAGATCAAGATTGGTCGCAGTGCCGAATTTCCTCCGTAGTAATACTAATCCTAATGTTCGTTTGTATTATTAGAGAACCGTTTATCAGGAACATGAAATACCGGTATATATCGTATTTAAAGGTAGTTTAATTTATTGGCATACCTAATAAAGGCGCATTTAAGAATTTCTTTCCAAATGCTTTTTATGCTTCATACATATTATGTAGTTCAAGTTACAGTGCGTTATCTACTAACCAGCCGCATGGATTTGTTCGCTCCATCCTGAATTCTTACTCTGGAGTTTACATTACTTGACTCGTTTCCATTTGATGGTAAGTCTTAATGCCATTACTTTCTGTGAAACCACGGTGGAACAAACGGATATGCACCCACGTGTGCTGTACGGTGCACTTCCTGCTTTATTTGCTTTTTTTTTAAAAAAAACTGTGATTTTATTTCTCTACTACTACTTACCTATGGTAGATAGAGGAAACATCGCAACTACGTCAATATCCGATAGGAAAATTTTGCCAGAAGTAGATATAAGTTTTCAGCAATTGTGAATTTAAACAATTTAGTAGTATGATCTGTGTGAACTCGTATCTACGGAATAACCCAAAAGCAATGTATCCTATAAATATCGAAAATTCGCAAACTATTTTGATTATATGTATGACAAAATATGAGGTGTATATTGAATTTTCTAAAAATACTTGTAAAATCCTCTTCCTTCTTAAAGCATTTTGTATAATTTTCCATAACTGGTAAAAGCAAGTGACAAGTAATAGTAATAATAATATAAATACATTAAATAATAATGTAAAACAAAATATTCATCGTTATTGTTTTGACGTTTTCAGTGCTTGTCATTTTAAATGCTGTCGCCGTTCAGTTTAAGATGTGGAGATATTGGAATTTGAAGACGTAACGCCACTAATAAACATTTAATTATTGGTTCGATTTCCTCTGGAGCAGTTCTTTGTTCATTGAAATGTGTAGGGAAACTATTTTGCGACGGGTTTACCTGAATTAATATGGAGTTGTAAGAATAAATTGTATATTTAAAACGAAAGAGGGCGAGGGAAGCAATATGAATATAGCACATAATTTTCTTCCTCTCTGTGTTCATAGAATGCCACTAAGCCTTGCCAACTTAAACACTGAACATTTAGATAAGATATATTACATTGATTTAGTATTAACTAAAAACCAAGCTTCTATGTACATGCATAAGTCCTGCTCTTGAATGGGACAAGTATTTGAAGTTGCTGGGTAGCGGTTCCACTAGAAGACACTTCCTTCTCATTTGTTAATCAGGTTTATTTATTCTTATTCTAAGTAAGCACAAGCTTTAACCAACTGTTCTGGTTTCTCACCATTACGTGCCTGGAGCTAAACACGCGAGCTCCCAGCTGCAAGCAGCTCTACCAACTGACCTAGAGAGAGAGATCCTTTTTCATCCTGTAACAAGGATCTGAACAAATCGTTAGGAAAATCCACTAACTTTGTACGGAAAGTGTTACTGTTACGTAAGTTCAGAATTTTATTGAAAACTGCTTTATAACCGCGTATAAATGGCTTGTTGACAGTGAGAGTAATTATGTATGCACTTCCGGAAAGTTTCTTTTTACATGTTACTGTAAAATGTACATTATATAAGAAGGATCATATAATTTGTGAGTAGGAATTGACTTAACCTCAGTAGTTGTTTATAGTTTGCAGAATACAGTAATAATGTATAGTAATTTTAGACCATGTGGGAATTGTATTTAAATTATTTATTATATCTTTATTACAGTATTCTGAAAAATCTCTAAATAAAACTATTGCAATATTTTATTTTCGCAAAATCTGATTTGATGCAAACATAGACTTGCCCTATTTATTCTTTTACATTCTATTCTTATATTTACTAATCAAGGCTTCGCGAGTGATCAGCCATGTCAAATTAATAAATTAATATAAATTCTTATATTTATTATACACTTCGTTATGATTTTAGTAATGCTACCATATGTTAAATTCATGGTCGAATACTGTCAAGTAGGTCACTATGTAATGACATGAAATTCATTTCTTTTTGGATGATAACAAGAAGAAAATCTGTTGTACTCCCATGACTATTTAATCCCTTTTGAACGAAATATTCTTACAAACGCATATTCCTTTACTCCTATATTATTGCATATTCCTATTGTTTAACTGCGAATATATATAATTTGCGTTAACGTGTATATTTTTGTATGGTAAGATATTATCTGTTTTAATTGAAAAATATTGTTTACTCGTCCAAAAGTGAATAGTAATGAACAAAACTTCAGAGTATATTTCTAGAAAATTAAGATAAACATTTCATATATTATGTAAATATTTATACCTGTAATCATACCTTAAGTTCATTAGGCCTATTTTTAAGAAAATAAACATTTTAGAACAATTTTCAATATAAGGTATAGATTTTTTTTTTAATTCTCACATTGCATCTTCGGTAGATGCTAAACTTAAGTACAAAGTGGACTATTTAAATTATATATAGCTACTGAGTCATACTGACATCAGACACAATCGTTTTCTTCCAAAAAGGCAAAGCTCTTTTAGCCAAAGGGTACAGGTGGTGGTCTCACTTTTCTATTTTTACTTTGGTTTGTGTTTTGTAGTTAAAATAACCTATACATATGCATTTGAAGGTACCTTCTCACAAGTAATGTTATTAGCTGTTAGTTTTTCTCCAAAGGGAGCTGTCATGGAGTAGTCATTTGTTGGAAATGAATTCATTAAGGGGTATAATGTTTTGCAATATTTTCTTGGGAAGCTGCCCTGTCTGGCGACACATTTAATGCCTCTTACCGCCATCCAGTACAGATCATTAGCAGTTGGCAATTAAATGAGACAAGGGGGTTAAATTTCAATAACAGAAAGGCGCCAATGTGTTGACCAGACTGTTTAATTGCTTCCTGGAAACCAGTCCCAACCTGGAACATTATCTTGAATTTTTGGCACAGCCTTTGACTTCCTTACCATAAAATTAGACATGCCTAAACCATGCCTCCTCCTTCATTTACATTTTTTAGAAATTTCCTTAATGACAAGTCAAATAGTTGGGATGTAAAGGGTTGGAAACATTTCCTGTTTCTCCCTTCAATTAAACAGGACTCGCGTTACTTAATTGAATTTAAAATAACATTACTTGGTACCAAAGTACTGAAATAGAAAAAATATCAAAGCTGAAATTAAAATTCCTATTCCAGCTACGTTAAATTTGCTAGTTTCATGACCTAAAGGCAAGAAATATATAATATTAGAGTACAATTTTATAATTATGTGCCTTCCAATTTCGCTGACCTGCTTTCGTCTAATGTGGTTTATAAGAATGACACCTTTTCAATAACTATCTATTATTTTGATTAAAGTTTCTCAAAAATTTATTTTTAAAGCATTAGCAACCAATTGTTAACACCACAGCATTTACATATCTGTAATAGTTTCTGAGAAAAAAGTTGTTTATACCCGAAAATATTATTTAAAATAAAACATTTTAGTAGTAAAACGGAGTAAAATATATTCAGATGTTTTTACGATTACGTTCGCAATGGTTGGAAGTTCATTTAGATGTGGGTACTAACCTTTAGAACAAAATATCCTCTAAACGAGAGTCTACGCTTTTTACTTCAGAGTATTAGAGGGTATACCTTTTTCACGGTAGTTTTCAAGAGTTAAAATAACATTTTCTAAAAATGTATTTAAAACAAAAGCTTGTTAAAAATTTATCCTCCTCTGTCAATGCATGAAATGATGTTCAAATCAATCAGGTCCATAGAACTTTCGACTGGAGTTGCCTTGCATTCATCTCTTAGAATGAGAGAAAACCTTATTCCATACAACTCATATTAGGCGAGCCTCGATCTTGGGATCTCTTGAATGTGGAGCAGAGACTTTACACTCATACCACAGATAAGGCAAATATAGTAGATGTCAAACACATGCTCAGCTATAACAACCATATCAATTATATTTGACAATTAAATTATAGGATTATGCAAAAAACTGAATATGTTATTTTTTCCTCCTCTGATTTGCAAGTACAAAAGCTAGATATCATATTCCAGTGAGATATTGGATTGCAAAGTTTGAATGATAATATATGCTTTGAGCTTTTGTGAATAAAAAAGAATAGTTTTTCGAAAAATATTTGTGCATGTGTGTCAGGGAGAGAGACAGCCGTATAACTCTCTCTCTTCTAGTCCGCCTCGGTAGCGTAGATGGCAGCGTGACTGCCTCACGTTCAAGAGGTCCCGAGTTCGAATCTCGGTTAGGGTGAGCTACCTGGATAAGGTTTTTCCAGGGGTTTCCCTTCTCATTAAAGACGAATGATGGATAGCTCTAAGGTCCATGGACCCTGTACACATTTGAACATCATTTCACCCATTTCATTCACCGCCCGTTATGACAACGTTGCAGGACGTAAAATTTAAAAAAAAAAATCTCTCTGTTCTTCCCTTTGAAACTTATTCATATTTGATAAAAGTATTTTAAGTTACATTTTTTGGTGGTATTTTTACAAATGATGAATGTATATGCGTAAAAGGGGTGTTGATGCAGTTTAAAGCAAAAGTATTTTGACAATATCACATTTCTTCCCTACCTGTCTGCTCCAAACTGCATTGCTATTTTGTGTTTTATTTGTTTATTTTTGTAGTTACTTGTCCTTTTATGTACACGAATTCGCAGTAATGATGAACAATTAATGCAGCATTCTAATAAACTTCCGTAAATAATAGGTAAAACCTGTCAGAAATGCATCTGAAAGTTTTTTATGTAAGCTTTTGAACAAGATAGGAGAAAGAGAAGTAAGGAATGTTACATACCGTTCCAGTTTTAGAAAATCTATTCGTTTTTCATGAAGGACACCCCCCCTGCCACTCACGATACATGTTAGTATCAAATTATTCAATCAGTATCGAGAATTTGTAAGAGGCTTTGGACTTATTTTATGTATACATCGCTCAATGTGGGTATACACGTATAACTTACTTCATTAATTTCAAAACTGAATTTAAAGAATTGTGTTACACTTCACCACTTGGCTAAACACATTACTCAGATATGAAATACAAGGCGGAAATGGAACTTAGAGATATTTGCATCCGGCCATATTTCGTTCCAACGCTACCTAAAATACCTTAGCTTGAGGGAAAGAACACAACAGCAGTCTTTTTTTTTCTTTCCCTCGCTCCGGTTACCGACAGGTTTAACTGCATACTTATGCGACTTACTTATCTAAGAATTAAATTAACGGGAAATGTTGATCTTGAAGATAAGGTGTATTTAATTATCGTGTATGAAAGAACTGCATTGCGGAAGCGTGCAGTGAAACGAGGAACTGGACCAGAACTATCCATGAACGATTATCCGCGCAAGCGCAGTAGAAGGATGCCACTCAAGTGTGGCCATCTCTCATAACCTGGGGCAATAGGCTGTTACCAGAAGAATATGACGTCAAATTAGTTTGTGTTCAGCTCTCCCATAATGTGGATATGGGACAGAAGGTCGTTGGAAGATTTTATGTACTTCTAACAACAATTAGCAGTATAATTTCATTTATCTGACATATAATCAACGTAACACATTCCTGAAACCGGTTTACAGTCTTTGTACACCAGTATTACAATAAAAATGTCCTGAACAATAGAAATTCCAAAAAAATAAATTATATTTAAAGAGTTCATATATCAAGACAAATTTAAGTTTGGTGTTATTGAATATAATGGATGATGTTACCAATGTAAACCATAAATAAATGAGCAATAGGAAATAGATACAATGAAGAGCCGCTATTTGAACCCGCAAGCTCGGGAAACCGGAAGCTGATGTGCTACCCATGAACCACGGAGAAGAACAATTTAAGAAAACTATATTTTTAAATTCAAACCCATAACAAGAAATATCTCAGAAATGACTGACCCCACAAAAACTCTGTTTCCATTAACAGTGTGTGTCGATAAAATCAATGCATTTTTGCAGCAAAGCTTTATCTTTCGGTTTAGAGTTACACAGAATTCATAAAATTGAACAGAATTTTGCAAACAGTTCTCAGAAAATCCAAGATATAAATTTTATATGTCATAAAATGGTCTAATATGATATTTTGATCAAAATACTTAGGGCCAATTCGGAAGAAAAAACTTCGAAAAAATTCCATATAAAGAATAGTTTGGGACGGGAGAATTTTTTGAAAGTCTTTCCTTTGCATTTTTGAAAGTTGAACTTAATTTTCTGGATTTTAATCAAGTTTTCGTTTTTGCGTTGACATACGTGCACAATTTTGTAACTTTTTCGAACATATTTTTTTTTAAACTCAGGGGTCCCAAATCATAAATGCCTATGTAATATCGAATGTTGAGCGTATACAGCACTTTCTTACTTACTGCAAATGGTAGAGAAAGTAATGTGTTTTCGAAGTAATATGAAATTAATAATAATGATGGAAGTAAATACAGTTAACAGATGTCGGAAATGCAATTTACAGGAAGAAACCGTAGAGCATGTAACATCTGCTTGTCAAGCTCCAGCAGATAACTCGTATCTAGCTAGACATAACCAGGTAGCTAAAATTCTCCACATACAAATAGCTCTCCAATACAAACTCATTAAATATCCACCACCGTATCACAAATATACTCCAGAACCAGTTTGCGAATCTGAAGAATCCTTGTTATATTGGGACAGAGTCCTAACAATGGATAAAACAGTTGACTTTAACCGACCAGACCTACTACTGATTGATAAACAGAGCTCTAAGGCAATTACAATTGGTGTCAGCATCCCATCCATTCATAACTTATGGAAAACATAAATGCATAAAATCAGTAAGTACCAGAACCTGGCATTAGAGATTAAACATATATGGAAATTACAAACTGTAAAAATTATAGCAATGGTTATATCGATGGGAGGTGTGGTCTCAAGATTCTTAGCAGAGAACATTCAAGACATTGGAATTCCAGTGAAGATAATCAGCAATATACAACGAGCAACACTACTCCAAAAATGCCACATTGTGAGAAAGTTTTGCACGGCTGAATAAGATGAAATTCTTCTCAGCAGCATCAATACCAACAAAGTTGTGAAATAGTGATGATGATGATGATGATAATAATAACAATAATAATAATAATAATAATAATAATAATAATAATAATAATAATAATAATAATAATAATAATAATAATAATAATAATAATAATAATAATAATATTAATAATAATAATAATAATAATAATAATAATAATAATAATAATAATAATAATAATAATAATAATAATAATAATAATAATAATAATAATAATAATAATAATAATAATAATAATAATAATAATAATAATAATAATAATAATAATAATAATAATAATAATAATAATAATAATAATAATAATAATAATAATAATAATAATAATAATAATAATAATAATAATAATAATAATAATAATAATAATAATAATAATAATAATAATAATAATAATAATAATAAACGTTAGGGAATATTCAAATAAAATAATTAATGTCGAACACAAATATGAAACCAGAAAGATATCCTCGGAGAACAAAGAAAAACAAGCAAACGAAACGATATTTTTGAGGACAAGAACAGCCTACAAAATCAGAGAATATATAAAAGTTACAGACATAAGAAAATAATAAAGCATCTGCTCTGTGATATAAACAACTAATGTAGAAAACGGGAGGTGTAAAGGATGGGAAATTTAAGCAGATACTAAAATATGAGCTGAAAATTAGTTGCAAACCAATAGTTTACTTTGTTTGAATAATGTTAGGCACATCGTATTTTATATCAGTGCAGAGTCTAGGTAAGTTTACATAGCTTTCCTAATATACTATCGTTATGTTTCATACATGTCATGCATCTTAAAATGCCCAAAAGAATAAAATAGGGCATTGCCACTGAATTATTTTCATCAACATATGAATGCACCTGAGGTTTGATGTCATGTATTTGTTGTCTTCTTTTTAGAATTGCGTGATTCCCGGGCAGCTGGTGCATAAAATTATATTTCAAGGACTTTCTAACGCAGACAACATTAAAGGGTATAATTATTGTTTCCTTAATGATTTGATACTTTAATGCTTTCACCAGTTATAATTGCAGCAAGTTGCTGGTATAAAATACACACTCATTAAACTGGAAATTGGTTGATCTTTTGAATTTATTTTGCTAGAAGAATTAATGGCAATTACGACAGTTTTCATTGGAAATAATATATGTATATAGTATAAAATTGTAAGCATAAAAACGATGCAAGTTTTGTATCCTTGTCTTTCATATCAAGTCTACAGAGCACTTTGATACATGTTTATGTCTTTCACCATGCTAAACGTGACAAAAGACCACACATCTCTATGGTTTCAGTCAGGCAATTATCTCCTATATTTTTGCAGAAGACCAAGAGGACCTCAATATAGTGATTGAATAATGGATAATGTGTTAGTCACGAGCTCATGAAAGATAAAAGGAGGGACCATTATATGTTCATTTTATGAAAATATGAAGTATAAAGCTGAACATTTCGGACATTGTCATGGCCACAAACCAGTTATTATAAATGAGTTGATTATATCCACAGGAACTAGGTTCAGAAAATGAAAAACTCGTTTCTAAAGTTTCGCAGCCTTTTCAGCATGACTGTGATTAAAATCATTGAGTAAAATCGATTCATCATAGCCTTCTCGAGTTTATCCCTTCTTTCTATTATTCTTGCCGTACACGTATGTGAAGCATTTGTTTTATTATTATGATCGGGTATTCCTGTAACCCTTATGTCATTTTTCATTCCTTCACCATCTTACAACGGAACTATCACTATGTCCATACCTGTATTCGCTTGAGAGATTGATGGCACAATCTCTGCTATATGTGGGCCTGTGTCTAAAAATTTGATGTGGAGTAGAACCGCAACACCTTAAAAGTGCCACATGCGACCATCTGTGAGAAGCTGCTGGACATCCCTCGTCAGCTCTGTGCCCTTGCGTATGCCACGTGTAGACCGCTGCCCACAGGGGTAAACAATTCTTCCGGTACAATGTTGTTTTATGCCTATATGTTTTTACATATTCTGGACTCATTTTCGGGTACTTACAGCTATACTCGGCACCCAATTTTTGGCACACAGTCTCCGTATAGAGCAGAAATGATGCAATCAAACTCTCAAGCGATTACAGGTATCAGCATAGTAATAATTTCCTTTTTAGCGTTCTCATAATCTTCTTCTAGTTCACATCACGGCATGGGCAGAGTGCCCGTTCCGTCTCACAATAATTGCTCCTTCCATCTCTTTTAAGCTCTACCAACATCTCTCTTTCCTTGTGGCTGATACTGGAATGCAATCTTAGGCAGTCTTGTTTCGGACATTCTTTGTATATGCTATATCCATTCCTTTTGGTATTTTTCAGTTTTGCTACTTATCGAGTCTACGTTGAGTTCATTTCTTATGTCTTCAATCCTTATTCTATCAAACCTTGTGCATCCCTTTGTTTACCTTAAAAGGTTCATCTCTGCACTTTGAATTTGGCTTTTCATTTTCTTCGTGAGTACCCATGCCTCACTTCCATAAAGTAGTGCAGGGACTTCCATTGTTTTGTACAACTTTAATCTTGGATCTCTTCTTGTTTTATTTCTCAACTTTCTATGTGCATTCTCATAACATAGGTATAATACAAATTAGCATATTTTCTCATTACTACTTTTAAGCATTCCCTTTTTTCACTCATTATTTTAAATATTTTTTTAATTTTTTGTTTGAGTAGGTATTTCATTGTTCTTCTTCTTTTGTGTGTGTAATTTTACGTCCTCCAACGTTGTCATATAGGACGATGAATGGATTGGATGAAATGATGCTCAAATGTGCTCAGGGTCCATAGAGCTTAGAGTTACCCGATATTTGTCTTTCAGGATAAGGGAAAAACTCGGAAAACCCCTTATGCAGGTAACTCATCCTGACCGAGATTCGAACTCGGGACCTCTTGAAATTCATTCTTCTGTTTATGCTTCCAATAATATTTCTTCACTTTTCCACACATAACAAGAGAAGTCTACTAGTACCTTTTCTAGACCTTCGAGGTACAGAGACATATTTTTATCTGTATTAACGTATCCATTATTGAATTTGCGACAAAATCCTTACAGAAGAATTTCTCAAACAATGCAGAACTAGAATTTATTATACTGTATTATAATGGTGCAGTAAAATACTGTATTATATACTTTTGGAAGCTTAATTGCCCAGACAAAAGGTTTAAATTGATGTGGGCCAGTATATGACAAATGTATCTATATAAAACATTGAAATTTGAATTTCTTGTAATTTTGTTAAGGTATTCTTTTCGTTTCAATCTTTGTTAGTTTTTTTATTATTTTTTATTCAACTTACAGTTTTCGAAGACTATGAAGGAATTGAAAAGCCTTTTACTAGTTTAAAGATTTTTTTTTTTAAATTGGTGTACCATCTTTGTCACCGAAGGCTATTTTTTGTAGGATATTCATGTGAGCTATACAAAACCGAAAACTTTGACCAGAACACTGAATCAGCAATCCTTTGGAACAAGTGCAGATGCAAAATTATGTTCATTTACTATTGTGTGTATTTGTGTTGAATGTTGTGCTAAAACTCAGTATTCCAAGGCTACAATATTAAAGATTGCAGATTTCATATAGTTCCTGCAGATAGCGTAGCAAAATGGTTAGTTTTAACAGCACCGAATACAGGAAATTCAATTCTCCACCCTGACAGCATGGACGGGAAGTGGATCGAAAACCGCTATCGCCGAAAAAAAGTAAATAAACAAACAAATTGCAACCGCTGCAGAGCTTAACTGTATTTTCTGTTTCACCTACACTGAGACTTCAGCAAAAGTATAGCGGCACGAAAACCAGGATTACAACATCGCGTGCGCAACCAAATGCGTGCAGTAAAGATCACGCTGGGTCAAGGCACTTGACAGTAAGTGATTAAAAGCACTGCAGCTGTGACTGCGTGATCCAGTCCACAGTGGAACGGAACACTGCGAGGAGATATTTCTACCTCTTTGAAATTACAGCAACACAGTTTCTCCTATTAAAATTGTATAGTACAGATATGTACAAGCAAGTGTTTAATACAGTCTTTAATTTCTATGCCACTTACGTAAATAGAGGAGTTACTGCGAATCATATTTATTGCTTTTCTCCACTTACAAAGAGATCGGATGTAACTTCTGTGGCGCACACTCTCAAGATACCGGGTTCAGTCCCGGTGCAGGAAGTTTTGATCAAGTGGTTTTCTCTCGTGGTTGAAATTTGTTTTCTTGACCTTCCTGCACCTACCCTTTATCCTTTTTATAGTACTAGTTTTTTTCCGGAGATATGATAACGTAGTATACTTATGTAGAAAATGTCTCACAATTATGACTTCACTCTTCTGGGACCTAATTTCGCCCTTGTATTGAACGCTTGTCGACCTGTCCAACCTGCTGCCTGGGATATAGGGGGCTAAGGGAACTTTCTAGAGTACTTGTTAAGGACTTGCCATCTGATCTAATAAAACACTCTTTGATGTATACACATTTCATGCAACATTTGCTAACCATGTTATGCATTTCTCCTGAAATTGAACTTTTGATCCAGCGAAAATTTATGCTTTGGATTATTGAGACTGGGTTACAATTGACGAGGTGTGCAAACTTAAAACAGTTATTTCAAATGCCTTGGAGTAAAAGTTATGTAGAACATATAGCTTCATGGCTGAAGAAAAATATTGCCTTACTTTTTCTTTGTGAAAGCGTGTATTAAGATAAAATAATATTTTATGTTTTTATCTGTTCCATTATTTAAAAAAACTCTACAGAATTTACTGTCGTAATTGTACCAACTATTCAAGAAATATGTCATTATTTTTTCTCATCAACTCCCACCTTGTGTGTGTGTGTGTGTGTGTGTGTGTGTGTGTGTGTGTGTGTGTGTGTGTGTGTGTGTGTGTGTGAGTGTATGCGTGTGCAAGTGGTTTAGCAAAGATTACCTCAGTCAAAATTCTTTTAGAATCCAGTATCTTTTAGATAAAAAAAAAATAAATATAGGTCTCAGTAAATCAATTTTCACTAAGTTTAAATTAAGTTTACAATATAGAAAAGAATTAATATATTGTATGTAATACGTAAATAAATATATTAGTATAATGGACATAATATGTCCTGTACCTTGGCTTGGTGGTCTAGAGTGTCGTGCTTTGGTTCCCTGCCACGGAATACACCTGCGATTGATCCTACCCCCGGGATATAGCACCAATACCCACTCAGTATGTAAAGATATTGAGGAGCTACGCTAGGTTGCGAACCCTGGTCTAGAAAGCCAACTTTCCGACTGAGATTGGCGAGACCACATCGCCTCCCCGTATCGCTTGGATGATCGCCCACCTCTGCTTTGCGTATGTGGGCGTGAGGCTGGCAGTCGGGTTGGTAGGCTTAGACCTACTTTGCGCTATTACGCCTTCGATTACGTTGCATAATATAATAAATAGTTCAATACAATTTTTTCTATAATAGGTGATCAACCTAATAGCTTGTTTAATTCAGTAAATAATTTATTGACCCAAGAACAACTTTTAAAGTTAATTATAAATGCTATATTTTTACGAATCCTATATAGTTTCATGTATTTTAATGAACTGGAAAAATCTTTAAGATTATCTTTTGGACTTTCTTTATGTTAGTATTCTTCTGAGCATATTTCCTCAACGGTCGTGAAATACCTTGGACGAAATTCCAGCACACCGACGTAGCTGATATGAACCTGGCAGTTGCCAATGTCGTACACAATGTTGTTATTACTAGTTGCAAAGCTGTGCGAAGTAATATAATACTGTGTAAGCATACGTCCCTCTTTTATGTCAGGTGCCAATAAACTAAACTGCATTGTTCCCTCATTTATCACTTTCTAAATTATGCTTGAGTTTTTTGAAGTTCCGTTACCACAGCGGACAAGTGAATACGTGCGCATGCACTCTCCAAAGTTCGTCAGCAATTTTGGCCTCGTTAATACAGACATAATCCATTAATAATGATAATACACCACCTGGTGTAAAATGCATTGCTTGCAATATTTTATGCTTAATTATAGACTCAGAAGTACGCACTACTTTCTCCCAAATACTATAATTGTCGTTTGCCGACATCATAAGCGTAAATTATTGATCGCCTTAGAAAGTAGATGCAACAGGTGCAGCAGAAATAGAAAGCCTTTCGTTGCGATCCACTTGCTAGACGTCGGAAATGTAATGACGATAATATAAATGCTGGAAAACCTCCTACTCTACCGGGCGGCCTCGCGAGGTGTTGCCCAGAAGAAAGGGCAAAGGTCAGCTGGTATCACCCGGTAACAAAAGGTTCGTTGTAGCTCGCCGCGGTCTGGGGGAGAACCCTGACCTCTTGAACCAAACACGCCTTGAAGTGACTTGCGAAATCCATCTCTCCCGCTGGGGGGCTCCAATTCTGCATCGCGCTGGTAGGAGCGGACTAAAACCGTTAGTTGATGCTTCGGGAGATGTAACGCGTAGGGGGATAAGCAAGGCCATCACCATTTTATACACTTACGCTGGAACTTAACAGGTGTTTTCCTGTCTGGATTCATAAGCAAAAACATTTTGCTCCCATTGAGGGAGTGGGCACATTATATTTAGTAATACCACATCCTAATGTAAGGAAGCGAACACCGCGTGTGAAATTGTCCACTGAAAGAACAGCGTATTTGTTATTTTATTAACATTGTTTTTAAATAAAATTGCACAACGGTTACTTACATATATACTACATATATTCAAACGAGCGAGATAGTTCCGCGGTAACACGTGAGACTTGCAATATCATCCACTGGTAAATAAATGACTCAGTATGAAACGTCTACATATAAATATAATTATTATCATCATCACCATCATCGGCATGACAGCCCTTTGTGGGCCTTGGTTTTCTGAAGACGTTTTCCCCATTCTTTCCTGTTAAGTGCAGTGCTCCTTCAGTTCTTGATTCCAATTGTCCTTACATCCCCTCTCACCCCATCTTCCCATCTTAACTTTGGTCTTCCAACTTCCCTGTTTCCTTAAGGCATTGCATTAAAAATATTCTTTACCATTCTATCATTAGCACGCAGCTAATGTACTGACCACTCCAACCTTCTGATCCTTATGCAATTAACGATGTTTGGTTCGCTATATAAATTATACAATTCATGATTATATCTTCTTCTCCAGACACCGTTCTCCTCCGCTGGCCCAAAACTTTGCCTCAAAATCCTTCTTTCAAATATACCAAGTTGTCTCATATATAAATATAATAGTACAGTGAAGTCTCTTGTGAACTTGTGCCTCAGTGACTCCGGATCCCTATAGCTTCCTATTTTACTATCAGATTTATGTGCTATTATGCAGCTTACTGCAAGAGAACATGTTATATAGAGTGCACAATACTTCTTGTATGTACTATGCAAAGCACAGTAAGTGGAGTGGCCGCTAAAATGTTTGTCGAATTTTTGCCATCAAACCTTTAAAATACGGAATCCATTATTTACGTGATGTTTTAATGCCCCTCAGGCACAATCTGGTGCAAACCTGAACTAGTTGAGTCTACATGACCAATTAGTTTCTTCGTAAGTGTAAAATTTGGAAGTAATTTTATTGTTCACAGGACATCTTAGGCTCTCATGAATTTTTAAAATCTGAAGAAAGATGTACACCCCTAAGACTTGAGCTTATATATTACCAATGAGATTCCAACGTAAATAAAATGTGGAAGCCACCTTTCGTCTGAAATATCTTATCCTGAGAATTGTACAACAAACATGAAGAGATACACGTCACAAGAATTAGAGACCTCGCATGACCAATGACTTTCATTAAATGACTAAAATTGATAAGTCATTGCTGAAATGGAGTTTCACGTCCCTGAAAAAAATTGAAAAGAGGTGCATTACTGAGAGGTTTGAACCTCTTTTGCTCAGTGGGAGTTCCTCAGATGTGCAAAATGAAACAGCTGTTAATTATGAGATGTCTGTTACCCTCAGGAATGCATAACAATTGAAAGTACACTGCTGAAAGATAGTCTTGTGGACTAATGAACTTTTTCAGATTGATAAAATACAGCATTGATTGTTTTCTGTAACTTCTCGCCTATATATCTTAGAAGTGCACAACGATTTAAAACAAGGGCATTCAGGAGAATTTTGGGCCCCTAAGATCAACTAACTTTCCCAAATCGTCGAATGAGCAACCATCGTTTGTGGTGCAAAACATTGAAATGTAAATGTATATCTGATCTTGAAAAAAATGAAAACGAAATCTGCAACAATGGGGATAGAATGTAAATTATGTTTCAGTTTAATTCCTTATTATTAATTTGATCAGTTATTGACAATATTGACAGCATGAAACTTTAATTCATCTGGGTAATTGACGAACTCTGGTGTGATAAAGCCAAAGTAAGGCATTTGCCGAGGGTAATTAAAAACTCCATGATCAAGCGTGCAATTAGCTTCTAAGAGCAGTCATTAAACCTTATTTGATTGAGTTGTTTTAATAAGTAACTACTGAGTAGCAATGTACTGTTATTTACAAAAAAACACAAAAACTTCGTAGAAACACAGCTGCCTTAGGTTGGATAGCTTGCAGAAAAGTTCTGCTAAACATCTAAATGTGTTCATTATAGTCCTTATTCAGAGAGTAGGCTAAGGCAGGAATGCAATCACAAATGCAAATCAACAGTAGCATCGGAACGTACTAAACGTCTTATGCAATAAATCTTGAGTCCTTTGCTGCAATAACTATGTGTGCAGCTTTAGTCTTGATTGACTTTTTAGACTGCCGGCACTTACAAAGAAACCTTGTTACCGCACTGGAAATCCCTCTGTCTTATAGTGCGTTGATCCTGACGGAATTTATGATAAATCCTATTTACAGGAACTTTTCTACTCGTGACGGTAATGGAAAAGCTTTCGACGATTAAGAACAAAATATTACGTAAGGTGTGTACTTGCAAATATGTTTTTTCATTTGCCAGCGCGAGTGATAGTTCGGCGTGTGCGACCAACATCTCTTATGTTGCCTGTTTCAAATTCTATTTTGTCTTTCTCTTCCAGACATCTATACCTATTTGATGAGAGCACGTATTGTATTGTGCCTAAAAATTAAATGTGTAAGTTTTATTGAAATTGCACATTTAGAGGCCTTTGGATTCAAAATAAGAATTTTTAGGAAAATATCAGCGTGTGAATTGTGTGTGGAATCTTAATGGTTTTGTATTTAGGTTAGTATCTCCCAAATATGGACACAAATACTGTCACAAATAATGTTCCTCAGCTTATGTAAAAACCTTTTTCATGCTTTTATTTCTAAAAATTGGCTCCAACGATTTTGCTTATATTACATATTTGGTTCAATATGTATAATTGGTCAGGTTAACAGTAACTTCCCAATTCAGTGAAACACAATATAATTTATGGGACTAATTTAATCTGGAAGCTCTATTTACTTATTTATTCTCATTTACGTCCTCCAATGTTAATTTATTTCGGACGATAAATGAAATGAGTGAAATAATGTTCAAACGAACCCAGGGTACAACATTTACCTTTCAGGAAGAGCGAAACCCCAGGGGGAAAAAGATCCTTATCCATATACCTTACCCTGACTGAGAGTCAAACTCGAGACCTCTTTAGCATGAGGCACACACGTAGCCACCACGTTAGAGAAGCGGGCAACAATCACTTTACGTGTCGGTTATTACTTCTCTTTCCTTACATCTTCGACGAAGGATATAATAAAACAATTCTAGAGAAGGCCCAGAGAGTAAAATAAGCTTATTACAACAATTTGTGGATATAGTATAAATACAAACTATAGTGGAAAGAGGAATTCATGAAAAGTAAAGGCATCCGTTGTTTATTTTTTCTATCTCTTACAGT
The DNA here is from genome assembly GCA_030765055.1 of Mantis religiosa. Taxonomy (NCBI): domain Eukaryota; kingdom Metazoa; phylum Arthropoda; class Insecta; order Mantodea; family Mantidae; genus Mantis; species Mantis religiosa. Next base: position 134,987,951 of record CM060955.1, on the reverse strand, counting down.
TTATCAATCACATAGAAGTTATTCTGAAAGAAGAGGATTTAATAGATTTTATTCAGAAAGTACAATTCATGCCAAGAGGATCTACTACCATTAGTCCTGGACCCGTAGGACCAAGGACCAGGGCATGCTTCGATCAGGGAGTTACCGTGCTCTCCCGAAAGGGTGCCTGGCGCCTCCGTGGGGCTTTCCGTAGAGCAAGACCTAGAGACTAACAAGCCCCCCCCCATCTGGTCCTGTGGACTCAAGACGGGATGGAAGTGGATACGCCACTTACGCACGCCAACACCAAAGTGGGAAGGCTACCGATATGACCTAGGTGGGGCCGCCTGGTGATCTAGCACACCTTCTACTAGCTTTGCAGGCTAGTACGCGGGAATATTAATGGCTCCCCTCAACCCCGTCCGGAGACGTACCCGATCTCCCACGGGTATCGGGAACCACTGCCTCCTCGAGTCCAACCCAATCCGAACAACTCTCCATCAGAGATGGACTCGAATGTTTGGCTCGAGTTTCCTCTAGTAATGACAAAGGTACCACGAGTGCTAGGGGTCCGCAGCGCCCGCACTACGGCAGCTGAAGGGGACGGATCCCTCCCCTACGGGGATTCAGAAAATACAAAATAAAAATATATTAAATGCCTAGTAACGTAACCATGGCTAGCGGACCAGAGCCTTCCGTCTTCCGGCGTCACGTTCACATGCAATAGGCAGATATGAGCGATCATCCAACTGATACGGGGAGAAGATATGGTCAGCATCACGGCAATTTGGCTTTCAGACCAGGGTGCGCTACCTAGCGTAGCTCCTGAATTTCCTCACGATGCTGAGTGGGCACCGATCCTATACATGGGATTTGAAATCCGCACCCCTCTAGGGTGGGATCGAACCCGGGCGTATTCGGCGAGCGCACACATTTGTAATGTTTGTTTTCAGGGGTATAGAAGCTATGAAAACTTGGTATAGGATTTGTTTTGGACTGCATTAATTCCTTATTTTTACCTTCTCTTGTTTTTTCCCCCTCTATGTGCGAAGTAGAAAACGTCAAATAGTTATGGTTAAGTTAATAGTTCAGGACAATTATGACTCTACCCTTGATATCTATAAAAGCTATCCGGTTGGAAGTCTTAAAGCATTACATTAGTAATCTACGGACGTGGTGTTTTGCAACTGTTAAACGAATAATTTACATCAAGTTGAACGGGCTTAATAGCGGTGCACGATGCTAATATCAAATAAAAGGGAAAGACGTATTTATGTGTAAAAATAAAGTTGTACTTTAGATTTATGTTTAGGTATATTTTAGATTGTAAACCTAAAATTTATGTGAGATTTAAAAAAATCACATTGCTGAGAAGGACTTACCGCGCTTTTTTTCCTCAGTACTTGTGAGAAAGACCATTCGTAAATGCAATCCGTGAGAAGGAAGTATGCATGTTATCCATGATGTGGTCACGCATTGTCATGTACACATCTGAATCTAAATCAGTAGAGCGGACGAGCGAAGCTATATATGTCAAATGTAATATACGAGCCATAAATTACACTGTATTAACAGGATGCAGTCTTCAGGTGTTAGGCCTGCCTTCACTGTTCCAGATTGTTTCGGTGCTCATCCGGTTTCCCTGCACGCATTTTGCCAATCTGTTTGCTCCCCACAGCTTGCCGATGTAATCCGCAGATTAGTACATCCTCTACCTTATTTATGTTTCATTTTAACTTGTTCTGCAACATTTTGCTGCATCATCCCAAGTCTGCAAACAGTACTCTATAAAATGTAAGATTTGGCTTCCTCAAGGAGTGGTTCCTAGTTTTAATGTTCATTTCTGAAGAATGTTGTTTCTTCTTGAAAGCTGCTTCTGTTTTTGCTGTAAGTAAATATTTTAGAAGTAAATTATTCTTAGCGTCAGCCGTTGTTGCTGTTTAATAGCCTGGAATATAGCGAACGCAGTTCATATCAAATTTTTAATAATCCGGCTTTGTTAATCCCCTCATAGCAATTTCTTTCAAAGTTAAGCTGATATTGACTTTAAAATTACAATTTCTACACGGCCATTTAAACTGTGATTTCATTGTGCCTGGCAATAAATGTTTAACTCTAAATATATTTTACAGATCAATATAATCCTTATGAATTTCAGGATCTTTCTTGCGGTGTACAAATGGTATCACATAAAAACCGAGTTAATCCGTATTTGATGAGACAGAAAGTACTCCGAAGCAACAAAATACGAAGTAAATTCCCACATGGTCCTTTAAAATTGTGATTTCTTTGTGCCTGGCAGTAACTGTTTAACTGTAGATACTTTCTACTGATCAATATAATCTTCTTGAACTTCAGGTTCCTTCTTAAGATGTATAAATGGCACCACATAAAAGCCGAGTTAATCCGGATTTGATGAGACGGAAGGTAATCCGAAGTAATAAAATTCGAATGTTTCGGAAGCTTAACTATGTAGTGAATACAAACTTGGATATAGGTTAGTGAAAGTGGAAGGAATATACATTGAAAACCGGCAAGATGAGAAGTCAAGTATGTATGTCGGAACTGCCTTGAAAATGAATGAAACCTATACACTCAAGGGTATTTATCAAAGGAGCCATACATTTTTGTGATGAAAAATTGTGCAAAACTGGAACCGGATAAACTGGATATCCGCATTAATGAAGGTCGTTGTATTCTGTACCTAAAATTTTGAGGCCTCTTTAATTTGATGAGAAACATTCTTTGCATATTTCATATTTACATTTTAATGTTATACCTATCCTAGCTGAATATTGGTAAGGGGAGATACATTTAGAAATCCTCATATTTACATCATCCATACGAAACAGTTTATTCAAACATGTGGATGCGTACAGTTCTTTAAATGCCTACGTACTCTTATTCCGTTGTAAGATTCAAAACTTTTTATCATCATGTATGCTATTTTATGATGCAATTTGCCTATTTACCAATCTACCTTTACTGCTTATCTGTAGTAAGAATTACATTCTGTTAAATATTCAACATCGGTTAAATACAAAATTTGGCAATTAAGTTCAGTATCCTCCAGGGATATCACACGAAGATTTTCAAGAAAGTCCTCTACCCCAAACTATGCTCTTGCTTGGAGTAAATTTCGATTTTTTTTCTAGAAATGGCTGCTTTAGCGGATTTGAATAGACTTCCATATAATTACGAGGTGTGCCCGTAAAATAATGTCTCCAATTTTAATTAATATAGAAAACGTATTAATTGTCAATGAATGTTAAATTGATGGAAAGGCGGAACTTACAGATATTTTTCAACGTAATCACCATTGCGATTTTGGATGCGCTGTGGTAGTTTTTGTTTACACTTGTCATAGCACTCTACCGCCAAGTTGCGCACGTAGCGCTCAACCCCGTCGATCTGGATATGTGTTCCACCCAGATGTGACTTCAACTTAGGAAACAGATAATAATCACTGGGTGCTAAGTCTGGACTGTAGGGGGAATGGGTGAGGATGTCCTATCCGAACTGGGCCATGGGATCAGCCATTTCATGTGCAGTATGGAGACGAGCGTTGTCGTCATGAAAAATCACTCCCTTCGTCAGCATTCCCCTCCTTCGATTTTGAATGGCAAGTCGTAATTTTTTAAAAGTCACACAGTAGCTAGCGGCGTATATTGTTGTGCTGGTAGGCATAAACTCGCACAGCAATACACCTTTTCTGTCCTAGAACACACTGGCCATTACTTTGACGGCAGAAAATGTCTGTTTGAACTTTCGCGGCTTCGGTGAATTCGAATGCCGCCACTGACGAGAACGTTCTTTGCTTTCTGGTGTTGTGTAGTGCAACCCAGGTTTCATCGATAGTGAAAATTGAATCCAACAATTTCTCACCCTGTTCTGCATAGCACTCCAGGGATCGGTGGGCCGCCTCAACAAGTTGCCGTTTATGGTCTTCGGTGAGCATTTTGGGGACCCACCTCGCACACACCTTGCGATAATGCAAATGTTCGGTCAAAATTTTGTCAATCGTAGCTTTACTGACTTCAGGGATAAGTTCGCACAGCTCGCAAACTACCACACGCCGATCTTTAAGCATTTCTTGCTCCACTTTTGCAATTGTTTCGGCTGAAACCGAAGGCCGACCAGAACGCTGTTCGTCATGGACGTCTGTACGTCCGTCTTTGAACTCTCTGACGCACTTTCGCCCGTTTTTAACGTCCATACACTGTAGCCCATAGACTTCGCATAACTGACCATGAATTTCAGTGAGGGTAGTGCCCTTGGTACTCAAAAAACGGATCACTGCACGCGACTCGCACTTGGCGGTGGAAGTGGTAGGAAGGTCCATCGCAAACGGCTGCCCAGCCAAGACTAATGGTTGGAACGGGTTCTTTGTGATGGGGATTTGAAGGGGTGAAACCAAGCCACACGCCAGTGTTACCGGATCTCACGTAATAGCATTCCTCACGGCTCCAGCACCTTGGAGACCTCATTTTATGAATAAGCCTCGTAAGTTACTTTCATGAAAGCAACTTGAATATCCTTGAATTTTATGGGAGTAACGTGTGAAGCGTCTTCATTTTGAATACATTTTGTATAATTTGTAAACCGTAAGGAATGTGTAGCAGTTGGGCACAATAGTAATTGGGCGCAATGGAAAATTAGTATTCAGCAGCTGAGAACATTGGTCAAGCAGCTGGCAAAACTATTAGGTAATGGGAATTAAAATAAGCATATTATTGTTAATTTATTCTTGTCGGACATATTTATTATTTTATTGAAAAATGTTTTAAGAAGTTCTTAGCTAGCTCTGCGTATTGAAAGCATCCTGTTTCCGGAGCACACTATGTGGAGATTACGACATGTAACAACAAAATTAATAATAATAGTTAAAAATTTTCAGAGCTGATTCGCTTTTAGATTCACATCTGTTTCGAAAACGGAAGGGACACAATGTGGCGTGCAGTTGAAAAAAAAAAGTGTAATGTATTTGAAAAAAAATCCACAGAAAAATGATAAATTGTGCATATAACGAGATCTATATATCATTATCAATGAATGTGATAATGAGCACTGGAAGTTTATCTCGATTAACAAGTGAATACAGAAGTGCAGTTTTAAAGAGTAGGTTGTATAAGGTGTCCTGTGCCGTGGCGTAGTGGGCTAAGGCATCATGCTTTGGTTTCCTGCCACGGATTGAGGCCCAGACCCATCCCATCCCTGAGGGATGCCTATTTTATGTTCCGGGTATAGGACCGGTGCCCACTCAGCATAGTGAGGAAAGTGAGGAGCTAAAATAGGTAGCGAACTCTAGTTACGAGCGCCAACTTTCCGGCTGGGGTGTTGAGATATTATCCAAATCTCCTCCCCGTATCGGTTGGATGATCGCCACCTCTGCCCTGCGTATGTGGGCGTGAGGCCGGCAGACGGGCTGGCAGGTTTTGACCCGTTATGGCTGCTACGCCACGGGTTAGTTTGTATAAGGTTGGTAGAGAACGTCATATGAACACACACACATTTTTTTAAACATAAAATTTGTTTTAACGAGTTTATTAGTACTATCTTCTGTTACAATAATGATTTATTTTATCTATTAAACTTGTTATGTATGTATATCTTAAGGAATACGATTTGTGATAAATTTACTCTTTGCCTTGTGAGTGATAAAGAATTATTATTGATGTTGGGGATATAAACAACGTGAACAGAACAGGTTGCCATTCCTTGTTGTGATTAAGAATGCAGTTCTTGGAAAAGATTATTAAAGGAAAAACCAGTCTCGGCAAACCGATTATATATAAATATTAGATAGAGCTTAGAAGCTGATGATGAATGGAACGGTGGAATCAGACTGAAGAATTCCAGGGTTTGAACCTGGATCCTCCAGTCTGCGTCCGGTTGCTCTTAACCACAGAGTTGTCATGGCATTAAATTCTCCAACTAACAATATGCAAATATCTTAAATTTGTGACGTACTGGGGAAATTGCGAGTTAATTGGAGAAATTCGTATTGCGCTGGCATGTTTGCCAAGTTAGCTCGTAGTTAAGAGGAGCTTACTGAAATCAATTGACCTATGGTTCAAATCCCAACTATGTCTTAAACTTGTTAGTCTGAATCTGCCTTTATAAGACTTCCTACACGTGGCTAGTGCTAAAGCACAATCATTTTCTACTGGTGATAGTTTGGCTGTGACTAGGTCTATAGGTAGTGATAAAGCTGTCCAATTTTTCCTTGTTAGTGTTGGCAAATCTCGTTAGCGGAGCGTAACATTTAAATTGCTGTAAATTAAGGGACTAATTTATGATTATACTACACTCAGTCTTCGCATTTCGATGTTGAAATGATAAGAAGTTCAAGATAAATTCTTTTCTGTTTCGAAATGGTTGTAAAAATTCCAATACCATTCTATTATGTAACATTGCTTCCACTCGTACATAAATTCGTAAGATTAGTCACCTTATAAATTCGCAGATTTTGGCAAGTAAAACTCGCAGGAAATTCCAGTAAGGCAATTCGTTTATCTGTCCAACGAATTGATAGAACTTTTTGTAGAGGTTCCCTTGAATACGACAGTACACAAAGCGACCGTTATGTGCAAATGAATGAGCTTCCTGCATTAATACAGCAGCTTAGCAAATATCAAAAGAGGACGGTTAGATCAATACCCTTTCAAATTTTTGGCGAAGGAGCAATGTGCGTGCTTAACTGGAGGTAGCCGCAAGACTCCTGCTGAATTATTGCAGGAAATGTACTTCATCCGGCTTAGATAAAACTGTCACAGGTAACAAAGGAATACCGCCCTAAGCAAGAAATCACTTTCTATGATATCTGGAAATGCGAAGATAAAGACTGTTGCTATACGAAGCCCATTAATCTGTTTGCTCTTTCTCAATCTACTTTTATTTTTAGCAGGTGGGTTGCTTCTATTTAGAACATGTTCACCACTGGCGAGCAACAGTTTGTCGGTCTGTAAAGGTGGAATACATTCAAGAACTCCAACATGGAATTTAAATGCATCTGAAAGTCCTCTCGAAGGTGACATCCAAAAGTTTGCAGATGAGAAATAAAGACTTAGGTAAGGAAATCATTTACAGGAATCAAGAGTCCAAAATTAACCTTTCACGAGGTCTCTTTACTCGTATTTTCTCTTCTACATGTTCCATATGCGAGAAAGTACTGCACCCTACTGTATATTTTCCGTAGCGTGGTAAGGGATGCGTTATGCTGCAGTTCCCAGCTACTAAAGCGCCCGGGTTCGATCCCAAGCTTGTGATCCTACCCTTAGTGCCGTGAAGAATATGAGCTGCCGCAGTAGGTAGGGAATCCCCAGTCAAAGGATGCCAACTTTCCGGCTGGGAGTGCACATCTCCTCGTATCGGTTTTCGGTTGGATCTTCCCTCACCTCTGCCTTGTGTATGTGGGCGTGAGGCCGGCAGTCGGGTTGGTAGGTTCAGGCTAACTTGCGGGGCCTTTACGCCGTGGACTTTTGTTCTTTTTTTAAAATACTGAACACTTTGATCTGAGATTTTACCTGATATACAAGTTTTGAGGCTCACGGAATCCAGGAAAAAAATCACACGAGTGGAATGTACATTTGTGTGTTTGTGAGCAGAATAGATGACTCATAACCGAAAAGGCGATTAAAATTGGTTCGTTGTCTTCCAAAAAAATCTACAAAGATTTTACAAGAAATTCCTTATTCTAAAACTCCTTTTACTTAGAAAAACAAACAGTTAAACATATTTTTGTAAAAAAAATTGTGGCTTTTTTGAAAAAAGAAGTACTTATAATTTTTCAAAAATGCGTTTTAGCAAAATACCGTATGTTAAAGATTTGTTCATGAAAATTTAAATTTAAATTTTTATTTTCTTGAAACAGCCTCTGGAGACAGTTTCATTCTTCATTCTGGATGAGAGTTAAAGCAAGTGCATAACTGTTTAAGTGCAAGAGGTAGACAGAATCTTGTTAAACAAAATCGTATATAATTTTCCGAAACTTTTTTTTTCTTTTTGTGTGGGAAAATGTTCCTTTTTATTGATTTGAATGTCTAATACGTATACAACGCAGTGAACAGGATTTCAAAACTATTAGGCAGCTATATATTCTCTTCTTCTTCTTCTTCTTCTTCTTCTTCTTCTTCTTCTTCTTCTTCTTCTTCTTCTTCTTCTTCTTCTTCTTCTTCTTCTTCTTCTTCTTCTTCTTCTTCTTCTTCTTCTTCTTCTTCTTCTTCTTCTTCTTCTTCTTCTTCTTCTTCTTCTTCTTCTTCTTCTTCTTCTTCTTCTTCTTCTCAGTGTGTCGTGTTCATTTATGGTCCTCTACCCCATATACCATTTTAGGCGTTAAATGAGGGAGCGACAACTATGGATCAGAGAGAGATATCCAGGGATGGGTGATCATCCCGATCCCCGGAATGAGAGTAAGTGAAGTAGATAAACAATGAGGGAGAAGTAGTTAAAAAGAAAGATGATAAAGGGGCAATTGGTGTAATGGTGGCGGGGGAAACCAGAGTTACAGGAGAAATCCCGCCGCAGCGCCATGTTGTCCACCACAAAACGTGCTTGGTGGTCATCTGGAATCAAACCCTGGCAGCAAATGGGTACCTCCATTAATGTGAAGGGAAAAGAAAATAACTTGCTTTGTAAAAAGTGGTTGTGCAAAACTAAGTTAAGAAAGTTAAGTAAGTCCATTTCACCATTTTCAAGCATATTTGTAGGATTTTAATCCAAATCTCTAGAGAACCTGATAATTCATTTAGAATACAGTTTGGAATGGAAGCGGTTTTTAATTTTTGGGTGAAGTTAATAAAAATAATATTTGTTTTCAAATAAAATATTATGTGTTTTGAATTTAAAATAGGCATATTTCATATATGTGGTACCTACATTAGCATCCCACAGGCAAAATAGGGTGATGGAGATAAGTGTCATCTTACAGTTGGTTGGATAATGTTGGGCCACCGCAGGTCTGTTAATTTGTAATTGCGTATACACATTTACAAAAAGAGCCAACATAAAATTTACGCTATATTTGACTTTTCTTCTGCCATTTTCTAACTAGAAACCCAAGAAATCCATTTGATTTTAAAAAATCATTTCCAAGGCCAGGGCTTGAATCACGGACCAGGAGATCACTTATCCAGAACCGTAGAGTGAAGCTTAGACAAAGAAGGACCTCAGTGACATTGAGTCGCCAATGACACAGCTAGCCACAGACTTTCCTAACTAACGCTATGCTTTAATGCCCTATTATCGTCCTCGTAGCAACTTATTTTGTTTCTTAAGGTCGATTCATCGTCCCGTAACCGTAAAAGTAGAAGTTCATTACGTCTGGCATTTAGATGTTCTTCAGCGGTGCAATTTCATCATTTGTCATCGTTCAGCCTTGCCGTCGCGCCCTAATTCGCTCTTCGTATGCGGTAGCTTTTTGTTCTCAAATGATCTTGCACCTCATTTAGGTAGAATGTGCACACTACCTTAGGCAACAGACATTAATGTATTTAAGATATAGCCTGTTCTTGGATAAAGTAAAATACTGTCAGTTGTAAGAATCATACCAGGGTCACTGATGTGCCGGAATGTTGTCCCTTAGTAGTTATTTTACATGCCTTTAAATCTGCTGACATGGGATTATCACTTTTAAAACCAACGGTCTGTCAAAAATGTGAACTCGCGACCTTGAGATCATTCGACCAGCCCCTAATCAAGTGAGTCATTCAGGCCAATAGAGCAAGGTGGAGCAGACACCAATTTATGTCAGTTTGGAAAATGGAACTGAAGATTCCACTGAAGATTTCAGCTGCGCCAATTGTTAATATGAATACAAAAAGCTCTGCTTAGATTCAGAGATAGAGACGTAGCCATTAAACTCCAGTTCAGAACCAATTCTTAATATAAGTGCAGTTATACTTACATCACAAAGGGGGCACCTTACTTACAGCAATCTAGTTAGATGTATTGTCGCTAACATCCCCTAGGAGGGAGGGATGAAGTGAAGGAAGCTGACAGAGTCCAAACCCGAAGGCCGGTCCCACCGGCGAAAGTGTCTAGAGAGAGCGACGAGCTGAGTAACTCTCTGCCCGCCTCGGTAGCGTAGATGGTAGCGTGTCGCCTCATGTTCAAGAGGTTCCGAGTTATAGTCTAGGTCAAGGTTAGTTGTCCGGAGTATGGTGAGTTTCCCTTATCCTGAAAGACGAATGTCGGGTAACTCTAAGCTCTCTGGACCCTGGGCTCATTTGAGCTTCATTTTATCCATTCCATTCATCGTCCGATATCACTTAATGTCGGAGGACGTAAATTACAAAAAAGGAACAACTCTCTAGTGTCCACGGAGAGCAATATTTTCTTTGAGCAAGCATCTGCTTCATCTGCCTACTGTGACATACGCTGCACAACTATAATCATACGTGAGAGATGAAAAGGAAACGAAATTAATGGAAATTATCGAAACTAATCGTTTACATAAACACTCCAAAATTTACTAACTGGGGAAACGTTAAACCTCAAGGTTGGAGTGGGCGTTCGACGGCCGGATGCAAGTTTCACAGGTTGCCGGGGAACCCTAACAAACAATACCGCCAATGTCTATCAGCCACTACGATCAATGATAATCCAGCATTTACCTTCAAGCTTAATTATGAGTTCATAACATTGTTACTGAAACGGTTGAAACCGTTAACTCCATGGAATTTCCTTCCGGGCTAAAGCTTGAGTGATGAGGCGTATTAACTTTGCTGATGACTTTCTCTTTCAAGATTCTATTGATATTAAGCTTGAAATATTATTAAGGGTTTTATGGCCAATTAGTACTGGAGAGAAAAAAATGAGATTAATTTGAGATAGCATTATAATAAACTGTGTACTGCTTATAAGAAATACTCGGTAGCGTAGATGGTAGCATGTCTGCCTCACGTTCAAGGGGCCCCGAGTTCGAATCTCGGTCAGGGTGAGTTACCTGGATGAGCTTCTTCCGGAGGTTTACCTTATCCTCAAACACGAATGTCGGGTAACTCTAAGCTCCGTGGACTCTGGACTCATTTGAGTACGACTTCACCCCTTCCATTCATCGTCCGATATGACTTAACGTTAGAGGACGTAAATTACAAAATCAAAATAAATAAATAAAAAATAAAATAAAATTACTAAGCAGCATGCTATATTCCCACTCACTTGCGTTTATCAAAGTAAACATATTCCAAAAATGGAAACTATCGGGTGTGTAACATTCACAAGGCTTGCACAATTTCTTTTCTACAAAATATTGTTACAAAATATAAACTATGTACTTCTTGTAAATCGAACTAAAGTCTCGTTACACCTTCACTGTGTGTATAAGAATAATATAGTGGATTGATAGTACAGTTTTAAAATACCGTGCCCCTTTGTGGTCATACCCCTATTTATTTGCATAAACATGTTTGTGCAGTGAAATTTTGTGTATATTACAGTACGGAAGAGGATTTCAAAGTTTATTTCTAGAAAATCAATATGGTTTATAGTGTCCAAAGATAGAGAATTACTTAGGAAGAGGTATAGTTCTGTTTATTGCTTTCACATCTAATAGATAAACTTTTAACTATTAGAAAGGAGTGAATATACCAGAAATAATAAAACAAGTATACTAATTATTAAGAAATAATCAAACCTTGTAGAAGTGGGCTAAGAGATTTCTTTGTAAATCCATTGAATTGAAATAGATCAAGGCCTCCTATGACATTGCCTTGATTAGCCACAGAGAAAAGAACATAAACGCTCCCAATCTGTCATTTGATTGACTAATCAACAACTGTTTTTTATGCTGATCTGACTGTCGCTTACTTCTAACACAAAATTCTTAGGCTCCTATCAATCAAGAATCAATTTTTCTTATTCATTTTTATTTATACATAGAGGAATAATTAAATTAAGAGCAAATTACTTTAGCTGCATTAAGATTTGATTTGTTTAATATAATTTAGCAGAGGGGATTATGATTTATGTAAACAAATGAATATTGACACAAAAATTTAGTGTATTGCTTGAAATAAAGGTTTAACCTTTAAAGTTTGGCAGATTTTTTAACATTTTGAGGCGGAAAAAGCCGCTCCCTTGACTACGAAGTGCTGGTTGGTTCATAGAGAACAGGAAAATTACTGGCAAATTATTGTTCACCATATTTTTCTGCAATTTTAATATGGAAAATATATTTGACTGTTCTATGTTCACCTTTCTGTTGTTCTAGGACAATTGACAAAATCTTTGTTCATTAACACAAATCTAAACTAAAATTTCCCAAAGTTTACCAGTGGTGAACATTAAAATGTTAAAAAGTTCTTGCTGATTTCATGATTGCGAAATGCTGTCTGTGATTGCGTTGATGACTTTTATAGGACATTCTCCGAAATTGCTGGTTACTTCTTTCTAAAAGGCCTGTGAATAACTCTTTTAATTTTGCTTTGAATTTACGTTTATTGTAGGGTTAATGGTTATCTATATCATGAACTATTTGCATAAATATCAGTAGTATACTTAAAATGCTTTCTGAAATCCAATCAAATAATAATGACATGCAGAGGAAAATACAATAGTTACCCTCCGAAAAGTGTGACATTTTTCCTTATATTTAAATTCATATTATATGTCTATTAATTAAATATTAAAGTTAATTTTGTAGATACAGAGTCCCACAGTTCAGCTTGTCTTCACATAAGGCTAAAGAAGAAAAATGTCATATGACTTTCTCTACTCAGCTTCTAAAAACTCTTATTCTTCTGTCTTTAAATTATATTGGATAAAATAATTTTATTCAATATAAGCATTGTATAAATATAGAAGGCATAGTAAGTCATTTTTGACGTATTCTTACATGTCCATGAATCCTGTGCTGTGAATTTACCAAGCGTGCTAGGAAACTTTGACCGTAATAACACTATTTGCAGATATAAATCCAATCTTTATTCTCAGCGCTCGTTTCTAAACACGACTTGTGATTGAAAATATGAGTGGAAGTCCCAAGGAAATTTAAACACAAAGGTAAAACACTGTACTGGAGCTACTACCAGGAAGATTTCGCTAGCATTGCGAGAAGGAATATATTGTATTTAAAGACTGGCGCAGGATAGGCAGTGTGTTCGTTTTGCAGAAACGAGTGATACGACTGAATTATTTTGTGAAAAATATTAGTAACTATGCTGGATAATAATTCTAGTTTTATGTTAAGGTATTTTTTTAAAACTGTAAGTTGGTAAGACTGGGTATTGCTGTTTGGATTTATTTATTACAGCACTAAAGTGCTGTTTCTTGTGTGTTAACACTCCACAATCAATGTTTTAAGAGAGGGTATTAAACAAGATTTACGTATGACATTTAAATTTTTCTGGTACTTGAACCTGTTTTTAAATGTGTGCTTTTCTCGTTGTTATTGTTGTTTTTTTGAGATGGGAAAGGTTTAAGACTTCCCAAAAGCGTATTTCAGGTGAAACCTCGATATCGTATAATACAGTATTTCTTCCACTAATCAGGTAAGTTACAGAAAGAATCTGCCGGTTGTACCTTTCAAGTATATACATACAACCAGATTAATACTGTGATAATAAATATTTAGTGCCACATTTTGGCGTGTAACCGGTTCTTGTTAGAGTGCCCTTAAGTAGGGCCGAGCCCTCTGATGATAAAACAGTGATTTTATATAGCCTGCAACATGAACAACACATGTTGTTTTATAACTAACGAAGTAATCTTTGCGTCAGTATGGCATATATGTATTATTACATACATGTAATAATTCCTTTTTAAGCTTCCAAATATATCGTCTTGGCAAGCCATGGCTCCTATTCATTCACCCAGCTGTATATTTTCCTCACATACCTTGAACCAATAAAGATCTTGATCAGGTATGGCGATTTATGGAAGAAACATTATCACCATCCAGTTGGCAAGCAACTGGACATGTGCTTCAGATTAATGATTATGGTGCTATTACCAATAATAATCATCATGATATGACACAGAATATGATTATATATTATGAGGGGCATCAGTTGAAAACCGATCAGACACCAAAATGTGACACTGAATATTTATTATCAGTAATCTCCATAATCGTAAGAAAATAGGATCGGAATCTGTAGAAGCATTTCAATGAAATACAAATTCGTAAATAAATATTTATGATTACATTTAAGATATTAATTTTAAATAAATTGGGAAACATCTACATTTTTTGTGTAGTACAGTTTATCTATTGCTTGGCGTTTACCATTTTTGTAAAATTGTACAATTTTTTTAGGAATGAACCAGAATTTGCAGCTGTTTTTAGAAAATTCAAAATACGTTTTTTATTTTTCCTTATCATATCTCAGACATATTTAATCAAGAGCAGTTTGTTTAGTAAAATATTTCGATTTTTCTCTCCATATTGTAACTTTGTGGGTTCATAGAATTAAAAGTCTAGTTTGCAGAAATACAAAAGAAAGACAGTTTGTACGGCCCTTTGCAGCAGGATAACGTAACATACACCAACACAGTCCTTTGTGGCTTCACCACTCGTAAACAACCAGAAAAGTTCACATTCAAATCATTACATGATTATGAGTTGTCAACTTGTAACTCGGTACAGTTCATGTCCACAGAACTCATACAGTGCACGAAAACTCACAAGTCCAATTACAACTGCTAGCAACTCCGTTCATTCCTAACAACTCCCTGCACTACTCACTGACAACAGCTCCCACCACCGAATTTATACACGAGCCGCTGTTTCTCGAAAGCTACCAAAGCCACACGATCTTTCGTGATGTAGCGAGAACACCATGGAACTGTCTCCGTCTCTTTCTCCCTCTGTTGCTCTCTCTCGGCAAGTGCCAAGCGCTCATCGCTCCGCGGGCATGGCTTGGGCGCTATCTGTCTCTTTCACCCCCACTTTTCTCTCTCTCTCTCTCTCTCTCTCTCTCTCTCTCTCTCTCTCTCTCTCTCTCTCTCTCTCTCTCTCTCTCTCTCTCTCTGTCTCTCGGTGCTCGTCTACGCAGCAGCAAAACAATGTCTCGCGACAGTATGATGCGAATTTGAAGAAAGAGAAGTTTCTTGAAATAGAAGTTGCGTAATTTAAGTAGTAAACTTTCTATTTATGGAACATTTTGTTTTTGTCATTCTGCTTCAGACACAACCACAGACACACACACACACACAAACACACACAAAGAAAGGGAGGGAGGGATGGAGGGAGGGATAGAGCTCCTTGGTAGTTACTGATATAAGTTTTGTTGTTTAATACAGTTTTTGTTACGTTGTTCACAGACAGATTGATGTAAAAGGTTAAAAAAATATAAACACTTACCATTTTTTATCAGGGAGGCTCGAAAAGAATATTTCTTGCAAAATCTCTCTATCACAGTTTTGGACTTGCTCTAATTACCCTAAGTAAAAGAGTAAAATTATTGTTTTGTATTTCATGTTTATCTCGATCGTCTAGCTACTGATTAAATTACTCCACTAAAACATAAATAGTCAAATAGTCAAGGTTTGTTGTAGAACACTAACTGCCAATGAATCCACAGCTCTGTTCTTATTCTTGATATCCTTTTGTGTTCTGAAAATGCTGTCCACAAACCCTGCTCCTTCCATTACGTCGTGCCACAACCATCCGCTATATTCTGTCCGATTTAAGCCACAGAATTCCATTTGCTGTAGTAAATGTTCAAGATAGCTCATTTAGAAGACAGTAACAAATAGACCGTAGTAACCTTTGGAATGCCTCTGTCAACGAGGTTTAGAGAGAGGAACGTAGAAACTTGTTACACAACTCAACTCTCCGATTGAGTTAATGCCGTCTTCAACAAAAGAACAGAGCTCAAGAGTGAGATTTAGGGCACATTGACACACCTGGTCTAGTAAATTAAGATGTTCGTTCTAAAAAAGCTGCCTACAATGCTGTTAGTCAGGTGATCACAGCAACAGTTGTTTAATATATAGCGATAGGAGTGCTGTAATTGCATCATTAGAGAAGGAGAACAGATTGCAAACACGACACATTCTGCACTGCTGAGGTTCTTCAAGACACTTAACTCATTTTTCGACCGTAGTGAATATTGTTGTAGTTGTGATTACCTTGGATATGATATATGTTATATACTATGGCATGTGTGTAGAACTATTAGAACAGCTCTAAATAATATAAGAATAAATACACAATTTAAACTTTCTGAAGTTATGGCTGTCCCAGCAATTTTATATAGGAGTTAAAGTTGCATTTTAAGACGGTTAAGGGAGTAGCAAAGTGGGATAGAAAAACTAATGAAGAAATAATGAAGATTTAAAGATTAGTGCTATGGGAGATATAATGAATAATAAACAGAAATGTAAAAGACAATCTCAGTAGAATGGATTCAAACAGGCAACCAAAAGGGTGCTAGAATACAAACGTAAAGGAAGCTCGATAGGAAGACCAGTGTTAAGGTGGAAGTAAAACCTGAACAGGCAAATGGCCTATTCCATAAAAGGAGGAAGAACTGAAAACTAAAATACTTAGCGCAAAAGTAACATTAATATGTAATTTCAAATAGCATTTTCAGTATTAAAGTCATACACATACACACAGAACGTTTCCTAAAAACGCCCTTTGTTCGCTCAAGACAATGAAATATTGTTATCAATATTCTGGGTGGAATACAATATTTCTTAACTTAGTGGTAGAGAAAGTAAAAATTCCTATATAACAAAATTAAGCAAAATTAAAGTAACGTTGATATATGTAAAGCACTCCCTCCCCCCCGCAAGTGCATTAAGTCAATACTTTAAGTTTCCTTATTTATTCTAAAGTCAACAAAATATAACATGAAAACTTTAATTCCTTGGCGGGGATTTGAACCACGGATCTTCTGGTTTCCGTCCAGTCGCTCTTAACCTTTGAGCTACCATGGCCAACACGCCGTCCTGACATTAAATTCTCCATTTGACTCATATATTTCCCCGGTAGACCAATAGGGGCTCTCCCATCCGAGATACACCGTTTGTGGCGACTTACTATCGTAAGTACTTGAGTCCCAGACTTCATCATTTAACTCGTATTATTTTAGTTAATTGATGGAAATTAATCATTTCTTCACACTAGCCGTATATAGGCTATGGTTTTTGATGGATAGAGTCAACATGAAAATTCCAATGCCATGGCCGGGATTTGAACCACGGATCTTCTGATTTCCGTCCGCTTCCTGTGGAGAAATGATTACTTTCCATCAATTAACTAAAATAATAAGAGTTAAATGATGAACTCTGGGACTTCAGTACTTACTGTCAGGACGGCACGTTGGCCATGGTAGCTCAAAGGTTAAGAGTGACTGAGCGGAAACCAGAAGATCCGTGGTTCAAATCCCGGTCATGGCATTGAATTTTTCATGTTGATCTATCCATCAAAAACCTTAGCCTATATACGGCTAGTGTGAAGGAATGATTAATTTCCATCAATCAACTAAAAAAATCAACAAAATATGTTAGTACTTAATAAAATTTGAAAGTATCCTGTGATAATTATGTTCAAATAAAGGGATACAAACTGAAATTGATATTAATATTGTATCTTTGTCCAGTTTTTAAAATTTTCATTTAACTCTGTTGTGACTCTCACTTAGATTTTCGACTTTCAACGAGAGTTCCTTTATCTCACACTGTCAGTTCACTAATGGGAAGTTGTTCCATTGTTCACCGTAACGAAGCAGCGAAAATATGCGTCCGACAGTTCACTCGCTGCACTTCGCACAGTCGTTAACTCAACCGCTTCTTGTTGCGCCACGTACTTCACCAAACCTCACTCATTCACCAGAATGCCTCACTTACATAGCCTTAGGAATTTTGTCAAAGTTTTCGAGATGAGAATTATATAAATGTGTTTGTTCTCTGGCTAAAAGCACTTATCCTGTCCGCATTGGAAGAGCGCACGCCTTATATGTTTATTTTTCTGACTGCCCGGCGTCGACCTAAGCCTACACATAGTGCCATAATATGAAAATCTCGTCAATCACACACTTTTAAAGTTTATATAATTTTTTTTTTTCAGCAGTCATCCCAAGAGGAACCTGCTGATTAATCTATGATCCACATAAACAAATAAATTGCAAGCTGACTGCATAGAACGGTAGATATCATAGTCATAGAGTACAAATTATTTCTCGTAGCCAATGAAAACTTGTTATACTCTGCTTCAAACTATAACAATTCTGATGAAAAAAATATGGGAGTCAAGAAAGGGAGACAGAAATTTGAATGGAAACATTTTAGACTACAGATTGGTGGTGGGTGGGGGGAATTCATGGATGTTCATGAAGTGGTTCCATAGGTTTACAACACAATAGCTCTAGTTTGAGACTTATTATACAGTGCTTCGGTATTTGGTATTTATTAGTTTAGTGCAAAGGAATTGGACTCCACCATCCTCAGTAGAAACTTGAATCAATGTAAAATTATACTTATTGCAGTGTGACTAGAGGATAAGCCACATCAAAGTTACCGCTTATATGTAAATGCATTTGAAGATCTGTGCCTTTTCACTCCCACTTCACCGTCATATGTCTTAGCAATTAGCCTTCCATCCATAGAAATCGAATTGCAGCTAGCGGCTGGAATCATACGACGTGTAACGCATACATAATTGCTCTATGACGAATCAAAAATTGCCCTACAACGGTGAAATCACATCGGTTCCAAGATGTAAACAGATACCGCATGCTAGGTCGGAACATTTTTCTCGTCTTGTTACGTAACATATGTTTTTTTTTGTTGGATCTCGAGTACCGAAACAGCAGATGTCATTAAATAGTCCGATAATTTCACAAGCGTCTGTGGTTTTGTATTACATAAAAAACATTTTCCTTCATTAGATGTGTTATTTCTGCACAGTTCCACATTTGTAATATTGAGTGATAGTTACATCTGTTAAGAGCTGGTCGCTGCGCTGGGACTTTTAATCTTTAAATCGGAAGTCAGTTAAATTAAAAAATATAAGGAAAACGACTTCATGTTTGAGAATAAAAAATTATATTGGAAGTCTGTCTGGGTGGCTCGTTTGTTTAGGACTGGTGTACGGACCCCAAAGTCTCGGGTTCAAGCACCTCAAGACCAATCGAAGTATGTCATTTATAAAGAAACTCATTCGACTTCACCACCTTAGAATTTATAAGAGCAATACATTAATCCTTTATATAGTTTAGTATACATTATTGAAAATGAAAATTTAAAATTTTTTAGAACTTCCCACAATATTTATTTAAATAAGTTAAATATATAATTAAAAATAAAGTAAAATCTACGTATATAATAGCCAGGTTATAGCCATCTAATGTACCAGGCAAACTTTATTTTTACGTTTATTCAATTTTCGATACAAATTTGTAGATATAATTTGCTTGCTACCTTAACTAATTAACAAGCCTACAGGTTACTGGATTGCAGTAACCTTAAAAATATACTCATTTAATCTCTCTGAAAACAGTCTTTATTCCTTTTGGTTTTACTACTACAATATAATTCAAATCTACGTCTGTATTACTGCTTTAATTACTATAACACATTACGTAAGATTGTTTCCTACAATTTTAAATTTCCTCTTCTGTAACTGGTATCCAAAGCTTCCTCCTATTGGTATCCATCCCCTAAAGCGGCTGGCATCAGTAGAGGAAGCTGGGTGGTCAGTTGCAGATGCCCGGGTAATCATCTTTCCTCTTCTACATAATGATTTGAGTCTGTCCGCTCTTATTATCTCCATATACCTCTTCTGGCTCTTTTGGGATTCTGCTTTTTTGGTAGCTTTTTCTCTTCCTTCTGATATCCATAAATGGTGTCCTTTGTTTCGTTTATACCCCGCCTTTAACTCCAATGCTCATGTCAGCGACCATTCTCCTTTGGAACATATGAAGTGGTTAACTCGTAGTCTTTGGGTTTTAATCATTAGATTACGCACACATTCGCATTCTCATTCATACTTCCAGACTCTGGGGAAGATGAGAAATCATTATGCCAAGAAAAAAAACCCAGCACCTGGAATCGAACCCGGAACCTTATTTCGAGCATATTTCTCTAAAATTATGGGCAATTAAAGGAAAATTTAATGTGCGGCGCTGTTTTAGCCCCTGTGTACATAGAAATCACTCTGCTTTGCAAATACATGACCTTAATTAATAATAGATGACACTGCTATAATCTGTTAGACTATTATAAATAATCTGAAGATTCTGTCCTAGGTACTAAAGGTATAGAACAAATTCATTGTTAAACTATAGCTCATTATATACTAACTATGAAACTCCTTACATCTTCAATTTTATCAAAGCATCATATTTTAGTGACAGCATTTTATAGGAATCACATATTATTGAAAAATTAAAACTTATATTAACAGATACCTTTGCGATATTGGGCCACAACAAAATATATTTGAAATACATTGTCTGATTTTAAGTTATATAGAGTTTATAAATATTGTATTTTTTTTCAATTTGTTATCGCTTATCCAATAGACAATTGTTATCTGCTTCGAATAAGGCAGCAGATTTCACAGCATATTCCAAGAATATTATATATATATATATATATATATATATATATATATATATATATATATATGACTTCACTTTTGAGCTATACGAACTTTCTAAAACGTAGCTTTCATTTTTTTCTTTACTTTCTTTATTTTTTTACTTTACTCATTAAGGGACTTTTACATGTATTTCTGGGAAAATCTCGATAACGAATTTCCGTATGGAATGGAACACTTTTTCGAGTTTTTGTAAGTAAACAAACATATTAAGACAGCATTTTACTGCGTAAAAGCGACAATCCGTAAAATGTAGTGACTAGCAATTGGCGATCCATGATGCAACTAGAAGACCACAGGTTTCCCACCAAAAGACTTTGAAAATGCAAGTGGTTTCTTAAACACCAATAAAGAATAGATTTGGTATGACTCCGTTTTAGTTCTGGTCTGTTGAGCTTAATCCACGAGGCGGCATTAAGCCGCAAGAAGGAAATTAACGTAAGAAACAAGGTAAAGTCACGTTGGTTACGTAATGGTTAACGGTGCCAGTTGTGTGCTGCTACAACACGGATGTCACAACATCGCCTAGAGAAGACAACCCGAAGGCAGACGGGCATGAGTTATGACACATACCGGTTTACTCATAAAAAAACCACTGCAACCATAAACGCGTTTCCCTACATAGATAGAGATACCTTTAGCAGGTTGCCAAAAATGCAGCCTCAAATGCTGCACAACGCACGGTACAGATCATACGTCATACCGCCTTATAAATAATTCAGTGTTATTTAGTAAATTAAACGAAGTGAGAAATACAACACCTTCCCAGATTTTGCATTGGCGAAACAGGTGCAGTTTTTATTATTGTAGAGAGTTAAGACGGAGTAAATTGGAGGATAGTAAAATAAGACACACTACTTGGCGGAAGTGCAGCCAGAGAGCCTGGATACAAATTGGGATAAAACTAGAAAGGAAATGCTTGATAAAATAATATTTACTGTAAAGCGAGAAAACAGAAGTTCTGCGGTAGGTCCGGGATATGCGATCACGGGGTCTCAAGGCAAATTCAGAAAAGGGTTTGAATTACTGGGATCATTAAACCCAGAAGATACCTTCATAAAATGAATTTACTTAATATCCTACTATCTCTCTCTCTCTCTCTCTCTCTCTCTCTCTCTATATATATATATATATATATATATATATATATATATATATATATATATATATATATATTAAGTGTGCTCAAAAGCGACAGCCTCACATCAGTGGATTTATTGGAATGTAAAGAAATCTTAATTGACAAAATTCTTGAATCCTGTGATGCTGATATGATCCTGGCAATTATCATCCTCGTTAACAAACTACATATTTTTTACGGTCATTAATAATTTCTTCCCACACACGTAAGCTTACGGTTTTGTACAATTATTATCTTTCTCTTAATTGAATTCTCCTCATTCTTCTCGCTCATGTGTCACAAATCTACTTCATTGTTACTGTCTTGTTATATCTGAACACCATTTTTATTTCCTTCATCTAATTGTTTTAATTTTTGCTTCTTTCTAAAATATGGTAATCGTGTTATTGTTGCTTATTCCTTCCATCATCAGTAACTATATTTAGTAATATTTATGGTTTGTAATTTTGGCTACTTCTGATTTTCAATTGTTAAAATTGTTGAAATCTCGTTACTCTCCTTCAATAACTACATGATTATAATTTTTTAAAATTACACTCCAGTCCAAACTTCTCATATTCATATAGATTTCTACCCATCTATTCTAAATTTGCATTAATAACTTAATTTACATACCAATTTTCACAGATCAACCTGTTAGCGAGGGTTCAAATCCAAAAAAGAGAAGCAACGAGACGAATGTCTGAGTCTCCTGACATTTAGTACCTACGTTCCTCTGCAGCTTTCGTGAATAAAACTGCCTTATATAGTAAAGGCTGTGGGTTAATTATGCCATAGAATGATGAGACTACGTAATTGCCGTAACATATCAAAATTCTCGTATGGTCTGACACTGTAAGTGGTGCTTCAAATTGAGTACTTCCTTACTCCATGTCTATAAGCTGAATTTTCACTTTCAGTTCTACTCCAATGATCCAGAACAGCATTTTCCTCGGCGTTATAGAAAATTGCTTCTTTTGTTTTTCAAACGGTTTTAGTTCAGTTTCTAAAGATATCTTATCACTCAGATACATAAGCACATGCACATAGAGGCTAAAATAAATCTTGCTTTCCCATCCGGGAAGAATAGCAACAACAAAATAAAAGGATAAAAAACATTTTACACTAACATATCATGAGTATGCAAATCGAAAGGGATCAGAGGTGTGCAGAGTTCATAGAGAGATCATAGGTTGAATTTGAACCTTCACCTCAAAGATAATCTACAGGAGTTCCGGTAGAACTTGGATTATCATAGCTGCAGATGTTTATCAGTCTCTGGGGAATTTTAGCATTTGTATTTATAGAATAAAAAGGGCAAACGTGTATTTTCTAAATGTATTTTATTTTACATGTTTATTACATATTCCTAAGAGAATATAGAGTACTAAAACAAGGTTTTTCCGGGTTTAGAAACCGTGGTCCGTTTGAGTTTAGATGTCCACACTAATTAACTTGGGTTGATTCTGACTCCAGTCGTGAAAGCTTCCGAATATTGAGAATATGGAGTAGCATTTCTTCACAAAAAACTGTAAACTTACATTGGTCTCTGAAACTGCTTTCTCCACCACATATATTTACGTCCAAATACTTTATATTGATATGGGCACCTGGGTAGCGCAGTGATTTCTTTCGCAGCACCAGTCCAGAGGGCCCCAGTTCCATTCCCGGCTCTGGCGTTGGCGATTTTAAGTCGGCCCTATCCACGCCTTCATCTGTGTCTAGCACATATGAAGTGTCCCCTATGCTCAACGTGGTTCGGAGTCTACGGTATAAGCTGTAGGTCCTCTCGCCTCACCGTCATCTTCATCTCTTGCCCTCTGGGTGCCACACCTGAGAAATGGGTCCGGTTATCAAGTGTTGAGGCGAGGTTACCCCGAAGGCCAAGGCTGCCATGTGGGGAGTGTTGGTAACCAACTTTATGCCCGCCTCGATAGCGTAGATGGTAGCGTGTCTGCCTTACGTTCAAGAGGTTCCGAGTTCCAAACTCGGTCAGGGTGAGTTACCTGGATAAGGTTCCTTCCGGAGTTTTCCCTTATCCTTCAAGCCGAATGTCGGGTAACTCTAATCTCCATGGACCCTGGAATCATTTGGGCATCATTTCACCCAATTCAGTCACTGTCCAATATGACTTAACGTTGGAGGACGTATATTACAAAAAAAAAATGCTTTATATTGATACTTCATAGGAAATACAAGTTTGGATACTTTTGGTTGCCCCCAAAGCATTTTAGTAGCATATCATTTGTTTCTAGTATTGTTGTATCTTTCCTTGAACAGCATAATTCAAAAAATAAAGCCAAAACTTTCTATTTAAATTCAGCACCCTACATGAAAACTGATGGAAAATCTCCCATCCAAAATTACCGCTTGCATGAATGAAATTTCGAAAACTTTTGTTTTCTCAATACTGCTCTAATAATTTTGATTAAAATAACATACGTATAAGCTATTGTCATGGCAAATAGAATACTATATTTTGGATTTTCTGGGAAAAACCTCGAATTCGTCTTCTTTATGAATGACTTCTGCATAACTGGCAAACCGTAAAAGATAAAGGAAATATTACTCCACCAAGGAATGTAGATAATATGAATGCATAGAAATTGTATATATAGATTCTATTTGTGAAGTGAATAACTTCCAAAATATTTCTTCTTAATAGTTTGCATTTTAAAGTACCCAACACCTTTCTTCACTTCAGGGATTAGACATTTCTGTCTTCACATTCCAACACTTCTCCCATCTTCTTTTAGGGAGTCCTACCTCTCTTCTTCCGCGGGAATTATATCTTCTTATTAAACTGGTATTATTTCTTCACTATTTTATTCACATGTTATTTCTAATTCGGTTTGTCCTAATCTGTTTTATCTTTTAATTTGTATATGCCTAATTCCTCTCTAATTCTTAATTCCTTATTAAGTCTAGCTGGTGCATTCTTTAACTGATCTTAATAATTTCATTTCTTTTGCCTTTATTTTACTTTTGTCTCTTTCTTTTAATATACAGGATTCCTTCCGTATATGAGCACCAATACTGCTCAATTTTGTTTCTTTTCTTACTTTGCTGTTCAAGGTTTTTGATATGGTTCCGCATACACGGTGAAACTGCTGTTTTCTAAATCTTTGTCTAAAGCTTACTTTACTACTCAACAAGTTAAAACCGAAAGCTGTTCCAGATATTAATTTTCAATACATATTGTGAGTTTGTATGTTCGTAGAATTAAAAGTCCAAATTGCAGAAATTCTAAAAGTTCTTTATTTGCGTAGAAATACACTCACAGTAGCAGTATTACGTCATATACACAATTACAATCTACCAAGGTCGTTGACTACAACCACTATCTTACTCAACTTCCACTGTTTACAACACTCCTGTTACAATTCATATTTACGACTTCTACTTGGTGAGTCGCAGCTTCCTTATATACCATGACTCATGTTACGAGATATTTCTGGAACAAACAGGAAATCGAATGTTCTAGAAGACAATCAAGATGTCACTAGAAGGCTCCGTTTGTCGCTTTATTTATTTCCGCATACCTTTATCTCCATGCTATGTTTATCTGCTTAGCCAAGCTGTTTATCTCCACACTGCACCGTGTGTGTGTGTGTGTGTGTGTGCGTGCGTGTGTGTGTGTGTTATCGCTCCGCGCCGGGCCATCGTAAATAATGGATTCGCGACAATATGTTTGATCTTACCGGATATATCCCTCGATGTTCCATTAGGTTTTTCTTTATATATATTTGAATTATATTTCTTTCCCAATACATACATTTATACACGGAACGTTGGAGGCTCTCCTTATTTTCCTGTATTATTGCAACATCATTGGCTTAGAGAACCACATTTTAGTTTTTATTTCTATTCAGTTGTGTCCTTTCACTCACCTCCTTTTTCCAAGTCATCTGCGTATATATTAATTAACACAGGAGAAAGGATGCATCCCTGTCTTACTCCTTGCTTCATTTTTATTGCTGTTTTAAGCGTGTCTGATTTTATAATAATTATTTTATTTTTATATTAACTTTTAATTACTTCTATAATAGGAGGGGTATATCCCCTTTCGTCCATTATATCCCATGTTCTTTCTCCAATCATACCATCAAGTGCTTTTTCGAAGTCTACAAATCTTAGCACTTTTCTCAAATGTGTAAATCTATACTGCAGTAAAGCAAATGGAGATGAAAATACCTTCAACGCACTGAAAATTTCCTTCCAGATAATATTGAAATCTCCGCAGTTAAGAATATTGTACAACAGATGCTTTTTGTTGTTTAACCTTGCCGTGTATCTCATTAGAGCACGGAGAGGCAGTATGAAGCAGCTAACGATATGTTTGTAATGATAGTGTTACAGTCAGAATGGACCAACCCGGGTGTGTCTTATAGCGTTCCTTTTCTAGAGCACGACGTTCATTAGCCATTTGTTTGTTGCTACTTGTTACATCGTTAATTCTGATGTGTCATTTATCCCATCGACACAATTTTTATGCATACTTCATGTTTTGTAGTTTTCAATCGTTATATTTTCTTTAATTATAAGCTTCTAAGTAATTTCCTCAAGATCATTTTACTCCGAATAGCCGGGTGCTTCAATAGGTCCACTTTCACTTTACCTGGCACGAATTTTGAAATAACGTTATTCGCAACGGATTAAATGATAAAATTAATTAGGACTTCCTCCTCGAGATTGGTTCCATACTTAATAGCTGCTAGTTACCAACAATTTCGTAGATTAGTTTTGCTCTCTATTGTCATTTACGGGAACGCTTTTGGCAGATTTTGGTATCGTTATAAATCTCCCAGTGTAATGAACTCCATCGATTTCGAGGTGAGGACTTTTCACCCGAAAGGTTATAAGACCTTTTGTAATCTCCACAAACATATTTAGCATTTAAACTTAAGCAATGACGAAAATTTAGTTTTGTGTTACTGGAAAATTCATGAATAAAATTAATTGAGAAAGGCCATCACAAAGTAATTATTACAACGCTCAATGCCTTCTTAAACCTTAAGAGTCGCCTTAAGCTAAAAAATAATTATTATGTTTTACAATCATATGACTTTCATATTCACTCCACCAGAAACTATCCTTTAAAAATCTTATTATTCTATGTACTTCGTGTTAATGTGACAAACCTTCAATTCACATTTAAACATTTCTTGTGCGATACGGTAACTAAAGCAACAGTTCAAAGAGCGTGACCTGTATAGTGGATTGGGTGACCTCGCCAACTTGATAAAAATACATGTATTTGAAAATAGAATTCAATAACAATAAATATTTCGAAAATGTTTTGCTGCTTAAAAATAATTTGACATACATTTTGTGCTTGAAGAAAAGCTTCTTTGGTTCAGTAAGATTTTGTCTGTCTCTTAAAGTTCGCCAGTTATACAAACTTAATTCAAAATGAAGAGGATTTTAAAGAATCTTTCCAATAATTTGAAAACCTATACTTTTCTTTTTATGAGTACTTCAACTATGGTATTTTGATCAAAGTCTCTAGAAGTTATTTTTGAGGAAAATTAAAATTTTCGAAATATTTTTCATATAAAGTTAATTTGGAGTATTTCAGTTTTTTTGTCTTTGTGTCACATACTGGAAGAATCCCTTAACTTTAATTGTGTTGTCCACTCACAAGTTCTCCTGCTCTTTTTCTAAAGTTGTTTTGTTTTTATTCAAGGAATCTCAAAGGGGAACTTTTGATATTAATTTTGGGTGAAATATACTATTTACATTGCCTTTTATAGCTAACTAGTAAAAAGGTGTTACTGAATTTCTAGGAGCATATGTAAATACAGGATTCACATATATTTTACTGAAAATAACCGTTCTTGTTTAGCTGTAAAGCAGATAAATTAGGTTTTGTTGGATTTGTGTAAGCCAGTGGATGATATCTTGAGTTAATCTATATCTACTGTTAATAATTAACTTATTATGGGCATATTACTGTATATTTGTGAGTTTGAACTGCTAAATGTTGTAACAAATTACAAACGGAACAGTTGCTCAAGTACTTCTCGGGAAGGAAGCCAGATGAATACAGTCTTTTGTTCAGTAATGCGAATTTCGATGGTGTTTTGTCTTTGTTTATATTTGTGTTATGTCCAATGATTCATTTGTGGTTTTAACATTTAATAAATATCCTGATGATGGGAGAGATGCACACTCCCGAAATGTCGATTTCTAATCATCTTTTCTCCTGGCTTTCTTCCCGAGAACAACTTAAGCATATTCGTTACCAGGAAATCTTCAGCTCTTAAATGAAACAGTTATCTCTTACACAGAGCGGGTTTTAGTAAATCGTGTACATAATACATAATACATACATACTTATAAATAAAATTCTGGAATATTCTCTTAAAAAAATTAAAGCAAATCCTCCGCTTCCATATTCAACATTAAAACCTGAGACTAATTCAGACTCGCCTTCAGCAAAATCAAATGGACTACGATTAGTTTCAGCATTTAGTTTAATTGAAATAAGTAAGAAGCAAATAAATTGTAATCAGTTTCGACCTGATAGAAGGGTATTTAATATACCCTTATTTATTAAGTTTAATTGAAACCAAAATATTCATTCTAGTTTAAATAAAGTGACCCATAAAAGTAATTTAGTATCCAGAGCTCATCAGAAAACACGTTTTAAAATCAATTAAGAGGGAAGGAGGCAGAGATAACGTGTGTGATTTTAAAACAACATATGAACTAAATATCCAATTCAGTGTTAAGTTTCATCTTCCAGTTAGGTTTATAAGAAATTAATCTACTCCGAAATGTCCTTAAACGGACATTTTGGTTAGTTTTTTATTTCCTTAAAATAATTCTAACCATCAGGATAAGGCAACGTAACTATTGATGCTAGGAAAAAGTATTTGCATAATATTTTCAGTTAATATTCATTAAAATTCCCCTTTATTAATGCATTATTTTGTAATACCTAAATCTCCTTCACCAACTTAAACTGGCCAGCGTTATTTTACTGAAATTCTACGTATCAAACTACAGTGAGTAATTGAAAAATAGAAACATCTAATGCATGAAGAAAGAATATTCTGTTTATGAAAGACTGGTCTTTGAATGAACAAGGGATAACACCGGCTAGAAACCTTCCAGAAAATGAGATTTTATTACATTATTGAGAACGTTAAATACACTCCTGGAAATGGAAATAAGAACACATTGACGCCGGTGTGTCAGATCCACCATACTTGCTCCGGACACTGCGAGAGGGCTGTACAAGCAATGATCACACGCACGGCACAGCGGACAAACCAGGAACCGCGCTGTTGGCCGTCGAATGGCTCTAGCTGCGCAGCGTTTGGGCAACGCCACCGTCGGTGTCAGCCAGTTTGCCGTGGCATACGGAGCTCCATCGCAATCCTTAACACTGGTAGCATGCCGCGACAGCGTGGACGTGAACCGTATGTGCAGTTGACGGACTTTAAGCGAGGGCGTATATTGGGCATGCGGGAGGCTGGGTGGACGTACCGCCGAATTGCTCAACACGTGGGGCGTGAGGTCTCCACAGTACATCGATGTTGTCGGCAGTTGTCGGCGGAAGGTGCACGTGCCCGTAGACCTGGGACCGGACTTGAGCGACGCACAAATGCACGCCAAGACCGTCGGATACTACGCAGCGCCGTAGGGGACCACACCGCCACTTTCCAGCAAATTGGCGACACAGTTGCTCCTGGGGTATCGGCAAGGACCATTCGCAACCGTCTCCATGAAGCTGGGCTACGGTCCCGCGCACCTTTAGGCCATCTTCCGCTCACGCCCCAGCATCGTGCAGCCCGTATCCAGTGGTATCGCGACAGGCGTGAATGGAGGGACGAATGGAGACGTGCCGTCTACAGCGATGAGAGTCGCTTCTGCCTTGGTGCCAATGATGGTCATATGCGTGTTTGGCGCCGTGCAGGTGAGCGCCACAATCAGGACTGCATACGACCGAGGCACACAGGGCCAACACACGGCATCATGGTGTGGGGAGCGATCCCCTACACTGGCCGTACACCTCTGGTGATCGTCGAGGGGACACTGAATAGTGCACGATACATCCAAACCGTCATCGAACCCATCGTTCAACCATTCCTAGACCGGCAAGGGAACTTGCTGTTCCAACAGGACAATGCACGTCAGTATGTATCCGTGCCACCCAACGTGCTCTAGAAGGTGTAAGTCAACTGCCCTGGCCAGCAAGGTCTCCGGATCTGTCCCCCATTGAGCATGTTTGGGACTGGATGAAACGTCGTCTCACGCGGTCTGCACGTCCAGCACGAACGGTGGTCCAACTGAGGTGCCAGCTGGAAATGGCATGGCAAGCCGTTCCACAGGACTACATCCAGCATCTCTACGATCGTCTCCATGGGAGAATAGCAGTCTGCATTGCTGCGAAAGGTGGATATACACGGTACTAGTTCCGACATTGTGCATGCTCTGTTGCCTGTGTCTATGTGCCTATGGTTCTGTCAGTGTGATCATGTGATGTATCTGACCCCAGGAATGTGTCAGTTAAGTTTCCCCTTCCTGGGGCAATGAATTCACGGTGTTCTTATTTCAATTTCCAGGAGTGTAGATTCAATGTTAGTGAACAGTCTGAGAGTAAGGGAGGGTGCTACAGTTCTTTTCGTTACTGTTAATCTATCGGTGTCTCTAACTGAAATGTTATAATTGCAACGTTATTTATTAGCAATAACACCAGCAATTATGTTTCAAAATAGGGAATATATGAAATAGATAAAATGTTAGGTAAATATATACAATAATGATTAATATGATATGGCTGATACCCATTCAAGTCACACGGTTAGCTATTATAATACTTTATATATTGGACGTTTGAAGGTCTGTTATTCTTTTCTTTCACGTGACTCATTTATCACAAATAAACGTTTGAATGTTATTTCTCCATGCAGTAATTACGCTCGAATTGCTTAAACTTAATTTGAAATCGTTGCTCGAAATAAATCATCGTTGCATGATTTATACATCTTGTAACTTTATAAGACCTTCAATAAGTAATAACTTAAATTGTGAATTCTTTATGAAGTACTGAATATTTATTTACATTTCTATCAACTGCGTATTACCCATTTTATGAATCATATAGGAGGGCTGTTCAATAAAGAATGATCACAATTTTTTGACGACGTGCCTTTACTCATCTTCATAATTTTGAAATTCCTTCTCAAAATAGTCTCCCCTGAATGCGATGCACTTGTCCCAGCGTTTCTGCCAGTCTTCAAAGACATGCTGGAAACCGTTTTTTGAGAGATCCTTCAAAATCGCCTCCGCAGCTTTCACCACTGCTTCTGATGATAGATAATGCCTCCCACGAAGGAGTTTCCTCAAGTTAGGGAATAGAAAAAAGTCACATGGGGCTGAATCCGGACTATAGGGAGGGTGAGGGACGCCCTCACGTTGATTTTTGCAAGATATTCAGCAACAACATTGGTAATATGCGGCCACGCATTATCGTGGTGCAGCATCCAGCCTGCTTCACGGAAATGTGGTCTTTTGCGTCTGACATGGACCTGCAATGTTTTCAGGACATCCCTGGTTCTTTTTTGCAGTTACTGATGTGTGTGCAGGTACAACATGCTGATAAACTATTCCATGAATATCAAAGAATGAGATGACCATAACTTTCCCAGCAGAAGCAATCACTTTTGCTTCTTTGGGGGTTGGTGATGAAGGAGATTTCCACACTGAGCTTTGTTGTTTGCTCTGAGGATCAAAATAATGTAGCCAAATTTCATCAGCAGTGACTACGTTTGAAAGAAACTCCGGATTTTCCTCTAACATCAACTTTAATTGCATGTTACCTCCACTGCAGCGGTAGGCAACACTGAACATGTCTGCACTTGCCTGGTTCTCACAGGCGGGAACCGGGAGTACCAACAATGAAACTACTACGGCCTGTTTGTTTCACATTAAGCTAACAGAATATAACAAGATTGAATTTTAGTGCGAAAAATTATGACCGTAAAAAATTGATTATTCTTTATTGAACAGCCCTCGTAAAATGTAGAACCATGTCTTGTAGTTTCCAAGTCCTCTATTTGGAATCTTTCTCTGATAGTTTACCTCTGTCTTTTGAAACCTTCATTAGCAGAATAACATTTAAACAAGTAAAACTATAAAGTTGTTAAACATACTACTTTATCCCTCTCTCTTTTAATCCGATTCTAGCAACTACTCAAAAGCATCATTTCATTGTGTCTGAACCTAAGTGAACAGTTTAGCATTATAGAGAATTTTCATCGGAAATGATATGCAACACTTGGTTAATAAATTGTCTCTTCCAAAAAGGCTAACCACATACTTGTAGAATTAAAAGATGAGGTATTAATATGGTGTTGCAAATAAGCGTGGCCTCTAATTGAAGCTGTTATGAACACCATGACATAGATGAATGCGTTATTAAATGGAATGCATAAGTTTTCGTCACAAAGTGTTTAATTAAAAGTCCACAATCGATCAAGCCTAAAACAACCTCTAAAGTTATGCATAGATTGAGCAAGCATAACAACAAAGAGTGCCGAAATAGGATTTAGATGCTTCTTCTTAAAAGCATGACGAAAAATTGGAATCTCATATAGAAATGCTAACGTTTTTCAATTATGTATAAGTAGGTATGCATAGTATAAATGTCAAAGTTTAACGCTATAACATTGCATTTTTTTTAATTCCTCTAACACCGAAAATTCGATAACAAAATTTCATCAAAAACAAAAAATCGCCAATTCCAAGTATGGAGCAGTAATATTTTCTAGAAAATCTTCATATATAACACCGACTTTACTTGGAAACATTTATCACAAATCTTAATATTTTTGTTTTCTTAAAAATGACTTCATTTGTATTAAAACACCATGCGTTTAAGATATTTTAATGAAAATTGAAAAGTATATCTTAATTTTCTGGTAATGTTCTCAGAAGTCTTCATTATTTGTCAACTGATAAACTGTAAGACACGGACAAAATTTTTGTGACAGAAGTGTAGATCTCATTAAAACGCTCAGTATGTGTTAAATTTTGTTGAGGCTGAACTGTTTCCAATATGTTTCTTGTTATATATTTTAATTTTCTTTAACGAATAATACTTTGCGCAATGGAAAGTCATTCATGTTTATATCTCGGATATTCAAATATAATGGAATTGCAAAATCAACATATAGTGACTATCTCTTAAGAGATTTGACTATAAAGTTTTATAAATTAGGGAATGACAATATTGAAATTAAGTTATAAAATTTGAAATTATAGTAATAAGAGTTAACAACAAGGTAGGTGAATGCTAGGGATGGGGGAGGCCGCGAAAACTGGATATCAAAGTAGAATGGTATTTTGGAAGAAAGTTTTTGGAAGGAAGTTTAGGAATAGCGAAGCAAGAGATTTGATCCAATTTTAGAGAGAATGCTTCTTTAACGCATGAATGAAAGTAACTTTGTTTCCATTTTAAATAATTTACAATATTTACCAGATTTCTATTGCTTTCCTTACATTTAGTACAAATTATAGACTAGCCGTTCATTGTACCCTTGGCCCCCTGATTGCCTGGCTCCCACGCCTTTGGCTCGCCTCGGAGTGCCATCCTTCTACTTTATCCTTTCTCTCTCCCTTCTTTGTCTCCTCCCTTATCTATTGTCTTCTGCTCTTTTTTTCTCCTACTCCATATCGCTTTCATACTTTTTAAAAAATCCTCCATGTTCCTATTCTTCTTTTCCACTTTCCCTGACAACAGTCCCATGGCTAATATTTTATTTTCTTTTTGTCCATTTTATCCCATTTTTCCTCCCATATATTATTTCTCCACTCTATTATTTCCGTGCACTCTGCCTTTAACAATATTTATATAATTTAAAGCATTGGGAGAGGGATAGATTTGTATAATGATAAGTTTGGGAATTAAGGATATGATACAACCCTGGTATACCATCGAATCCTACTGCCTTCTCTTTTTTATATATGGATTTTAATTGTTGGTACACCTCTGCATTGTGTATTGCCTATATAGATCTTCATTTTCTATTTCTATTGCTCCCAAATCTCTTATTTATAATTTTAAATTTCTTCCCTTCCCTTTCAGCTCCCTGAAATATCTCTGCAATTCATTTGCTTTAATCTAATTTTTTGCCTCGTCTTCCCTGACTACACCTCTTACTGCTTTCCATATTTTTTCCATCCTTACCCTCTATAGCTTCTTTTAACTTTTCCCCCACTTTTCCTGCCATTCTTTCTTTCTTGCTTCTAGTAATTTTTATATCCCCATTTCCTAACCCCTTCCTATGTGTTTCTTATTCCGTTCTCCTCCATTTAATAAGATCTTTAAATACTCCTTTTTCCTCTGTTCTGCATTTCTCATCATACCACCCTTTATTTCCCTATTTCTTATTTTGTCTCGTTTCCATTTCTTTCCCCGCCCTTTTTACTAGTAATTCCAGTAGTTTTAATACTTTTCCCACCCGATCTTTCCTAATGTTAAGCGTGCAATCAGGAGCGTTGTTTTTATACCATTTCGAAGGCAATAATGGGTAAGGTTGAGTTATATGTGAAGATCTTAAAGGAACAGTACATTATTATCAGAATGTGAATGTGTGGATTGAGTAGATGGAGGGAGTGTGTGTAGGATATGAAATGGAAGAAAGAGCTACAAAAACAATTATAGTGTTATAAATGTTAACTAATTAGAGAAAACAGGAATAAATTAATGGAATAATGTTTAGTAAAATTAACATATAAATGCATTAGAGAAGTTTAGATAATATATATTAATAGTGGAATTTATATAGAAAAGCAGAAGATCATTTTACAGATAATCCTGAGGTTGTGTATAAGGAAGCCTCATACAAGTGGATGTTAGACATATTAGTTTATGAATTTATATTTAGCCACTTGTAAAAATGTTTTATTTGTATATTTGTGAAAACGTGTAGAGTGTAACCATAAATGCTCACGAATGCGATATAATTTTCTCTCCGCAAAGTTTGCTGCCTTAGTTTCTTGAAGTGGAGATGAATACTTCTATGGTTATTGTATATCTAGTACACATTTAGTACATTGACATCATTCATTTGAAAGACTTTAATACTGGAGGCAAAAGCAAGTTATCCAAGCGAATGCCGAACATAACTTAACACAATGAAACCTCTAAAGACTCGTACTTCGTTGTTAATCTGCATATGCTTATTCACATATTTAACCGTTAAAAATTCTTCCTACCGTTGAAAATTCAGGCCTCAGGTAAACATTACGTTGCCACTCGAAAGTTAACTTATTCCACCGTCTACCGGTTTGAAATTAACACCAAATCGCAAAACATCCATCACAATGAAACAGCGTGGAAGCTGGTGGGAACTCGAGGCCTTTACGGGTTTCATCCCGGCGTGACTTCTTCAGACACACTCCGCCTTCTAAGAATGCCATAGCTGGAAGCGAAACAATTCGTCTGACAACAAAAAGTACCATTCAGACCACCCTCAACAGGTTTTTCCCAGTTGAATGTTGCGGAATTCACATTAATGCATGCTCCTCCAACGTTTCGGTGCCAGTATACCAGTCGAGGCAACATGCCGAAACTCTTGGTTTCCTAGTGTTTTCTTTATTTAGTGCTGGCGGGAAATACTTACCGTCTGTGTCCCACTTCAACCTTATATTGGTTTGAGCTCCAGTATTAGACTGTGAACAAAATCAGACCTAAATAAGTCAATCGGAAAGGAGTTCGAAAAGTATTTCACCTGATATTCTGGAAGGCATGTTGTGCAACTATGATCCATGCTTCCGCATGAATCCGTCCGTATTAATTGTATGTAAAAATTCCTGCCATCATGTGCTAATCTGTGAACATAGTTCGGAGTCAGGCCCAGGAGCGAAAGTATTGGGGGGAGGGGATAAAGTATACATTCAATTAAGAGCTAGAACCAGGTTAGGAGCTGGATTGGGTGAAATATTCAGTTTATTTCCACATGGCAGTATATATTATAACGACACAACTCCATGTGTTCGACTGATTGATTTGTAAACATACATGAATTAATTAACAATATATCCTTAAAGTGTTAAATAATATAAGGAATAGTGCTTAAATTTATTTTGTGCCTACTATTTAGATGTGAACTCCTCGCATTCTAGCATTAATTATTCAGATGTATTACTGAACTTTCTAAAGTCATTGAGTTTAATTCAGATTATGAGCAAGTGTAGCAAACATGTAATAATTATTAGTTTTTCATTAGATAGTTGCATGTGTAAATAAATCAATCGTGAATCCAGTTGGTGAAAAAAGTAAAAATATAATTAACTCCACATGATTAAATGAGACACCATATCACAGCTCATTTAAACTATTACAACAATATAAAATGAGTCAGTTTTAACTAACAGCAAAGAATTATTAAGTGACAATAGCTAAATATTTGCAATATACTGCCAAAATTCTACTTTTTATAAATAGGAACTTTTATATTGTACTGAGTAAGTATTTTATATTGAATAACTTCTTTATTTTGGAATTATTTATACTAATTGTAGTTAAATGATTTCCAGAGAGTATTTTACTGTCTCTTAAGATTCCATGTTTTTCGCATAAAAGGTCAGTTGACAGATTGGTATGAAATTTGGAATAAAACTTCTAAATTCCCTGATTTTGTTCCTGAAAAATACATAATGAACGATTCTGTTAACATAAATTCCAAGATAATATCTTGTAGTTATTTTATTTCACACACACGAATATCCAAATCTATTTTTGAGCGTTTAATTTTTAAATTTGGAAGTTAAAGCTTGAAAAATCAGATTGAATAGCCTTACCTGGACTCGAATCACTTATCCTCAATACTTCTTCCCAAAATGCTTAGCACTTAAGTTTCTATGATCTAGTGTCGCCACGCGTATTAAACCTTGGGATCAGTGTCTCTAGCACTGGATATAGACATCTCAAAGGTCAGTTGCAATGTTACAAGTGTTGTTAATTATCCTCCTTAATAGCCGACCTCCATTGCAGTTAATCAATAGTCGATAATTAATGGGGGTTTTTATACTAGCTGTGCTCAACAGGTGCCAGAAAGCTACATTAAGACATGAAAGATTAATTCATAGCCGAGATTCGAACCACCGAACTTACATGCTGATTTAATCACTGCTATGGCGAAATGCCCGCATTACACTTTCCAAGTCTGATCCAGTTTTTCATGTACTACAACACGACCATCGTAAACTAACCAAAAATATTATCAAATCCTTAAAATATGCCATATACTTAAACCTCACAACAAGAAGCTTTTATTTCTATGTATAAAGTTTGTATTTAAATTCTAAAACAGAAATTCATTTGAAGGAGAAGATTGAAATTTTTCTGTAACCATTGTTAGCTATAGAAATAAATCGCCAAACATCTGAAGGCACCTTCTTCAGAATTTGACATTTAAAATTTCCAAAACAGATTGTAAATTTAATTATTTTGATTGTGATATGCTTCAACATCGATAGACAGTTGTACAAAATAAAACATGGAAAGAAACAAAAATTAAGCACTAAAGGCCCTTACAGTCCCTGAACGGCAGTGACTGAAAGAGGAAAAATGTAAGCGATATTGAGACTTACGAAAAATTAAAGAATGCACTAGCATGGTCCTGTAAGAAATGAAACAGCTATAGAGGAGGCCAAAATGTATAAATTATTTGATGAAATTGCAAAAAAATAATTATAACTGGAGAGGGTACGTGAAGAAAGGGTACCACTTTTAATTCATAGCCATAAACCTTTAGGACAAAGGGAAGCTCCAGAAAAGGATGAGAGTAAACAGAAGAATAAGCTGAACTGCATTTGTTTTCATCAAAGTAGCTTCAGTTTCCTGGATATACGAAACGAATTCTTTTCTTCTCCCCACATTGTACACACACTTCTAGTGGCGAGCGTATCACTGAAAACGGGGACATTTTGTCAGTCCTAGAAAATGCTTCTTTGAATTTAGCTAACTTTCTTAAAATCGGCTAAATGTGCGAATTATCACAATTACTTGATACTGACCTTAAAAGTGTCACTTAGTTTCGGACAATTGAATAGATTTCTGGTTGTTAACGCTTCACTCGTGTATTATTTTTATTTGTACTATTTTATGTGATAATTTCACTAAATGCTTTGGTTCTATTGACACGAGCCTACAATAAATTCACCTAGAGATATAGTTCGGTTATTTAGGAACCAAATGCCAAATAAATTAAATGAAAAGCTACATTTTTCGGCAATGTTACCTGCTTGTTAATAGATTTCCAAAGTATACCAGAAAGGAAACTAAGTTTAAATTTTATAATGTAATGTTTTTTGTAATTTACGTCCTCCAACGTTAAGTCATATCGGACGGTGAATGAATTGGGTGAAATGATGCTCAAATGAGCCCAGGGTCCATGGGGCTTATAGTTACCCGACATTCGTCTTAAAGGATAAGGGAAAACCCCAGAAAAACCTTATTCAGGTAACTCACCTTGACCGAGCTTTGAGCTTGGGACCTCTTGAACGTGAGGCAGACACACTACCATCTGCGCTACCGAGGTGGTCTTGTAATGGTATTATCAATGCTGTTTTAAGATTTGGGTTTTGGACTTAAAAAGAGGAAAGAATAATTGAAACTCTGGAATTGAGACTTTCAGGTTTTCTTGCGGGATATATTTTACTCAATAGACAAAATGTGACAGTTAAACAACTTAAACACTCAGAATAAATCAAGTTTCAAAATTTTGTAAACAAATAATTCAAAGAATGAACGACTATCCCATAGAAAACTGATGATAAACTACAATGCAAATTGTAGAAGAAATCTGGTAGGCCGAAGATTAGATTGGCGCAACAGTGTTGAAAGAATGAAAGTAGAACAAACATTTTGAGGTTTAATTCATGTAACTGATGATAATGATGAAACAGAACGTTTTCCAATTGAAATCATGTGTATAAAAGTTTGCCTCGGATAAAAGTTTGGAGTAATCATAACACAGATAATGAAGGTAGGAAGGCAACAAGGTCTAGTTGATTATGTAAGCTTTACTCAAACACTATGTAATACTCGTGTAAATTACACGTTAGCTATCATTCATAGGAAAACTTGGCAATAATTTAGGCACTACATCCATTAATTTCATTATTAAAAACTGGTAACATCTCTCTATTTTGGTCTTCATTTCCTGTTATATTTTAAACTGAAAGTGCATCTACTTTCAAATAAATAAAGAACTGAATACTGGGCCCGTAGCTCAGTCGGTAAAGCACCTACCTACCGTGCGAGGGGTCCCGGGTTCAATTCCCTCCAACCAAGGTGATTCCCCATCTTCCCTAGAGCCTGGAAGTATGAATGGTAGTGTGAATGTGTGCATGATCTAATGATTAAAAAAGAAAAATTCAAAGTACCAGTAACCCAACGTCTACGAGATAACACCATCGCGGTATGTTCCAAAGGAGGCCACTGCTGATAGGACCATTGCAAACAACGGCGGGTTATAAATGGAACAATAAAATCAACACCTTTTGTTGCATATTGGAATGTACTTCATAGGTTGTTGGCTAAGTGAAAGGTTCTGCTGTATACAGGATGCATTTGTAACACATACAAAAACCCAGGCACAGTGTATAGCTTTTTACGTTCATATTGCAGTAGTTTACAGGAACCACGCTTCTATTCTTCCAATCACAACTTCATAACACAGTTCATATGAAAGTGCCATGCCTAGATTTCCTTCACTTGCTCACTTTAATTTGAACCGAACTAGTTACTTCCCGAATCTTTTAATGGTGAAGGGACAAGTTGGCATTTTTTCTCCATTATACTTACCAATAAGTAGTATCTTCCACCCAAAATGTGGATGTGGAGATTTGATTGAACAGAACATTGTAAGTAGGCCTTAATGACGTTTTTTCCATTTTAAAGGTGATCTTAGGGAGGGAAGGATGAGTGAGAGACCGAAAGGCGACTAGATCTGGGTGACAATAAACGCAAGCAAAGATGGAGGCCCTAACTATACCACATAGGATTCATAATGACACTAGGTAGCCACGTCTCTGCAGGGGTTAATGTTGGTCCGAGACAAGCTGCCAAAAACGGGGCTTGACACATTCAACCAAATGTCAGAGAGAAACCTTCACAAAACGCACAATTCGTTCGTTGCCTGGACCCTCAACGCCGAAAAAGAGGAAAGGTAACGACAGGGACAGGATATGACGGACATGAAATTCGAGGTACAAGAGGAAAATCACCGGGGAAATTAGGACACAAACCTTGGTCAGAATAACCGGCCCAACGGGATTCGAAAACGGGACTTAAGAATGCGAGGTTCGCACGTTACAACTCGCTCGGTGGATTTCACCGGAAATGTGCCTTTCCCTGAATAAAAAATTATTCCTACTTCAACTATGTATATAGTAATTAGAGGAAGCAAATTGGATGTCCAGATTTCAGTGGAAATGTGTTTTGAAGCCATGTTAACCCCCAAAATAATAATTTACGGTAAAAGTTCTGTGTATAAGAAGGAACTGTGGGTTGAAAACCAAAGTTGATATTTCAGATCTCCAATTTCTAAAAAAGGTTTTTTCAAAGTACATATAAAGCAGCACGTTTTCCATGAAAAAACTTGTCAAATTCTTTATGATTTTATCAAAACTGGCTGCAACAATGTTGACTAAAATACTGCATGTTTTAAGATATTTTCATAAGAAATTCATCTAACACTTACGGGAATAACCTCTGAAAATCATTTCATTCTGAATGACTTTGGATAACCAGTAGAATTGTACAAAGTCTTACTGCTTTCATATAGAGGTTAATCGCTTCCAAAATTCTACTCGTTATTGGTTGGTCTTTTAAAACAATTCAAATGGTAAATACTACATATTTATTTGTGCTAGAACAGAGCAATACTCCAATTACGGTAGCTACATACATAGTAATTATACAAACTTGACTTAGATATAAGTAACATAAAGAAAAATGGAAAATATAACAGAAAAAGCTAAGACTAACGTCATAAAAATTAAAATGCAATACAAAAAGTGGCATAAAGAACAATACCCAATGTATTAATAAATATACTGTGGTTAATCATATATTTTAATGGTTCCTTTAATTGCTTGTAATGGGAACTATGATTCCTTTCTGTTTTAGATGAGAGTTCATTCTATTCGGCACATAAACTTAAAACAGAGGAACTTTTATGCGATAACGATTTTGGTGTCCCAGACTGAAGTAATTGACGGTTTCTGAAATTGATATTATTCGCATTAAAATTTATTTAAAAAAGTTATTCTTCGCTACGTACTAGGTCATTCAAAAATTTATACAGGAATCATTGATCAGCAAAAACTCTACTTTTAGATCAATTGTAAAATGGAATGCACTGGATAAGTTAATTAATACCCATGAGTTTTATGCTACAGGTATCTCAGAATTGTTTTTCTTTCTTTTTCTGATTTTGTTCAGCTGACTGTTATAACATTTAAACATCGGTGACCATACAACTGAAGCAACAGGGCTTTTGTATAGAATTAGCATAACCTTGGTATCTTTTTAGTTTCTGGAAATTCTAAATATGTACAAAATCTAATTTATTTAAGAGAGTTATTGGTTAAAATTGGCATGTGTTGATTAAAATGTAAGTTCTCGGTCATTGTAACACCTAAATCTCTAACAGAATTCACTCTAGTCAGTGAAAAAGAGTGATAATTAGAATTTAAGTAGTACTTGCTTTTGGAAAATGTAATAAAGGGATATTCCGTTGTATCCCCACCATCCCATTATTCAGTAAATAGAAAATGCAATTTTAAAGTTATTATATAACTCGTATCTTAAAAGATACGAGTACCGCTTGAAGGATATTTATTCCGCAAATCCTGTGTGCCTAAGGAAATATAATAAAATCATTTCTACGAAAGTTATCTTGATGAACCTGAAGTAGAATAATGAGTAAAAAAGAAAAGTTTGTACAAGTGTGAGTAGGAAAGCAATGTGAGTGCAATGCATTGTTGTGTGTGTGTGTGTGTGTGTGTGTGTGTGTGTGTGTGTGTG
Source organism: Mantis religiosa (assembly GCA_030765055.1). Taxonomy (NCBI): domain Eukaryota; kingdom Metazoa; phylum Arthropoda; class Insecta; order Mantodea; family Mantidae; genus Mantis; species Mantis religiosa. The sequence goes on along the minus strand of CM060955.1, from coordinate 134,946,248 downwards.
TGTGTGTGTGTGCAGTGTTTAACACACGCTTTTACTACACGCGGTGAGAGTGATCATCATCATCATCATCAACAACAACTTTTCATGGTTTAGGAGAGTTCACCTGTTCCGGCCTTATACTTCTTGCCATCGTTTTAGTGGTCTTCCTGTTGTTCTATAACCCATAGCTTTGTATTTGTAAGACTGTAATGGAATGCGAGAGTTATCCATTCTTTGTAAATGGCTTTTACATTTTTCTCTATTTGTTTGTACTTTTTCTTGCAATGAGAATATATGTAAGTCTTTTCTTATTTCTTCGTTTCTAACACGATCTTGTCGGATGCATCCTTTTACTGCTCGGAGATACTTCATTTTTGCCGCTTGTATTTGGACCAATATTTCTTTTTAAGTGCCATGTCTCCGAACCATATAGTAAAACTAGAACAGCCATAGTCTTATAAAAGTTTGGGTTTGTATCCTTTCGGTTTTCTCTTTTCAAGGTTCACAAATGTATGGTGATGTGATAGTGATTATGCATGAAATGAAAATGGACCACCGGTAAAATGAAATGACGGGAGAAACCGGAGATCTCGAAGAAAACTCGCCACAGCGCTGTGTTGTCCACCACAAATCCCACATTGCGGTCTCCTGGGATCGAACTCGGACCGCCCTGGCATGACCAGTGTTTTTTTTTTTTTTTTTTTTTTTTTTTTTTTTTTTTTTTTTGGAAAAAGATTATGTATGTGTGTATATATGTGAACAGCTTAAATCAATAAGGGGAAGTCGCAGCATCTTCAAATGCACATTTGCCTATCTTTGCTACAGCAGTGTTTATTATTCCATCCTGAAGAAGCCAAAAAGAAGATAATAAAGGTATTCACTTGAATATTAATGACTGTGCTATAACAATACGCCCATTATACGTACAACACCAAGCTTTAGCCAACAGCTGAATTGAAAACCTTTACTCCTGTTATTTATGCAACGGGTGTGTGAATGGCATGCAATGAGTTTAGTTAACAGTTGCGCGGTTCGACACCAGTCTTCAGGCAACGTCGTGTTCAAAATACAGCACCACCAAGACAACAATAACTGTGAAGAACCTTGGATAAAGACCCTCACGCTTCTAGTCAACAACATTCCTGGAGACCAGTTTTATTTTAAGAATACTATTAAGAGTTGAGTTATGTCATCGAAGAACCTACTGGAAAAACGTGCAGTGTTAGCAAATGGCAAGTTCTCTGCAAAATTAACAGCAGATTGGATTTTACGCGTCTTAGAGTTTAATCCGCTGAATTATTTCTTGCTGCGTATCTTAATATCCTCACCTTTTATACGATTGAAATGGTTCATGTTGTTACTATAGTAAGTAAAGAAGGATGGAGCAAAAACTAAATATTGGTATTTCAGCAGAAATACATGCTTCGAGTTCCCTGAATACGAAAATGACTATATATGAAAATAATAAAGAAATATATAATAAATACCTAAGTGGTATTCAGACTCCACGTCTACCAAAGATGTGACATGTAGATTTTCAGCAAAATTCTTGAACTACTGATACTTCATGCAGAAGAAAAAGAAAAAGGAACCATTGCACAGAAAGTCAACAGAAACGTGTTGGTTTGATTTATTTATTTCGTTATCCATTATTACTATCACTTCTGATATTTTTAGCATTGGTTCTCACAGACTTTTGAGAAAGTGTAAACAGTCCAGCTGCAAATCGACTTATAGAATAATTTTTTCCTTATATCGCCGAGCTCCTTCTCAGAGTAGCTCTTCGTTGTACTCATTTTTGTAAAAAGAAGAAGAAAATGATGATAAATTTGCTCAGTATAATTGACATCATTGAGCGGCACAGTTCTAGCAGGGCTAAAAGTTGACTCTTGCTCCCTCTGTCTCAAACTAGTATCACCATGTTGTAAACATATAGGAGGGGAGACAGAGAGAGACAAAGATGCTTAAGCGAAATGCTCATAGACTGCTGATTTCTAGATATTAAACTGTTTGAGGATATCCACTACTTGTCCTGCTCACTCCCTCTGTCTTCCACTGGTATGATCATGTTGTAAACATATTGCAGGAGAGACAGGGAGAGACAAAGATGCTTTAGCGAAATGCTCATAGACTGCTGATTTCTAGATATCAAATTGTTTAGGAGAATCTAGTACTTATCCTGCTCACTCCCTCTGTCTTGCACTGGTATGATCATGTTATAAACATATAGGAGAGGAGACAGAGAGAGACAAAGATGCTTTAGCAGAATGCTCATAGACTGCTGATTTCTAGATATCAAATTGTTTAGGAGAATCCAGTACTTATCCGTCTCACTCCCTCTGTCTTGCACAGGTATAATCATGTTGTAAACATTTTGGAGGAGAGACAGAGAGAGACACAGATGCTTTGGCAGAATGCTCATAGAATGCTGATTGGTGGTAGAAATTTTATAGGTATTTATACAGGTCCCTACCACCTCTGTAAATGCCCATGTATTTTCCGCCACCAATCAGTAATCTGAGAGCACTACGGTAAATATCTTTGTCTCTGTTTGTTTCGCCTCCCATATGTTTACTGCAGGATCATTATAGTTTGAATCAGATTATGTAAAACTAGTAACAGTTAAAGAAAGTGCAAGATTGCTTCATATTAGATAACCTTATTACGTACTCAATGCTCTAAGAGCGTTTTAAGATTTCCACTAATGAGATCTTTAATCGATATTCAATTGTATGCAAGTACATCGGCGTTGAATAGCATTAACCGAGATGTTCGAAGAGGAGCTAGATAAGCTGAAACGGAGTGCAGAGTATGTATGAAGCCGGATGCACGTACGTACTGGTCGTCCTTGCTTCTATGACATCACTATTCTTCTTCACGACAAAATCTGTGCGTTCTTTACACGGGAACATATCAGAACATAAGTGCAATCCAGAGAGAATTACGGAGAAGCTGCATCTTGTGCTTCTGAGTTTGGTCGTCAATTAGTTCTTTTTAATTAAATGCTATTTTCTGCAATTCTTAATGCACTAATCTTATGAGAAAGTCAGCTCAGTTGGTAATGTGTGACACATCAAGTGGTATGACGTAACACATTTTGACGTGGCCCTGCCGAAATGTGCAGAGGGAAGTTCAGAATTTGGAACTTACAAACAAGTAAGTGTTAGAAGGTGGAGAGGGCACCTCACTGTGACCTACACACAGATCCACTACAACCTGGAGAAGAGATATGGGTACCACAGAAAGTCACAGGGGTACAGTCACACTGACCAGGGAAGGCCCTAAATGTCTGAGACTTCTATAGACTCGTCAGGACTCGTAGCGCAGCCACTAACACTCGACATCCCCTGACCTGAGGATACCGAAAATGATGCTGCCCAGCGACATAACCACTTAAATGCAAGCAATGACGGCATTTGTCCGGCACCAACATACATATGTCTGAAGGCACATATTAAAAATAAGTAAAAATGAAGCATAAAGGAGACTTATGGAAAGAATGTCAAGGTTGATGAGACAGCATCCCAGCATTTGCATACTGACGAAGGAAAACCAAGAAAAACAAAAGGGAGTGAGTAGTGGAGGCAAATCAAACATTAGACCTCCCTAATGCGAGGCATGATATCATCTCTTCAGGTGCGATGGCATAATAACTGAGCAAGATGGCTCAGGCGGTTTCGTCTGTGGTCCGGGTTCCGTTCCCTGTGGTCCACCTACATGACCCATGAGATTTTCGAGGGTTTTCCCAGGTTTCTAGGCGAATGCTGGGTAGGTAAATTACATCTCCCGAATTTCCTGTCCTTCCATTTCATCTCTGTTACCATTTCACATCATCTCTCATCTGGTGGTTTCTTTCACGATATAAATGTCGGCGGGAGTCTCGGCGGTGCATGGCAGGAATATGTTCTGAGGAAAACGCTTTCCCGTCCGCGGGACGGACTTCGGTCTCCTAGCCGGTCTTGTCCGATTAAGCGACGCAGCAGGTGGAATGCCGGTTGTGCAAGCCTGCCTGGAGTATCGTGCTCTGGGAGGCGACCTCTGCTCTCCTAACCAGCCTCGTCACTGTTGATCCACGGAAGGTGGGATGGTAATTGCACTAAGCCCACCACCAGGAAATTTGTACCTGGTAAAGTAGGGACCTCGCCCTCTTTATTGTAGTCACTTCTTAGGATCGGCCGCCCTCTGTCTCTAGCCTCATCCTCCCTCCCTAATCCCCTACCGCATAATTCATGGCTCTCACTATACCACAGGAGAGAAAGTCTCCGGAGCATGTGACGCAGGGGTTTAGAGAAGTTTCCCACACCCTTCCTGGATAGATTTATCACACCCCTTGCCTGTTCAGTTACAGACCATTCAAAAGTATTCTGACGTCTTCTACTTTTGTAAATGAATCTTCACGGTTCTAGTGTACATAGTGTATAGGACGCAATTTTTTTTAGCGGTTATACCTCTTGTGTAGCATGTGTTCCTGTCACACACATTCGCTGTCCTTATTACACTGTGTAAGAGGGCGCATTCCTTTCAGACACTTACTCTGCGTTGGGGACAGTACTACTGGCACAGTAAAATGTTTGAAAAATCGGCAAATGCCATCTAAAAGCAATCTTATACGTAAGTATACAAACATTTTTAATTCTACATTAAATGAAACAAAGGGTATCAGAACTACTCACTAATGTAAAAGTAAAGAAATATGTGACTAGCAAAGTCTGTCCAGTTAAAAATAGTGTAAATGATAATATGAAACTACATACCAGTTGCCCAATGATGCGTCAAATAACGGCCTAAGCGACAGTATAAAATGACATTTGATGAATGACTTCTGATGCTGCAAGCATGGATACAGACTTCTAAGGAATGCAATAAATACACACTAACATAAATATAAAAGGCACGGTTGTCAAGCATCTTTGATGAAATACGTTCATTGCATAATTTCTTGATCTTAGATGGTTTTAGAATTGTTCAAACATTATTCACAAACACCCCGCTGTGATTTTATTGCTGGAACTGCTGGATGCTGTAGTAAAAAAACCTGATTTGTACCCCACGTTTATACTCACTCTTACACAAACTATTCTTAAAATTTGTATTATTCTATGTTAATCGAGATAAATCTTTGTAGAAGTAGTTTTACTCACATGTCTTTACACATTTAATGGGAATAAGGGAACAGTACACTAAGCTTAAGTTGTAGCCAACTATTTTTAAAGCCGGCCCTATTAAAAAGTCATGATGGATTTGATATTCCATTCTCTTGGCATGAAAGGGCCTAGAAAATCACTTCTATTTGAAAATGGAACCAGTAAGAATGGCTACCTTGAAAGCTATTTCCAGTTTATACAGGATGTTAATGAAGTACACAGAAATAATTTCAGTGATTTTAGACGTGATTAATATTAGCAAGTTGAGATAGGGAATTCCTGGTCTGCGGCTAAACATTAACGTACTAAATATGTTAAACGTTACTGGCATCAGATGCTGATGATTTTTTTTTTAAATTTATTTATTTAGAGTCGCTTTAACAACTAGGTCATATCGGACTATTTTGTATAATATAGTGTAAAAATTGGTTACAATTATTTAAACAAAACATGAAAACAATAATAACTAATCAATATGACAAAAGTCTTTAATATCTATAAATCATAAGCCCGCCTCGATAGCGTAGATGGTAGCGTGTCTGCCTCACGTTCCAGAGGTCCCGAGTTCGAATCTCGGTCAGGGTGAGTTAACTGGATAAGGTTTTTTTCTGGGTTTTCCCTACTATAAACACGAATGCCGGGTAACTCTAAGCTCTATGGACCCTGGGCTCTTTGAGCATCATTTCACCCATTCTATTCATCGTCCGATATGAGTTAACGTTGGAGAACGTAAATTAAAAAAAAAAAAAGAAAAAGAAAGAAAGAAAAAGAAAAAAAGCAGCAAGGATAAAGTTCCCAATAACATAGTAGAACAGTACTATTTACACAACCAATTTGTTGTATAGTAACTTATGTATATTCTAAATTGGTATCCTTAGAATTAGATTTTCGTAGCTATACAAGTTTGCGCTTTTGAGGAATAGCAGTACGTGTTTGAAGTTGGATGTCGTGTTCAGAATGATGGTTAAGTCTCCAGTGATGCGATGTAGCTCTCGTTACAGTCAAATTATCTTGAGATGGTAGCTGAGCAAAGATGCACACTAAATGAATTAGTCTATTACTACACCTGGAAGCAGAGTGATCAGTTCTACATGCGGAGCAGTTATGCATGCACCATCAATGACTTCACATCTAGAAATCATTCTCGCACTCCTTCCAGGTGTAATAATAGACTAATTCATTTAGTGTGCATCTTTGCTCAGCTGCTATCTCAAGATAATTGTACTATATGACGCGCATTCCTTGCATTCTGTTAGGAAATTGTTTACTGTAAGCCGGGTGTTGCAGACTTCACATTGCGGTGGCTGGCCTTTGCTAGGAAAGTATGAGTGGATTAACATTGAATGACCAATGCGGAGACGTGAGATAATCACCTGCTCCTTAGACCGGGGAAGAGCTAGTGTCCCCTTTCCTTACCATATGTAACTTTTTCTGGAGGCGATTGATTCCAGATCTGTTTCCATTTTGTATTTATTACTCCGGAGAAGTATTTTGTAATATCCTGATAAGCTATTGTTTGTTGTTCTTCTAAGTCTGTTAGTTGACTTGCTTCTTTAACAGCTTTGTCCACTTCCTCGTATCCCTTAATGCCGCAGTGTGAAGGGACCCACATGAACGTAACAATTTTCTTTTTATTTAGAGCACTGAAATAAAGATTGTGGATATCTTGCTGTTTAAACAAGATGGGGAAATTATTGGACTAAATTGTCTTTAAACTTATTTCCCGAGTATAGAAATATTCACTCTTACTAGTTCGTTATTCGCGTTCTCAATATTTAATGCCTCAAAGATCTGTCAAATCTCGAACCAGTCACCTTCCAGTGCGACACTGAACAGGGATTAACAATCTTCATGTATAAAATAGCCTAATTTAGTGGTGTTTCTCTAACTGCAATGGTGCCCCAATCCGTAAAGCCGAAAAATAGTGTTCCAAAAGTCATTGGTTCACTTCCTGTCTTGTACTTAAATTTGCCGTCTTCGTCTTTCTAATACGTAAATTGTAATAGGAAGAACTGTTGTGATTCGTAGCTAGCAAAGTGAATCTGATTGGTCAGTGCAATAACACTACTATGATTTTCTTGATTCGGAACCTGCAGTTAGGGCGCTGAGGATTGCTTGTTGGACAACGTAGAGAACGGATAAAGCTTTCCCAAACTAGCAGATATGCATCGTATTTACGGTGAATTAAAAGCGTAGATAAGTTACTGAAAAACAGCCAAAAAAGTACAAAAGAAGTGAAGGAGTCTTGAACTCGTTTACCTTTCATTTGAAAGCTAATGTACTAACCACTGCACCAGATGGACTGCTCCGAAACCTCTCTGCATTTTCGTGTGTTGTGTACTCAAGTGGTATCGCCATTAGCAGTGGCGTATTGGCACTTAAAAGCATATCGACGTATCTTCCAAATTAAGACCAACAGACCACAAGTCTCATATATCAAATTACTTGTTTATGATACATCCATTTGCTCTGAGAATATTTCATTGTAGTTCATTAACAATAATAATATTTGATATTATGAACTTTAACAAGATCAGCACTTTTTGTGTAGTAATGCCTCTTAATGTACATAATCTGTGGAAATTAATCATTCTTCCACAATAGCCGTGTGTAGGCTGAGATTTTGGATAGGTAGAGACAGACTAAAAAATTCAATGCCATAGCCAGGATTTGAACCACGGATATCCCGGTCTGGTTTCTCTGAACCATTTAGCTATTATGGCCAACATGTCAGCATGACATTACATTCTCTGAAGGATAAATTCTCCAAAATTTTACCTATCCAAAATCTTAGCCTACGTACGGCTACTGTGGAAGAATGATTCATTTCCATGAATTTACCTAATAGTGGTAAGTATGAAGCCTGGGACTTAAGTACTTACAGATAGTAAATCGCCACAATGGATGCGTACCTCATTCTATATAAGAGCCTCATAGCAATTTATGGGGAAACACGAGTCAGTTGGAGAATTTAATATCACGCTAGTTTGTTGGCCATGCTAGCTTAGTGATTAACAGCAAACGGACGGAGACCGGTATATACGTAGTTCAAATCCCGTCGATGGCACTGAATTTTTTACTGTAACTCTATCTTCCCGTAGGGGAGGGGATCCGTCCCCTTCAGCTGCCAAAGTGCGGGCGCTGCGGACCCTTAGCACTCGTGGTACCTCTGACGTTACTAGAGGAACCTCGGGCCGAACATCTGAGCCCCTCCTTCGGGAGTTGTTCGGATTGGGATGGACTCGAGGGGGCAGTGTGTTCCCGATACCCGTGGGAATCGGGTACGTCTTCGGACGGGGTTGAGGGAAGCTGTTAATTCTCCCGGGTACTAGCCTGCAAAGCTAGTAGGTGTGCTAGATCACCAGGAGGCCCCACCGAGGTTCTCGGTAGTCTTCACCTTTGGTGTTGGCGCGCGTAAGTGGCGTATCCACTTCCATCCCGTCTTGAGTCCATAGGACTAGATGGGGGGGGGCTTGTTAGGAAACAAGGTCTTGCCCTATGGAAAGCCCCACGGAGGACGCCGAGCACCCTTTGGAACAGCTCGGATAACTCCTTGGTTGAAAGAGGCCCGGGTCCAGTTCCTATGGGTTCAGGACTTATGGGAGTAGAACCTCTGGGCTCACCTGTAACTCTATCTATACATGATTTGTGTAAAATATTTTGTTCCTGGAGTTTAACCGTGTACCTTTTCTTTATCTATTTGCTTCTGCTGGTCATACAATTAGAATGGAATTTCGTAGCGATCATACAGCGATAGTTTCTTCAAAGATGTATTTGTTCCTCTACTTCCGTTGTATTTGGATTGATTAGATGTAACTGAAAAGCACATGCGTGAAAATAAAAGTAATTACTAATGGCTGTTGAATGTGGTGGTTGCAGTAGTTCATCAGTACTCTAATTGATTGGACTACGAATTATACATGCCTGAATGTCACCCCAACAAAAATAAGCATTTAGCTCATACTTGGTTGCTGTACGATTTAACTCATAATTACATATTTAAAATAAAAGTAAACTAAAGGCTGAGGGTGTATTTAAATATTAAAATTAATATTTTAAATGTAATAACAATATATTTCTGCAATAGGTAATAAAAGATAGAAGATCTAATACAGTTGATGAATATTACTTGCACTATAATAGACAAAACTTCTAAGCAGAAGAGAGAACCCAGGAAATGCAAATTTCCAGGCTTACACCATGAATGGGAAGAGGACCAAAACATCCTGTCGTCGAAAAACGTGTTTGGACATAGAACCTAAAAGGATAAAAAGAATTCTAGGTAAAGATGCTGCTAAAAAGCTAAAATTGTAGGACGTTCTGTGATATAATCATGATGATAACGTTCATAATAGGAAGTCATAGTACTGTCCAAACATGCACGTCAACTGTACAGTTGGTCATTTAATTTCCACAGTTAGAAGAAGATTACACATCTAACCGACATTAAATGAATTTGGGGATTGCACCTCCATCGAGTTTGAAAATACAAAAATTAGTTTATTGTAAAACTATTTTAGCCAACACGGGCAGGTGTTAAAGCTTAAAGGTATTAATTTGAGTTTATCTAATGCCTTGAAAAATAATTATATGTTGTAAAGTTTCCCTACTGGAATCAAAGGAAGAAGTTATTACCTAACCAAACGTGCTTCGATCCAATCTAAAAATTACTGCAAAATACCTTCTTTTGTACAGTAAGAATTTTAAAGGTTAAAACATAAGGGCCTCCTCTACACATTACACAATCAGGAGGATTTTAACCGAAATATTGTGATAATGTTTGTTAATGACCAAAATTTATGTATAAAATAAGTGAAAGGTTTGGGAACTTTTCTTTCTATAGAAGACTTCAATCAATCAATTGCTACACATTGTTATACATTATATAAATTCAATCATTCTGAAAGCACTATACTTATACTCAGTTTAAAGTTTGTGCTAGAAACTATAATTAATCAGTTTATTCATTCATTCATTCATGCACTTACTCAGCCACTCACGCACTCATGCACTCACTAACTTAGTTATTTAATACTTATTTATTTGTTTGTTTGTTTGTATGTATGTTTGTTTATTTATTTATTTATTTATTTATTTATTTATTTATTTATTTATTTATTTATTTATTTATTTATTTATTTATTTATTTATTTATTTATTTATTTATTTATTTATTTATTTATTTATTTATTTATTTATTTATTTATTTATTTATTTATTTATTTATTTATTTATTTATTTATTTATTTATTTATTTATTTATTTATTTATTTATTTATTTATTTATTTATTTATTTATTTATTTATTTATTTATTTATTTATTTATTTATTTATTTATTTATTTATTTATTTATTTATTTATTTATTTATTTATTTATTTATTTATTTATTTATTTATTTATTTATTTATTTATTTATTTATTTATTTATTTATTTATTTATTTATTTATTTATTTATTTATTTATTTATTTATTTATTTATTTATTTATTTATTTATTTATTTATTTATTTATTTATTTATTTATTTATTTATTTATTTATTTATTTATTTATTTATTTATTTATTTATTTATTTATTTATTTATTTATTTATTTATTTATTTATTTATTTATTTATTTATTTATTTATTTATTTATTTATTTATTTATTTATTTATTTATTTATTTATTTATTTATTTATTTATTTATTTATTTATTTATTTATTTATTTATTTATTTATTTATTTATTTATTTATTTATTTATTTATTTATTTATTTATTTATTTATTTATTTATTTATTTATTTATTTATTTATTTATTTATTTATTTATTTATTTATTTATTTATTTATTTATTTATTTATTTATTTATTTATTTATTTATTTATTTATTTATTTATTTATTTATTTATTTATTTATTTATTTATTTATTTATTTATTTATTTATTTATTTATTTATTTATTTATTTATTTATTTATTTATTTATTTATTTATTTATTTATTTATTTATTTATTTATTTATTTATTTATTTATTTATTTATTTATTTATTTATTTATTTATTTATTTATTTATTTATTTATTTATTTATTTATTTATTTATTTATTTATTTATTTATTTATTTATTTATTTATTTATTTATTTATTTATTTATTTATTTATTTATTTATTTATTTATTTATTTATTTATTTATTTATTTATTTATTTATTTATTTATTTATTTATTTATTTATTTATTTATTTATTTATTTATTTATTTATTTATTTATTCATTCATCCATTTATTTACTTATTTATTCATTTATTCATTCATCCATTTATTTATTTATTTATTTATTCATTTGTTCATTCATACATTTATTTATTTATTTGTTCATTTGTTCATTCATCCATTTATTTATTTATTTATTCATTTGTTCATTCATCCATTTATTTATTTACCTATTTATTTAAATGTTATTCAGTCCTGTAATATCAATTATTCCTTTTTCAGAGGTAAGAAGAAAATATTTTGAACAAGCTCAGTTTTGACTTTATAACGTACATTCAGGAAGTAGGTGCAATTACGTAACCACGCAACACTTCCGTCAAAGCCACGTAACTGGAAGGTATGTATATTAAATGTACCCGTATGCATGCTCAACTGGAACGTTTTTCTTAGCCTACACTCTTTTCCAGTGTCCATGTTAGGCAATCTAGTATTTGAACCATTCTAGAATTTTACATTAGAAGGTTAAAGGACAGGGTATGAAGCAAAAGTAAAATACAGTTTTTTTTTTTTTTTTTTTGTATTCCATACATAACATTACTTTTCAATTGTGAAGAGCCTGTATTTCACCATATAAAACCACGAAGCCCTTTAGCTATCAGATTCGTAAGACGAAATCCTTACTGTTCAAAAGTTGTATGATGTGGCTGAGGGTATAAGATGCAAGTACAAGTTAACTGCAGGTAATTACGGTAGTTCGCGTGTAAAATATATGAGCTCTAAGATGCTATAAATAGTATAATAAAGATGTCAAGAACAAGAAAGTGTAAAATCGCTTTAAGCCGTAATATGTTTTAAGTTCCAAGTAGGATGAAAAGAGAGATACAAATACCTGATGTGTAACATACGCATGGCTCTCTCTCTCTACTCTGTACAAATATTTCTTACAAATACTTACTCTACCATCTATTCATCTTAATCGTGATAGATATTTCTGGAAGTGGTTTAATTATATGTTTACTTGTAGGTGCAAGAGAAGTTACATGAACAAAGGGTTAGTAAGAAGTATTAAAACAATTAAAAATTAAATAATAAACGAATAAAACTTCACAATTGAGAAAAGTGCAAGTATTTGAGAATTCAAACCAACAACAAAAATATGATAAAATAAAAATATAGTAAAAGAATTAAAAATGAAAATATAGAAAATGATTTACTACATAAATAAAATAGTGGAGATAAATAGTGTGTTTTAACATATTTACATTTTTTGTACTCCAAGATTCTTTCTATTTCCCAAGATATAGGTACTAATGAGTTAGTTTATGCAGAATCTATGTATGAGTATAAGCTGCAAGGTATTCATTACATAATACTGGAGACAACACGTGATTAGTAGGTTATTAATTTTATTTGCGTTTAAGGACTACTTCTGTTATGAATCATCACCAGAAAAGAAGCATACAGTACGTATGGCTTAAGTAAATTGAAAATGTTTATTGTGGCTGTTTATGAACGTGCACATTATGAGCACTTTTGTGCATGGTTACTTTGGTAAATGTGATTTGTGAAAAAGGCTACACAGAAACTCCTTAAACAAGGGATAGCCGTCATAAAGATGTATTACGAGGATTAAGTGTGACGTTATAACAGGCTCACGGAGAGATCCTTGTAAGTACTTCAGAAGGTGGAATCTGGTATGTAATTTTTTGTTAGTACTTAACAAAAAAACCTGCTTTCTCTTCAAAGGCAAGGCAGGCTGCCTACACACTTATACTGCAACGCCGCAGCTTTCTCCAAAATATAAAGAAACATAAGAAAGCAATTATATCTAAATGACACTTGCAGCGTAGCCTTTGCACACGCTATTTTGCATGCACCAGTTGAAACACTTGCGTGTCGCATACAAACTTTCAATTGAAAAACAAAATAAATACACAAAGAAATAACCAAGCGAAATAAAGAACACAGTGGTTCTGATTGTTTTTTCTTTTACCTCTCTGCTACCTTTCTTAAACCCGTTATGGTTCTCTTCTATTCTTTCATACCTTTCTTAATGTATAGGTATGTTTGTTTTAGCTGTACAGTTTTTGCTTCCTTAGATGTAGTCTATTCTTCCTCTTTGTTATTTTCTGTCATTTACTTGTAAAAATTAAGGATATGCGGCACCTCACCCAAAAATTCGAACCGAGATTTCACCAGGTTTTAACGGGTATTTCATGTTTCCTATATACATTTAAAAATTTGTTCTGGATTGTTCTAGAAAATGTGATTTGTATAAAACAGAATGTAAAACTGGGTAGGCCACAGAATGACAAAACTTACATAATAGTATTCCTATTGGTTGTTAGAATAATGTGATTACGTAATGTGGTGACGTGAGCCAATAGGATAAAAGTAATTTAGATTTTCTAGAAACCTCGTGCACAAAGATTCGAGAATATATAATTTGGCGTCGTTCTGTATAAGATCATCGACGTGTTAGGCCGTGTTTTCTTTATTGCCGATCTGCAAGTCTGCAGTAACTTCAAGTGCAACGATGCAGTATTAATAACTTTATGATTGGATATAATCTACAAAGTTTAACATTGTTATAAGATATATTAATGGTTTATGCGGAATAAACTCCAAGATTTTTAAAGAAGAGAAAAGTTCCACTCCGATAATACAGCCAGAGATAAGTACTCATTGCTCCTGAGTGCCGAGGTATGCATCTACAAGAAATTTACCAGATCGACGCAAAAGGTGACAGTAATTCATCATTTACCATCCCTCGCGCCTGTTGCACAAATTAAACTGTTGCAAGGTTTAAATGTTTTGAGACTTTCCGAATCCAGAAGGAAATACAAAAAACTCAGTGTGTGTAAACAGCATAAGTCAAAGATGAAGAGTCTGTTAAATAGCAAATAGCAAATATTGGGTTTAACTGGAACACAAAAGTTTTCAGAGATCACCTTTGCTGCTAGATGGTTCTAGATTTGGTAGGGACGCCAGGAAGAAGCCTCTACAAAACACACATTTACCGCCCAGCCGCAACCTGCCGAAGACCTTCATCAGATCCTACAACCCTGAAATAAGTGACAGTGTAAAGAATTATGGATACTGGAAATGAAGGGCAGAATCATTGCAGCATTCGTCTAACGACTCTGAAGCCACGGAAAGGTGGGTGATCGCAGGGAATTGAACACAGGATCTTCTACCAAATACAAATTCCGCGATGTATATGAAGATAAACTGAACAAGTAAGAAGGAAATTCACCACAATGAATATGGAGGACAAGCTTACAGGTATACAAGCGGAATGCACCACACAATTTCACCAATACAAAAGGACACATCACCGTCTTGAAAAAAAAAAAAAAAAGAAATCATCTGTCACCTTTATATTAGACGCATGGTATATTGTCTGTTTCCTACCTATACTTTTTTAACACTACAGGCATGAGCACCTGTTTAACGTTTAGGAAATTTTATATGTAAACAGTTACTGGAAATATCTGCTCTCCCTAATCGTCTCGACATAGGTATGTACCGAATGAATATCAAACCGTCTTCAGAGATCAAGTTATGACAGATTACTGTAGCAATGAATCTTTTTGTTAGTGTGATTAGTGATGGAGGCACACAATTATACGAAAATTACAGGATCCACAATTAGTAATAATCCGTTATAACAAAGTAAATACAATCTGATTGGTGCAAAATTTACCTGCTCAAAATCTGTGGGTAGTGTTCCATATACAGTAAAATCTAGTGGCAACAACTGGACATACTTCAGCCGCTCCTAACTTTACGGTAAGTTGTAACTGATTAATCTTTAAGTGATGTACTGTGATGTACCATTTCTTCTGTGAAATGGACTAGTTCTTAGAATGTGTATCTATTTAAAATTCGAAGTAACTAATGCTGAACTATAACCATATAAATCTATGTACAGGATCTTTGCGATTATGGGTGTGACTAAAGAGACATTAGAAGTTTTGGAGCTTTTGGAAGTTACACTTATTCCATTTGACAGGTGCGGAAAATTACAAGAAAGAGAATTGATTGCTATCGATTTATGTAATTTTGTGAAATGATGTAGATTCCAGTTTTGGATGACAACATGTAGTGTTCCTAATAAAAAAAAAAAGTATGCTTAAAATCTTGATAAAAACGATACTTCTGGTGAATGGATAGATTAGGTGTATAAATGCGAAATTTGTTGAAGCATAATAATGAATGACAAGAGGTTTTCAGAAAGTAGACTAATTAAAAAATGATTGCTAGTTTGGCAAAATTATCGAGACAGGGAATCTAGTGGACAGATGACAAGCAAAACTCCATTCAAGGGTCTTTAAATATGGAATTTATACAGTCGTTAAGGACTATCTTTCAGTATTCTTAAAATTTGGAACTCTAGATAGGTATTTTGGGATTGGAATGGAATCTCTCTTCAGTAACCTGTTCAGCATCTCGTGCCAAATATGTCCCAGTAATGACTGTTCTACTGCAAGTCATCCATCTGGAAGAACAGCACGTGAATCATCTTGTCACGCCATCTTCACTTTCCTCGTCTCCATCATTAGGTGGCAGTTTGGTGCCTCTATTAACCAGTGAATATTTGTTGCTGGTGTATGTTCTATTACGTAATATGTTTTGGGACAAACCAGCCTTGCATTTACACAAAAATAGATTTGAACCATTCATCATAACCAGATGTCTAGCGAGATAGAACAGCAATGCAGGTCTTCGACTGCTCTTGTGGTCTGGTGGTTAACATATCTTCAAAATACTGAGATCTCGCTTCGATTCCTGTCATGAGTGAGAGTGTGAATGTAAAGGTTAATAGGAAAATAAAAGCTAAACTAACCAACATATTATCTCAATAGTAATTGAGTATATATCATTATCTGCTTCTGCAGTATGGAGAGTGCATGTCTACCTCATATTCTAGAGGACCCGAGTTTGAATCTCGGTTAGATGAGTTAACTGTATAGTTTTGCCAAGGGTTTTCCCTTATCCTGAAATATTAATGTCGGGTAATTGTAAGTTCTATGGACCCTGAGCTCATCTGAGCTTTATTTCTACCATTTCATTCATCTTATGCTATGACTTAGGTTGGAAGAGATTATAGAAATACTGACGATGAGCAGTTGTTTTAGGGTATGGCCTTAGATATTAAAGGCAGCATATAAATAGAAAAAAAATAGAACAATTTGATAAAACCCAACTAGAGTGATTACATAGGTTGCCATATGAGGAGCTTCAGGTTCGTTCACAGTAAGAAGTTTTCATTACGTTTGTTAAGGAAACAAAGCAATTGGATTTTAGGATTATTGAATATTACAGCTTCTATTTTAGGTCCATTCAGCTTTTATAGCTGTACAACCTTATAAAGCTGAGATCTAGCGAGCGACTTGGTTGAGTGGAGAGCATTGGATCCGATGCTATCTTTGTTTCTTTAGTTACCATTTATGAAATACTGCAGATTGCAGAGTGCTAAAGTCTCTAAATAGTTTTTATTCTAAGACCGTAAGTATGTACGGTGAAATTTCTGGATGCCAAAATTGTAGTAACCCTCACATAAAACGATTTTCTATACTTTGTTTATATTTATATTATAATTATGTTCGTTAATAGGGCATGAGGAGAGAATGAGGAGAAAAAAACTGCTAACATGAGAAAACATTGAAGCTGGGATTATTTTTCTTGCATTCTCACAGAATATTACGTCTTTACTACTTCGTGTCTGGGCGTGTAAATTCTAATTTAGTTGTATATGTTAATGGTTGAGCATAATGAAGCCTTTTAGGTATTAAAAACTCTGCGATCAAAACAAAGTATGAGGGTTTGAATTATACTTTAATATTCCCACGAGAACTCATTCAATACCTCAGGCTGCTTATAGGTTATGTAACCCCACCAGAACTTGAAAAACTCTCAGGGGGGTGGTTGAGAAATTGGAACTTTTACTATGTTCCATACATTTTTAGGTGAATATCGAAAGTGTACACTGATATTGTCTTAAGGCTAAGAGAGTATTCGCTAAGGAAACCTTCTAGATATTACACATTAATGAAGAGGTAAATGAAATGAGCTAACTCCTCATTGAAGCTTAAAAACTAGCCACGCAACATAAGGTAAGTAAAAGCCTTGTTGAAATGCGGAATGAGTACTGATGAAACCTGACAATAGACTTTATGAACTTTACCACTCCTTTTTTTTCCGTACAAGAGGAAAGTGTAGCATAAGTTATGGGCAAACGTAGCATATGTTGTTAAACCAGTTAAAGTGAATTGCTTAAGGCATTAAAGCTGCATTTTGAATTTAGGGTCAATGGTCTATGTGTTGTCGAACAAGCACTTCCAGAAATTCCGAAATTCCCAGAAAGTCGTCCGGCTTCCCTGCTATTATACCAGCACACTTGCATTCCCTTCCGATGTGCCAATTATGGCTAACTGTTGCAGGCTTGGTAACGCTTCTGTTGTCTTTATTGTAAACTTTTACTTCCCTCAGGTTTTGGCACTGCCATATTATTACCGGCAATTACTATGCAAAATCGATGATGCCAAACTGGGAACCTTTAAGTAAATTCCGTCTGGATTTATTTTCTTATTTTAAGTATAACGAAATAGAGATTATAACTAGATAATGCACGTGACCGTTACACATTTTAATGTTTATAAGTCTAGCGTATGATTGTGGTACACGTGTATCATTATTCATTTACTTGATATTGCTCCTATAGTTGTTTGTGGTTATATTAAAGTTGATTTTGTGCTTTGGTGTCCTGATTATGAAATTGGATTTGATTTAAAAGATGCTTAAGAGAACTGGTTTTTGAAATCCCCGAAGCTCAAAGTATTTTACTGAGTTGTAGAACATTTGTGGTTATAAAGAATTTCTGTTGCTTGAGATTTTTATAATTTTTAAGCAACATTTCATAAATAGGCACCTTTAAGAGATTGAAAATAATTTTTCTAATACACTTTTAAATTGATTACTTTTTAAAGACAATTATTAGCCAATTGTAAAAAACATATTCTTACTATCAAGTTTGGGCGAGTTTGGTTGTCCAACACAGTTCACACGATAGCTATATGGCATATAGAAATCGTACAATGGAGGAACTATTTGGAAAGTTTCACTTTAGTAACTAAAAATCCAATGAGTTACACACTTTACTTACTGTTATACATTTATTCTAACAAACGTATATTCTCCTTCATTTTAATCGAGATAGAATCTTGTAGAAATTGTTTTATTATATTTTTGTAGATAAAAAAGGAAATATGGGAATGCATTAGGCCTAAGCGGTAGTCAAATCTTTTAAGAACTGGTCACATGAGATGGTTTAGAAACTCCGTTCTCTTTGCATGGCAGTCAATGAAATAAAAGAAGTTTCCATTTGAGAAAAGTGTATTTGGAAATCCAAACCTACAATAAAGAATATTTCAGAAAAGATTAACTCGACCCTCCCCCAAAAAGTACAAATTCTGTACTTTAAACGAGATATACAATTCTTATTATTATCTTACAGTTCATAGGTAAGTTTCACAAAGGTCATTCAGAATGAAGAACAGTTCAAAATTAAAGGATACTTACATTTCGTTTTTTAAAAAAGTATCTTAAGCTTCGGCAATTGATCAAAATTGTTAGAAATATTCTTAAAAAACAAAGAAATTCATAAAATGTTCTTTGCGAATCGTGGGTGTTATTGAAAATCTTTTCTCGTATCCTTGAAAG
The DNA here is from genome assembly GCA_030765055.1 of Mantis religiosa. Classification (NCBI taxonomy): domain Eukaryota; kingdom Metazoa; phylum Arthropoda; class Insecta; order Mantodea; family Mantidae; genus Mantis; species Mantis religiosa. The sequence goes on along the minus strand of CM060955.1, from coordinate 134,927,203 downwards.
AACTAAACTTAATCCCAAGTTTGGAATTTAGCATTGCGAGTTATGCTGCGAGCGACCCCTCCACACACACATATCCTTTTTGAGAATGTATAAAGTAATAAAATATTAAAATTTACATTGAAAATTACTCAAATTAGTTGCCTCAACATATGAGATTTGATAGATAAGAATCGAAGCTAACTCGTGGGCATTTTCTTAATACAGCAAAGCTTGTTATGTATTTCTAGAAACAGACGACTAAGATAAATACATGATAAAATGTAAATTTAACTTTATTTTTATAAGGATGAAACTGTTTCTTCAAATTACCGAACAAATTCTGTATCATTTAATATAACAAGGCAATAAACCGCCCGCGCCAAGCCTAGCGCTTAGACCGTTTGACTCTCACCAAAGTGGCCCGGGTTCGATCCCAGGCGACAGCAAAGTGAGATTTTCTCCGAGACCTTCGATTTCCCTCACCATCATTCTACTCATTGCCCCATTATTATCTTTCCTTTCATCCTCTTCGCCCTCATTCCATTCATCTACTTCCCTTACTCTCATTCCGTGGACGGTGCTCATCACTCGTTCCTGGATTTCTCTAGCTGATCCTTAGTTGTGGCTCCTTCCCCCAACGATTAAAATGGCATAAGGGTTATAGGACCATAGATGAACAGGACTGTGTCCTATACCAAGTGAAGAAGGCAATAAACGGAACAAGCAAATAAACAATATAAATGATGCACTATTCATGCATGCTAGTCTTTTATTTCTTGTAATTTACATCCTCCAATGTTAAGTCATATCGAACGATGAATGAAATGGGTAAAATGATGCTCAATGAGTCCAGGGTACACGGAGCTTAGAGTTACCCAACATTCTTATTTCAAGATAAGGGAAAACCCCGGAAAAACCTTATCCAGGTAACTCGCCCTGACCGAGATTCGAATTCGGGACCTCTTGAACGTGAGGCAGACACGCTACCATTTACTCTACCGAGGCGGGCTTGTTATTTAGAATAGAAACTAATAAAACAGTTCAGGAGTACTCACACTGATTTAAAGAAGAGTAAATTTCTCTTTGTCTATTTGTTTTTTGCTAATACTACAGCTAATTGTAAACACTATTCCCGGAAGTGCTGTCATCATTTGGGCTTTACGATTATAGAACTCTATATGCTTCTAGAGTTGGGATTGTGTCGTGCTCACTGGAAATACTTAAACCAACTTCATCGCTACCAGCATCACATATACCGTGAAGAACGATGTTGCCCGACCGTATTCTTAACACAGGTGTAGTAATAACATGTTCCGAAAACATTAATGCCTTACCCAACATACCCACTGTTTTGTGCTGTTACGGCAAGGATTCAGTATGCAAAAACCATGTGTAATAATTATATGTAATAACTATATCTTAACATAACATGAACGTTAATGTAAATCAGCAGGTAAATGAATAGTCTTTGTACATGCAGACCAGATAAGTGGGGCGTTTTGTCAGAAAACATGTAAGCGAAAACATATAATCTGCGTAAAAATTAATGGTGAAATTTAGTTGGCTTATATTCAATTAACCTGGAACGTCGTACTAATTTTATAATTTTCTGTTTCAAAGGCTACCTCATTCCAGTTAATTTTGTTATCCTATATTTGAGCGGCTGGTATATTCTGAGTTACTAAAGGCAAGGTGATGGACGGAAACTTTGGCACCACAACTATACGGCCTTTTGCACTTGTGCCCTTGAGGGTAAAGGCGCCCTGGGAGAGGATTGGTGAGAAGGATACATCCTGATACTCCGACAAAGCAGAGGGCACGATTCGTAACATTTTCAGATTAAATCTCTCCACTGGCGTCTAGTTAAACTGGCAGGTTTAGCCATTACAGCCATTCCTGCCTTGTGTGAGGCTTGAAGCCGGAGACTACATCCTCGAGGAATAAAGGTTTACAGAGAGCGAATTCTCTGCCAGAATATGATGCAGGATAAAGTGAAATAAGACATGAGGTACATAGGTGGTCTGGAAAGATACAAGAATCGAATAAAGATACAAGAATTTTTTTTCAACATAATCTCCTTGTAACTCTACACACTTCTCCCAGCGTTGCTCCCATCTCTGTAACCCGTCCAAATAGTACTCGGCGTCTTTTTCTGCAAAGTAATTGTTCACGAAGGCGATTGCCTCTTCATTTGACGAAAATCTCTGTCCTCCAAGCGCAATTTTCAGATGAAGGGAACAAGAAGGAGCCGCTTGGAGTTATATCTGGTGAGTAAGGTGGGTGGTCAAGCAGTTCAAACCGTAATTCGTGGATTTTTGCTGAGATGTGAGACAGTGCGTTGTCTTGGTGAAACAGGATTTTCTTTTTCTGCAAATGTGGCCGTTTTTTCACACGTTCTGCCTTCAGCTTGTCAAGTAATGATGCATAACATGTTTCTGTAATGGTTTTTCCTTTCTGAAGAGTATTGATTAAAGTAACTCCATTATTATCCCAAAATACAGTCGCCAATACTGTCCCAGCCGAAAAAAAAAAACAGTGTTTGTTTTTTTGGAGCCGGTTCCCGTTTGCAGTCCACTGTTTGGACTGTATTTTTCTTTCGGGCGTATAATAATGTATCCAAGTTTCATCTACAGTAATTAAACGATTTATTGCACCTTAACTGCGCCAACAGAGCGTTGGAAATGTTCATTCTAACACCTTTCCGGTCTAACGTGAGCACCGCGGCACCCAACACGCGGACGGCTTTCTCGTGTCTAAATGTAGATTTAATGTGACAATTTCGTTCTTTTGAATGTTCATATCCTTTGCTATCTCTCTCACTTTAATTCGGTGGTCGTCTAGCACCATTTGGTGAACTTTGGCGACGTTTTCGTCGGTAGTTGCAGTTTTTGGACGTCCCGAACGTTCATCGTCTCCCAAGCTCTTAGGGCCACGATTAAATTCAGTTCTCCAAAATTGCACTGTGAAGATGATGGTGCAGAGTCCCCATACACAGAATCCAACTCATATTTGATTTGCGTAGGCATATTGCCTTTCAGAAACAAATATTTAATGAGAGCTCGATACTCGATTTTGTCCACTTTAATAAAACCGCTCACATCAACTCACTCAAACGACTGTTACATAACTGAGCGTCCAAACTGGCTGAAACTTTGTTAACTGTCAACAGATGAATTAACAAAACTCACTAGCTTTTATTTACGAATGCTGCCATCTTCATGTTGAGGTGGGAAACTTTTTAGACCACCCTTGTAACCTGGAGGGACTAGCGACCGGGGAAACCAAGGAAAAAACCCCATGGGTTTGGAAGATCGACCACGGAAATCCTCCGAATGCAAGTCCCACAGTGAGTTTAGAGCACTGAGATGTAACATTTGGTGACAAAATGTTCTGGAGACAGACGCTAACCAATTTGGCAATTCATATTTCTGAATAAGGAGAAATTGAGTCCTGCAGAATATGCACGACCGCTTATTGCGGTTTTCCTTTTGAAGCTAAGTAAGACATAGATCTTGTAGCAACAAAACGTGCTTTTGGCACCTGAGGTTTTGCTCGCTCTGATTTTGTCTGGATTAACTTAGTTCTCTTATCAGATGGATCACACCATTCTTAAGTTGAACAAGAAGAAATTCCGAAATCATTCAGGATAGAACAGATAGAATAGTTAACTACATGGAGACTGGCACTATTGAACCAGGTCTGACTGGTTCACGCCTTGTGTAGCTTCATACATATGTAAAACGAATCTGTCAACCTATGTAGGAGTCCTTCAGTGAACTCTGGGACACTAATCAAAAGCCCTCAGCACAAAAGCTTGGCTGTAAATTTAACCAGTTTCGTTTTAAAGGACTGTTATTCAGCAAGGCAGCAGTCGATACAGATACAAGAAATGATAGCTTCATTGAAGAAGTAAATCTTCTGTGGTAGCGCATGCGCTAGAACGGAAATCGAAGAGCCGTGAAAAGAATAAAACATGAATTGTTACACCATCAGTAAAACTCTAAACGTATTGCGCTCACGTTACTTTATGTACTTACTCTCGTAATAAACATTCTTATTCACATATAATATAGGAATGTTTGTAAAAAACGTTGGTTGCATACTTCATTGTAGGTATAAAGGGATTAGGGGATTGCAGTAGGCTTGGCGCCATAGTCAATTTTTTACGTTTTAGCTTTGAAATTCTGTTATCTTTGCATTACCAAGGAAAAACTGAATAACTACTTCCCATTTGAGAAAACTATAAGTATTTTGACATCCAAAACAATAACAATAAATATTTCTGTAAAGGGTAAGACCACCATATCGTGTTTTTCCCATATATTGTGTGCTACCTGCTTTGTAAGCTACAATGTTCTCTAACTCTTACGGTTTAGCATTCAAGTCATTGTGAACGAAAATAACTTCAGAGGATATTCCAGAAAGTTCAAGATATGCAAAATATCTTAACTGTACGGTTTTAATCACAAAAACTGGGAGAAACTTCAGCATTTTCAGAAATGTTACATGTTAAGGAAAGCTTGCCCGGTTCGATAGATTGTAGCGTGTCTGCCTCACGTTCAAGAGATCCCGAGTTCGAATCTCGGTCAGGGTGAGTTACCTGGATAAGGTTTTTCTGGGGTTTTCCATTGTTCTGAAAGAAAAATGTCGGGTAACTATAAGCTCAATGGACCCTGGACTCATTTGAGCATCATTTCACCCATTCCATTCACCGTCTGATAATAACATAACGTTGGAGGACGTAAATTAAAAAAATTACACGCTTAAGGCGCTTTCATTAAAAAGATGTGCATGTTTGTAATGTTTTTCCGAGGTACCTTTGAAGTCCTTATTCTGGATGACATTTGCGTAACTGGTAAACCAGTGGACATAATCTTACTGTACACCTACATCTCGTTAAAGCACACAGTTGACGTCAAAAATTTTTATCCTCTTTCTTTCTGTCTAGTTAACCATTTTCTAAGCTGTCCATTGTTATTGGTTTGAATTTTCGAATTCTTAAATTTTCTCATCTGAGAAGTCCTTTTTCTATTATATTTTGGCATGTAAAGAGAACGAAATTTCAAAACAAAGCACAGGGATCACCTCTTAAAAGATGTTACTATCACTTAAGCATGGCATATTCATTTATTTTCATTGTATCCACTAGGAAATTACAATGAGGAGTGATATGAAGGCTGTATTTGAAAGGCTGTATTACTCTGTACGCTTTGCAATTTCATACTCTTTCCATGCCATTGCAGGTAAACTTGAAAGTCACAGCACTGAAATATGACAAAATTATTGAAATATAAGCTTCTTGTTTTAAAATATCAGCATTTTTATGTAAGTTAACTATTTTTCTTTCAAACTTGTTAACATTTAACTCCCAGTTAAAGACCTTGACAGGCTATTGGATAAAGTTAGATATATCTGGTTTCAATCCTGCAAACTTGTTAAACGTATCGTGTTTTAGTTTAAAATTGTATCAATGCATTTTTGAGAAGCTAAAAATCAACGAAAAATGTCCCATGCAAAGAATACTTTGAGGGTGATTTTCTCAAAAACCTCCATGTCATCTCTGAAAGATGCTAAACTACGCCTTGTATGCAACCTGTATCTCTATTTTGGGGGGAGGGTTTACTCATTTGACACAGAAATACATCGAAGGGTACGTGATTTTTTCTATAGCTGTTTCTTTAGGAGAATTCAAAATATGTGTTTCTGGTAAAATTAGTAAATCAAAACTTTGGCTGAAATACCTGCTTTATCTATTTGCTAGTAAAAGTAAAAATATAGTAAAGAATTGTGAAATATTTTGCTATATACCTGTAATTAAGACGAACTTTCCTATACATTTTCTCTCTTGTTTTTCCTGTGGTCAGTAACATTAATACATTTACATTAATGCAGTGATTCTCCTTCTATGAACCTAATAATGACCACTGTTTCCATATAAGTCTGTAAAAGAAGAAATAAAAATGAAACCTGTCCAACATATTTTCGAGACTTCGCATAAAAGCGAAAGAAACGGAGGTAAAAAGATTTTCTATAATTTGTTGCACTCCTGGAGGTATAAATAACAAAGACGTACATTGCAATAAACAACACCTATGACAACTACAAATTTCACAGTTTGAATATAGAAAAGAAATTTAAGCAAATATTAATGATCCTTTACTTCCTCTGCTCAGGGAAACTTTTTAACGCTTTGATTGGACGTAGCTACAACTGTAGGGGACGATTGATTCTGAACTCAGCAATCATCGATGGAACTGTAATGGGCTTGGCACTTAAAATATATTGTACGGACGGCACCAAAGGGCGAAATTACTAATGCAAAATATTCTCCTCATTGGAATATACATTTGAATTCCAAATACACAGGAACGAATTTTATTAAAGAGTTTTTTTTAATAATAAGCACACAGGGAAGAACAAGTACAATTTTGTTATTAACAAAATAAGTACCTGAAATAAACGGTAGATAATAGTGTGATAATTCTGGTTCATACTTCCTAAAATATGATGATTGTGTCAGCATAATCCGTTCTTAATTTTTCAATAATCCCTCTTTGCTTACTTTTTTATTTTTCAAATGCTTAACGACGATTTTGACAAATTCGACTGCAGACATGAAACAAATGATTAGGTCTGGGATCTGGGGCTGCGCGACATTGCCTCGTGGACATTTGGCAAACTACCAAAAAAGAAGAAAGATGGAGGGAATATAAGATATGTAAGCACCTCTAACAAACATGCCGCCTCTTGTTGAGATGGGTAGATAGGACAGATCAGGTAATTGCGGAGGACACATAGCAACTCGACCCGCAAGGATGTTTGTGTGTATACAAGCTCGCAAATTCTGTAGCACTGGGTTGAAGGCCGCGCCGTGGCCGAGCAGTTAGAACGCTTGACTCTCACTAAAGCTGCCCGGGTTCGATTCCAGGCTACCGCAGAGATTTATGGTAGACAACACGGCATTGGTGCGGGTTTTCTCCGGATGCTCCAGTTTCTCCCGCCACCTCATTCCAGAGGTGCTCCATCTTGAGTTCATGTATCATCAGTGTCACCGCCTGCGATGCCGCGTGCAGTAAAACCTGGCGTAAAACAGAACACATTCATACATTCATTCTGGGTTCATCACCTGACTGGAAGCCGCTCAACGGGGAAAAGCTCCACCGAGTGATTGAATGGTCACAGTCTGATGCAGCCGAGAAATTCCAAATCGCAAGCCCCTGCACCATCTTACCCGCCGACACATAGCTCTGAAGTTAATGACAGATGAAAGATGGAGATAAATTAAAAGCTTGTGCACTCTGCTCAACTGGGACCAGGGCAGATCCGAGTCAACTAAAATCCGGGTTACGCAGAGAATGACGGAAAAATGTTAAAAAGATATGTAGGTACAACTTCTTCGAAATATTTCTGGTAGAGTTTAGAAATTACCATCGGCACACTTTCACCTAAAAACACACACATACAGTATGCACTGTAATATCCTATGTGTCTGCACTGTACTACAAACTAGCGGGTAGTAAAAGAGGCAGTGGGCTTCTGCTGTCTCGGATTAATGTATCGATTACGAGCAGCGCGATGTCGCATCCGCTTTAACACTAAAAGTTCATTTGGCAATGTTTCGGCATGACTCTCGAAATAAGACGTCAATTTCTCTATGTTTGCTACCGCTTGTACGTAGGTCATAACCACAACTGGTTCATCAACACTGTATCTGAATACTCTTCATTTTCAGTAACACTGCATGATGGAATAATGCTTCCTTTGTAATCAGTTTATAACCTCCGTCATTGCAACCACCGATTTCCAACCAAATGCCAGTGTGTTCTCATTAACATCGGAACAGCCATTGATATTTTTAAAAAGTCTATACAATTTTCTTCTACACTTACTTTTTCTTTCTTCGTCGTTTTCTGGCAAGTACCATACACAGCAGGCCACAGCTTTTTTAATGACTTTATCAACGTTTATCTTCCAACCTGGTCACAAGCAGGTGGGGTGGGTGCAATGAGTTCGCCCACTGGCAAGAGAAATCCAGTAATGTACCTAATGATAATAGAAATTTACCGTCTGTAAAACAAGCCTTCATTATTATGCTAGACAACATTTTTCAAATATGGTCCCGGTTATAGGGACGTCCTGATTAATGTGGTTTAATTGCAAAATGAGATGAAATTTGGGGAAAGGACTTTAATGGTGGAAAAGCACACTATCATTGAACTTCTCGGCCAAAAAGAAACCACGCTATGATGAGAGTGAAGATGACCACCAAGAATTGAACTTAAACTTTTTTATCTAATTTCAAGTTACAAGAAATAAAGCAGGATATAACATTGTTGCATACCCAATAAAGAAAGAAAAAGCTTTGCTTTAGAACCTCAGGAGCTCCAAGAAGCACTTGACTGGTAAAGCCTGAAGAGATGGTATCATTGTAGAAAGTAAAGCTCAGAAGAACCGAAAATCTATACCATAAAGTGGTCAAAGAATATCAGTAATAGGCGTCTTAAAGCCTCGAAAGGCTTTGTACTGAAAGGTATTAAAAATTCGTTTGGGGTAGACTATGCAAAACCTTTTCAAACTTTCTGGAAAGCCATTCTACTTCGTTTAGAACGGATTCTATTGGACTTGGTGAAAATTATAGGGTTATTACAATTTTAAAAAATATTGACTTCTTGTACTTACACGGTTCCCTCTGCTTGTTCTGTCTCAAACAATTCCTACAAAAATTTCCACTCTTTATGTTAATGGTAATCGATGCAGAAATTTATAAAAATGATTTTGCAAAATAGTAATAAGGTAATACGACAGACATTTAAGAGTTAGTCACTAAGTAATCTTTAAAATTCTTGATCTTGGCATATCAGTTTTTCCATTCTAGAAAAGTATTGGTTAATTAAAACCAGTAACAATGTATATTTCGGAAATAGTTACCGTTGTAAAAAGGAAAATGTATTTGACATAAATTGTGAGCTTTAAAATATTTATATTTATTTTTAATCCTTCATGACGAATACTGGAGCACTCTGAGCCTAAATGCAAAGATTAGCCCAATTTACACTTTTGCTTAGGCAACAGCTGGGCGCGCGCACACACATGCACAAAACGTTTTATAAATTATTTAGATTCAGGGAGACTCAAAACTGTATTTACAGTGAAAACTTGGTGTAAGAACCGGTCATATTATTAACAAAAATGTAAAAATGTGCATCATTTGACCAATATGCTTAAGACTTGGACAGTTGTTCTTTGCGTAGGTATAAGAGGGCACATTGCAGGATACTCGGAACTTTAAAAAACCACTCCAAGCCTGTTTTGAGCTTCACAACATAATCTGTAAAGCCGATTGAGACAGCTATAGCGTATCAGTAGACACTGAGCTATAGTAATTGATAGTATGTTTATTCACTTGTCCAATACAGTGCGAAATAATCTCAAGTCACAATGAACATCTACGAACATATTTCCCTGAACTATATGGAATTGACCAAAAATAGCCAGAAGCGGTAGAACATTTTGTGATTGTACATTTGCTGTACTAGTTCTTCAGACGCTAGGGTCTCCAGGCAATAAAGCTGAGCAAGGGTACTGAACTCGTTTTCTATTAACTTTTTATTGTAGTAGATGCACTTGTGAAATACTCTTTCAAAGACTTTAGGCTGATTTACAAGTTGGTTATCTTAAGGGTATATTTAAACATTCGTCCGGAAATCTTGAACAATAGCACTTATTTTTTGTGGACCCTTTACCAGTTACCTCGAGCAGGTGTTATTCAAATTTCAAGCCCTGGTTCATTAACCTCTCTTTTTGCTGAAGGGATATTATGCATCCAGAAAAAGAAAAGTTAATGATAATAATGCGAGATAAAAGCATGGTTGAGAGAAAACCTTTATGAATAGAGAGTTGACAGCTTATTGCAGATGCTGTTTCCGAGGACGTTGACATCCGCCCTCCGGGATTTGGTCAAAGCAAACAACGAGAGCATAAGGGAAACCAATGGACTGAATTTTCTCTGTGACATGAATAATGTATCCCAGCGTAATTACACCGCAAGCGGTGATGACATTAATGAGATATCCGAACATCATTAGTACTTTACTGCGAGGGATAAGAAAAACATGGCTTAATTAATTGCACCCACGCAGCTAGGGTTCATCCCTAAAAAGTACGGAAACTTGTACTGATCTATCAAAATGGTGAGTCACCTTCATTTCTAAATTTCCCCCACTCTCTATAATTAGGTACATAAGCAGATGAAAACTTAGTAACAGTTGAAGAAAATCTGTAGTTTCATTTAAAATTTGATAAATGTTTGCAAGATTAAAAATAATTAATATACACCGTTTACTAATAGTATGCTACAGTTATATTATTTTCATTAATGATTATAATAGTAACAAATGAATGCACGAATTCCTGTAATTGCTTGAGGCCTGTAGGCAACGGATTGAAAGTTAGAGGTTTCCTGATCAGAGAGATTCCGGGATGAGTGATCAGCCCAACGCTAAATAATAATAACAATAAAAATAAATTATAACAATATTTTTACTGTATTTACACCACAAAACGAACGTAATGGAGTGTCTCTATTTCCACTCTGAGTTTTATAAGTCGTTTTGAAGTTGTATTCGAAATTTCAGATTCTTCCATTATTGCCAAGTAATGCTTTGGCCATCCAGGAATGTGTGAATGCTAACAAAGAATGCATAAACATTTTACAATGATAGTTCCCAAATTGATTTATAGAGAACTTATTGGCATAAAATTAACAACAATCAGTCGAGGTTTGTTTTCCCTTGAAACTCTTGTTATAGGGACAGAGACAATGAACTTGATGTTACCTAAACAACTATGTTGCTCTTAAGCTATTCTGTCATTGGGATATGTTCTATAACTAGGTTCCTCAGGAATATATTTTCAGCACATTCATTTTCTTATTAATAGATGACTTTTGCTCTGCATTGGGAGTTGCAGTTAATAGACACCTCTGTAGACGATATCTGTTATCACTGAACACAGACACCCGCGCTGAGGGCAATGATTTCAAGCTTAATGAAAGTCGGCACCGGTTAGTTGTAACTGCAAACAAGATAAGCAGCGCGCCCGGCCAACAAACAATAAGCGCTATAGCCGGAGAACTCGAACTTGCTGAATATTTAGGCAACTCGAAATATTTCGACACCTAGTCAGTAGTATCCGAGAGTGAGTTTCGAAGAAGAAAAAGGAGAATAAGAAGAAGAAGCTACGTCTGGCGCACTACTTTGCACCTTATATTCGAGGTACAAAATGAAGTGAAACTGGTTTACTTTGGGCAGTAATACGGAATGGGCGCAATTGAACTGATCATTAATACGTAGTGGAAACTGAGTAAATTGAGATTTTGAAAGTCACAATTGTGACGTTGTGCTGGTGAGGAAAACCAATAGGAATATTTGAAGAATAACCCAAGTGGAAGATGTTCGCCGTAAGATGCAGTCAGCCGTGGGCATAAAAGGCATTTGTAAAATGAAATATAATCAACGGATTCTACCGTTCTGTTCAGGCAACTTCTGTGTCTTCCCTTTATTAGGTATGACGTATGTTCTCGAGTACGTATGACAGACTGCGATTGTTCGTACAGCCTCTGTGCCTTACCTACACATCGTGAAGTCATTCTTCGTCGCAGATTATCTTCAGCCAAAGACATGGAGCATGAATGAACACACTCTGCAGAAACAAACAAAATTGGAGTGCAGGAAAAGTTTCATGAATGCTCACAGAGCCTTCATTTGAATATGGTTTTGAGTAAATGTGTCAATTTCTGCTATAATCAAAATATCTAAGTATTATGTACATTTAGTTTTCCGTCTGTTAAAATAGGTTCTACAAATATAATTATAAAGACTTTGAACTTATACACCTTTCCTAAGATCAATGACAATTTTGAATGCCAGAAAAGCTGTGGAAGTTAGCATAACACAAGCGTAGTACATATGGGATCCATTTATGATACGACATACACTTCTTGTCACATTGAGTTAGCATGTCTGATATAACGTACACCACAGGTGTAGCGCCAGCAGGTCTGCGAGTGGCAGGTACCTTCCACACTGTCATTAGCAGTACTAAAGTCGATCCAATCTTAAAAACCGCACTTGATATACACAAAATATTTTGTTAATCTCGTGTTAGCCTCGGTATAGTCCTGCGCCGTGGCGTAGCGGACTAAGGCAGCATGACTTGGTCCCTGGCCACGGAAAGCGGCCCGGGTTCGATCCCACCCATTAGGTGCGGATTTTAGGTCCCGGGTATAGGACCGGTGCCCACTAAGCATCGTGAGGAAAGTGAGGAGCTTACGCTAGGTAGGCGGCCCTGGTCACGGAAACCAACATTCCGGCTGGGGGATGCCGAGATGCTGACCACATCTCCTCCCCGTATCGGTTGGATAATCGTCCAGCTCTGCCGTGCGTAAGTGGGCGTGAGGCCAGCAGTCGGGTTGGTAGACCTTGACCCTTTAAGGGCTGTCGCGCCATGGGTTATTATTTATTATTATAGCCTTGGTATCACCTTTACAGTTATCATCGTACGAATAGAATAGAGTGGTGAATGATATGACACACAGTTCCATGAAAGGTATAATCTTTCTTAGATTTAGAATTTCATATTTATCAAAGGTTTTGTGCTATACCTAATATACTATTTTGAAAACTCGCAGATAATGCCACTCACTTGCAAATACAGTGTGTAATGTCGCTTATCGCGGCGCTAGTTTGAGACGTGTGCTTACTTCAAATTGATTCTCAGAGCGGAGCAATTATAATTCTCATCTCGCTCAGCACGCAGATTTTTTTAGGACTGTGCACGAAAGCCATTCCTACTCCACACATTTTTATCTGACACACGCGGTCACCAGGTGCTCTTTCCTTTTCAGAGATAGTAGTACCTCGTGTTTTGGGAATGATTGTATCGCTACCAGGGGGGATATAAAAACCAAATCTTCGCCCATACATCCGCTAAACCACATTACAGTAATTCCAAAATATAAAACATTCTTGTACTTGAGTTTCCACGTTTTATTTATTACGTTGCCACGAATATGAAACAAAATATATGCATGTTGAAGCGAGTTTCCAGTTTCTATTCAATTCATTTATGATTCTAAATTAAATCGTGTACCGCAAAGAAAAGATACAAGTACCCAACCCCTCAGTCTTGCACACACTGTATTTGAATGTACTGGTCCATTAGCGCTCGGAGAGCCACGGCGTTTGTACCTATTTTTTATTAAAATTAAAAGATATATTTAGTTCCTTATACATAAGTGCAGATTTTTACCAAGGGGAAACGTTAACTTTGCTGGATTTCATCAGTAAAAGTTGTTAAATATAAAAGCAGAGAAAATTACAGCCTTAATAAGTTATATACACTTCTATACTAATATTATAAAGAGCAAATATGTTTTTGTATTCAGGGTAATCTCAAGAACCCCTCAACCTATTTTGATAGATCTGTCATCACAAAACCAAAAACATTGTTTCGCGGGCGCAGAGCTTGTCTAGTTCTATTTCATAAATTACTAAAATATTTAAAAGGATTAACAAAACCCTTGCACAATACGAACGCAATGAAGTTATAAAACAAGCTTATGAAGAAGGCCTTGACTTTAATATGAGTATGTCATGGAGTAGAAAATTAGTTGTTAATCTAGAGAATATAAAGTCTCTGCACTCCGCAGTGTATAAAAACAAGTTACATTTTAGTGCAAGGTAGACGGCCATGATGTAGCACTTCAGCAAATAGAAAACAAAAGCGTGAAAAGGACAGTCCATCCTGTATTATATGTTTCTTTAATTGTCATAATGTAGATATGTATGTAATAAGACAGTATCAAACCTCTGAAAGCCCTCATTACAACTTTTAGATGTATGTCTTGAATTTTCTGGATGCAAAACTCGTTCTAATCATGTAAGAATATTTTGCTTTATTTTCTTTGCATTTATGTTATAATCAAGTTCATTAGCGGAGCATACTAAATATGTACTTATATAAAGAGGAAAAACTATTAGTACTATAAAAAAAATAAGCTGATATTTATATTAACTTGGTGGTTTTTCAGAAATTAATGTGGTAGCCTTGGTGTGTGGAGTTCTTAGTTTGTTCTATTTGTTAGTTTTCTTCATTGCGTGATGTAATGCTACTGGACCAAATAGAGCGACTGGACGGAAACCAGGAGATCCGTGGTTCAAATCCCGGCCATGGCATTGAATGTTTCATGTTGACTGTCTATCAAAAACCTTAGCCTATATAGACTAGTGTGAAGAAATAATTAATTTCCATTAATTTACTAAAATAATAAGAGTTAAATGATGAAGCCTGGGACTCAAGTACTTATGATAGTAAGTCGCCACAAACGGTGTATCTCGGATGCGAGAGCCCCTAGTGGTCTACCAGGGAAATATGTGAGTCAAATGGAGAATTTACTGTCAGGACGGTACGTTGGCTATGGTAGCTCAATGGACGGAAACCAGGAGATCCGCGGTTCAAATCCCGGCCATGGCATTGAATTTTTCATGTTGACTATATCCGTCAAAAACCTTAGCCTATATACGGCTAGTGTGAAGAAATGACTAATTTCCATCAATTAAATAAGATACAAAGCTTTGAAATTCAACCTGCTGTAATTATCTAAAAGATTATACAATCATTCCATACGAGGATACTTCCACCACTAAAGGGTACTTATATGAAGATTCTCGAAGAAGGATATAGGAAGAGATGTTCGATTCATGTTCCATATGTTTTGTGAATATTAGAATATTTTCTTCCATTATTAAGAAAAGCCGGGACTATAGAAAGTCTTTGGATCATTAAGAAATAATTTTGTGAAGAACGGGGGAGATAACTAAAATAGATAATTAATAGTTTGGTTTAAAAGGCTGCATTGTTGGGCAGCCAGCTAAAGATAAAGTAGAGTTATAAAATGAATAGAATGCATCTTAGTGATAATTACTGAGCCTACTTATTTTTAAACAGCATAAAAGTATAAACGTATAAAAAGTATAAAAGTAATTTATAGAGCAAGAAATAAGGCTACTATAAATTATAATTAATGTTTGCAGACATATCGAAGGAGTAAAAGGAAATTTAACAAACAGAAGTAAACTCCCTCTAAATCAAATTCTTTTTCTAGTTTGCTTCGTCCTCTAAACGAAGATTATAAATGTTACCAAAGGGTAACATTACTAATGGGAGAACATCGAGAGAAAGTCCTGGAGTTCAGTCGGTGGAGCACTTTGATACTTTGTCAGTTGTTCTAGGACAACTCCCAATTATTCAATGTAGCTAATATTTCTTTATTCCTCAAATAATACCTTTAAATTGGTTAATACTAGGGGTAGGAAGCAAGATTAGTATCCTCCTCGAAGTCTGGAATTATGAAGCAGTGTAAACTTGTGTATGATACACATATAATGTACACAGAAATACAGTTCCACCGCAACATGTTCCAAAGGAAAAGCTACCATGTTACCACTGCAATTAAAAGCGATGTGCAAATGGAAGCAAAAACCATGGACGGAATTTTTGCAAAAATTAGCAAAGATAAAGCTTAGGTTAAATATGTTCAAAATAAGCATTTAAAATATTGGTAAGCGTACTGTTTTACTGTTCACATATGTGTACCTCTGACATATTTGGTCAGCAGAGGTGAGGGTCCGAGCATTGGAAATGTACACCGCTGCTCTTGTCACATTACGACCTCAATTGGGTAAATGAACGTCTTAGTACAGCAAATCACGTTTCGTCCTCCACATTGCCAACTGAAAGAAACCAGACATTTACTAACAAGTAGTCAGACATGTTTCCTGTTGAAAACGTGCTAATCGAGGAGCATTAATTGCTTTGTCAGAGCACTGTGTAAAGACCACTGTCAATCGATAATGTTTGCAGAACACCGAAACAGGTTTCACGTCGCAATGTTTAACGGTTCCATTGCCTTGCCCACTACAGCCCAGAAAATGAACGCCACTAAGGTTATCTATCTACTCGTATTTTCTTCTATAATTAGACTTAATACGATGGAAATATAAATGTATAAATTGCTTTTACTCCTGTTTATTGCTAGGGTAATATTTAATGGTGTTTTTTGCTATTTGAACTTATGGGTTTGTTACCTAAGGTTTTCCTCGCGTTAAACTTAATTCATGCACATTCCTCTCACATCCCAGTTTGAGATGACAGGTAATAATTCCAATTAGAGAAAAATATTTTCCCCTGGCCGGGGATCGAATCTGCATCTCCAACAGATCTGCATCTGAATTTTGCATCACTTTACAGAAAATAACTAAGGTAAGTGGGGGAAGATGGAACTTGGGGGCAGACATTCATGTGAGACTAGATAGCAGCACTTACTACAGCCTAGCATAGGGGCATCCAGTTGTAAGTGTGCTGTTGAGCTCTTCCGTTTTATATCTTGCTCCATTCAGTGATAAACAAGAAACTACTTTCTGTAAACTTGGTAAGTTCAAGCTATGTAATATTTCGTTGCCCATACGTAAGGTCTTACACCTGATGTACTGCATGGAGCTTCAGCTAACCATGTTTGTCTATGTGTGCACATGGTAGCTCGGACCAATATGGCTGGTAGCGTACACCAAAAATAAGGTTCACTTTTATCTTCCCCAAGGCATTAGGGGAAGTTGAAAGTTCTTAAAGATTACTGACATCGCATTTGACCGATCAAAACGGTTTGACTGATCATTCTTCAAACCATTGAAAACATTTTGGCAGCAAGCTTGGATTCATTCAAACCCTGGCCGGAGAGTTACAAGACTGCAGTTCGGTTCTCTCCTGTTTTCATTGTATTATGTCTCTAGCTTGCCTTAAATTTATATTTTGTAAGGTCTCTTGCATGTTGTAATACAACTGCTCAATTTACCTTATTTTTAAATTTCAAACTTCCTGTTGTTGCATCTTTCTCCACGTTGTTCCATCTTCCCCACGGTTAACTCCAATCTTCCCCTAATTATGAGGTAAGATGTCAGTTTTGTTGCAATTAGTTTAATTGTACCTTTTTGTTTCCTCACATTTAAGGACACTGATTATTGTTGCTCCCAGTAACAATTAAATATACAGGCAATATATTGAGATACTTTTTATATTTCTCTCCACTCCCATTTCCATGTAAAAAGGACATAATCATTAAGTATGTCATATTCCCGCGACTTATAATATTTTGAGTTTATCTTAAAGAAGTTTTTCTGTACAGTTTGGTAGCCTAAACCAAGTTATGCAGTGTAGAAGACCATTTTACTTGTAGTTAAAGTACATAGTATAAAACATTAACTTTCTAAGCTCAGAAGAACTATAGCGGTTTCTTTTATTGCTTTTCGTTTTACTTCTTTTGTTTTTATCTTGCTGCATTTTGATTGTGGGCAGTGTTAGGCAGAGGTATCTCCTGCTGGCGTGAAGTATTAGCAAGACTACACCCTGAGCACATGTTCTGTCCCTAATTGGAACTTGGCGAGGTTGCTTGACCCTTGCCTCCCATTAGGGCGGATCCTGAATTGGGGCAACTTGCTCCAATCTCTAGCAACAACGCATAACTGTCAAATTATTTAATTTATTTTCAGCAAGGTACGTCCTGTTCCGAATAAGTTATAATTCCAGAACGACAGGATCTAACGAGACGCTCAGAAAGCTCCGCTTAATGCTCATGCAGCTGGTTTAAAGCATATATTAGCTTAACGACCTTAGCATTGAAACTCTAATTATGCGCTTACAACAGGCTGTTTCTATCCAATTATTAAACTGTAGGAAATAATTTGAATGGGGACTCCAGTGGTTCCAACTCCTGCATTACTCGAAATGTCTTCACATCTCAAAAGTGTGTGTTATAATCAGTATACAGCTAATTATTTACATATTGCAGCACACATCATAATATTTGTAAATGTTGCTAAGCCAATGTGCTGATTTAGGAAAAAATCAATCAGATAAGAAAGAGTCAAATTTTCTGTTGTAGAAATTGTGCTCCTATTCACTTTAAAATATTGGCTATATTTCTAGGTATAATCTATTTTAAAATTCAAGTGACATCGCAACTATTCCCGACAGTAAAACGGAATCAACTATCAACTGGTTTACTCCACGTGCAGAAGATATTCTACTTCATCTCACTGGCTAAAGTTAGCTATGAATCCATTCATAATTAATGGAAACAGCATAGCAACGAACTTCACGCCCGCCTTGTTAGCGTAGATGATAATGTGACTTTGTGGGTTCGTGAAATTAAAAGTTTAATTGCACAAACTCAAAATGTTCTTTATTTCCACCGAATTACAGTTGAGCACTTGCCAATTACGGAGAATTACGTAATGCACACAATTACGATTCACCAGTTCGTCCGTTACAGTTCTACTTTGCACTCGCAATTACGTACACTCCTCCGATGCACGTACACAGTCTTCCAGTTCGTTCCCTCACTGGGCGCTCCTCACAGCTGCTCGCCAAGAACTGAGTGACTCGCCAACTACAGGCCTTATATAGCGAAGATATAGGAAAATCTGGAAACTTCGCGGCGCGCACAATTATCTCGTGATTTTGAGACGTCTGGTAGGAGGGGAAAGAGACGGTACAGGGCTCCCGCCGTCTTTCTAATCATCCCTTCAGTTAGTGACACGAGTAAAATGGGTAGGCGTGGGCTCAATACTTCCCCTCTGGCCCTACTGCCGGCCGGTTCTATAGGGAGTTCCGACGTTCGGGTGACAATATAGATACTATCTCATAAGTAATGCCATTTAAGAAAAACATTATTTGAAAAGTGTTCTGACAAGCAATTAACTAATTTTCAAAGTATAGACCTTTAGATTCTATGGTCTTGAGCCATCGTTCAGCAAGGTTTATTATCCCACGATGGTACAAGTTTTTAGTTTTTGATGCGAAGAATTCAGTGACACCCACTTGAACTGCTTCAATGTTTTCAAAATTTCTTCCACGTAGAAAATGGGCCATGGATAGGAAAACATGATAATTTGATGGTACGAGATCAGGACTTTATGCTGGGTGTGGTAGCAGTTAGATGCCTCCCAATTCCTGAATTGTTTTCATGGTTGTTCGTGCAGTATGGGGTGTTGCATTATCCTGGAACTCTATTTCGGTTAAGTAATGCTGGGTATCTCCGTCTCAAAATTTCATGAACTCGGTACAGTTGATGAGAATAAACATCCGATCAATCACCCGTCCGTTTGGAACAAACTCCCAGTGAATCCCAACTTCTACATTCCACCAGATATACAACATTATTTTGGAACCGAACCGACTTATTTTAACGACGAGTTTGGCATATTGGCGGCATTAAGCCACTGTTTCGAAACAGCAGGGTTTCGGTAATGTAGCCATTTTGCATCACAAGTGACAATTCTCCTGACAAATCTATCATCCATGGGATTACTATAAGCTGACGACAGATATCCACTCTACGTGCATCCTCTTGAGGTGTCAGTTCATGAGGTACTAAGCTACAGCTATGATTTTCCAAGTGTCTTAATGTGGCGATGTATGGTATCTGCGCCAAGTTCTGCAACTCTACGAGTAATTTTTTGCGGATTTTCTGGCAAAACTTGGCATGTATCCTCGATATTCCATACTTTAAGTCTTCCAGAACGTGTATATCTTCAGTGTTTTTGTCTCCATTGTTGAAGCGTTGCAACCACTGTTGTGCCACATGCTCACTAACGACGCCTTCATCTTCCACTTCACATAACCTTCGAGCTGCAGCAGCAGCTTTATAATCGTGTTTCCAATAGTGTTTAAAAGGAGTCTAAGTTCAAACTTTATCTCCATTTTGTGATTGTTTATTAACAACTGAAGACTGAATACATGCTCGCAGTGTACGCAACACTGACCATGGCATCCTGTAAATCGCATTGCCAAGCCAAGGAAACCCAATAAAGTTGTCAAAACACCAAAATCAATAAACCGACTTTACTTAAGAGACCACTTAAAAACTGCCTCATTTTCAAGAGATCCCGAGTTCGAATCTCTCTCGGGGTTAGTTTTCTGGATAAAGTTTTCACCGGGGTTTTCTTTTATCCTGAAAGACTAATGTGTTTCCATGGAACCTGGCCTCAGTTGACCGCCATTTCCCCAATTCCATTCATATGACTTAACGTTGGAGGACGTAAGTTAAGAAAACAAAGCTCTACTCCAGCCAGTGAAGGATGTGACATTTGGATGACTGGCAAGACACCTTTGAGTTTTGTGGGGATTTTAGTTACGATATCAGTCTAATTTTAAATTTGATTATATATTTAAGTGTATATGAAATTGCAAGATTGCCATCTTTTAACTCAGTATAATTATTAATTTTTATAACAATGTTTCATTAAATTTTGGGCTGGAGCGTGGTAGCCTAGTGGTTACGGCTCTAGACTACAAGCCAGGAGGACGCGGGTTCGATTCCCAATGGTACATACAATCCATTTGGGAGCACTATGGCCCTGGGGTTCTCTCAGCTTCTTAAGGGTACTGGGAGGTCGATAGGTTTCAAAAAAGTCACTTTCTTTTTAATGTTAAAAAATATATAATTCTTCAGCTTTAAAATAATATATATGACATAGGTTGTCAGCTGTATTAAAGTCCTTTAATTCGTCAATTTTAACATGGTGGCGTAATGATACGCCCACTTCCTGAGAATGGTGCTTAGTCTTTGATCGTGATTTCCCAAAACCTTGATTTTCCATACTTTAGGTGCATGTTTCTCAAAACCTATAAAAGATATTGACACAAAATTTGTAGTGGTTATTTGTCAATGTTCCTTGAACACATTCGGCTAACATTTATATTCATGTGATTTACAAAATGGATGAAAACAAATATTGTCCTTGAAAATATTATCTTTTTTTTTTTACTCAAAACTAATTAATTTTTCATTTGCATAGCCGATTTATAAAAATGTATCTTAGGCTATTTAGGATAAAACTTGGTGCATGTAGCTTTAAATTCCTACAAGTAAAGTGCACCTGAAATATAGGGTGCTATATTTTTGTTCAGGACACACGGTGTGATTTATGCCCCTTTTGCATTGACCTATGTGAACGTAATTTAAATATTATACAGTAGTTAAATACACACATCCTTATACAGTAATCATGCCGAATTTTTATTTCTGATAATATTTAGTTTTCTATATATTCAAATTTTAATATTGGTAAAAATTAGCCTTCTCTGGGTAAAAATAGCCTTCCAGCACCCTTAACAGAAATGACTACCAGGATAATTCCGTGGGGTGAAGTTGGCTGCCTCGTGGAGCTGATCACCTCACAGGCCTCTTGTATGCCGAGGTCTATATAGATGGGTGCTGTAACCACCCGTCGCCCCTATGGAGGCTGTATAGTCTAGCATGGGGGCACCTTTACCTTATTTAATTAAATTTAAAAACAATTATGTTTTCTCAATAAATGTCAATTTGAGGGGTAATTTATAAAAATTTTGTTTAAATGTATTAATTATTTAGATAAGTTCGTATGCATTTGTACATGTGTGTGTCCGATGTGTGTATTTGTACTTACTTACGTATACATTTATTTGTGTTTTGACTACTTTTATTGTTCCTTCTACTTTTTTCAACTGGAACTTAAGGTGACGTTGAAAGAAATTAAATAAATAAACACACATTCTCTTTGAATTATAAACCGTTGTTGCATAACAGAGGTCGACAGAAGAATCTCTGCCTACGCATTACGTCTCTGCATGCAAATAGCCTTCCCTATAAATCTTGATTTCTCTCGTCATCACCACGAACACATACCTAGCCTAAATTATCTCGGAATACCTCACTACTTGTAGAATGTTAAACTGTAGCAGAGTTTACTATAGAGTAACATGGCCACTCGTATTTTTCCTGTTGGTTTGCAGTGGAAGTGTAAATGACTACTTAATGCGCGTTGTGAACCAACTCTTGCAGCCATTTTGGATCATAAATCAGCACCATAAATTACTTCTCTTCTATTGTGACAGTCCTGCTGCTTCAAGTCATCATAACAGAGATGATACTACTCTAGGGCTGTCCACAATTGGCTTAG
>CM060955.1:134847669-134900169 GCA_030765055.1 Mantis religiosa | reverse complement strand
TTTCCTGTTTGAGACAAGTAGATATTATGTTTACCTTCAGCAGTGTACAAACCCCTTTTGGATATTCCGCTTGGATATAATACAAGTATGATTAATACTTGTATTATTTCTTATAGTAAGAAGTATATTACTATGAGGGACGATGCAGCACCTGCTTTCTCTAAATTAAAAGTGGACTGCATGTATTGCTTGATGAGGGGGAACTTTGCTTTCTTTCAAACGATGCTAACAGCAAATGCAAATAAACTTTATATGTTTGGCTGTTGTTTACTAACCAAAAGTATGTCAGGTTACTTAAAGCCTTGGCTAGCACTCAAGACCATGTTTTATTTAATGCCAAATTTCAATAAATAGATGGATAAGTTTCATCGCTTTGAATATCATATATGAAACGGAAAACTTAATTTATACCTTGAAAGTGACAGTATAGGCTCAATGAAAGTTGATGAAAACAGGCCTTTTACTTTGTCATGATCTTTTTATATATTGGAACATTCTTTTAAAATCTCTTGATCTCTTAAGTATCTTATCTCTGTCTTCAGCTATAAATAGAATATTTAGTTCTTCAGAGCGCAATATTTTGTTGAGTAGTTAGTTTTTTCGGATAATAATGGAAGAGTACAACCAAATATTCTGGCTTCGGTTCCCAACAGGATCGGAGAAATGTTTTGTTTTCTAATTAGAACCTTCCTCCTTATCCTTTGCAGAGTTAGGAAGTAAGAATATGGTAGTGAATATAAGATTATATCATGTGAACTACATCATTAAAAGAAATGTTAAACAACTTAGTGAAAGTAACGTTTATAAAACTAAAATTGGCCCTAGAAGTTATAGACGGCTATACAATTGGAACAATTTAAGAGCAAAGAAGGAAATAAAACAAAAGAATGGATATACAATTCGTATTTCCCACGTTATTTTTCATACTGAATATTTACTTTCATGGAAACTGCGGGATAAAAAGAGTTACCTGCGAATTGTTTATTACCTTAATTCCTTTTACTACCACTTTAGACATTAACTTAGCTTCAGCCGGCATTTCTGAGCAACTAATTTTCCATAACTATAAAACAAGAAATAGCAGTGACCTTAGCATAACGAAAAGCAATTCCTATTAGCAACACGGCTATAAAATGGTTGTCATAGTTTATTTACAGCTATTTAAGAATGCTGTCGCAATTAATGGACTCATAAAAGATAAGCTAGGTTGAAAATACAAAAATATAAGCAAAGCGTTACATTTGACAGTTAAAGAAATTGAAGAATTTAGCGAATTTTGGAAGGCTAAGAATTTGGAGCGGATTTAATTCTTGATAGAGAGAAATTGCAGCGTTAATTGGAGCTTTATTCTACTGTTTTATGTTGAAAGATTTCGAATACTTAATACTTTAGGATATTTAATGAAACATTCAACTAAAGACCTGAAAATAAAATAATTAATGAAAAATAAAGCTGTACAGCTGAAAAGAAGTTACCATACCTGATAGGAAGCTCTACAATAGTCAGGATTCTCATCTCTTTGTTTGCTCCGTTTCTTTTTTTTTTTGGGGGGGGGGGTAATTTAAGTCCTCCAACATTAAGTCACATCGGACGATGAATAAAATGGGTGAAATGATGTTCAAATGTGTCCGAGGTCAATGGAGCTTAGAACTACCCGACACTCGTCTTTCAGCATAAGGGAAAACCCCGGGAAAGCCTCATCCAGGTAATTCACCTTAACCGAGTTTCGAACTCGGGATCGCTTGAACGTGAGGCAGGTGCGCTACCATTATCACTACAGAGGCGGGCATTTGGTCTATAATTATAGATATCACAAATTAAATTTTTAAGAAGTTTTAAAGGTTGTACAATATTGCACAAAATAAGAAATGAGGATATTAGAAAGAAATTAGAAATCGAACCAATCCATGACAAAATATCCGAACGAAGGCAACAATGGCATGAACATATATTAAGAATGGAGGATGGAGGATATCCAAATGCAGTGTTAAACTATAATCCAAAAGGAAGAAGAGACAGAGGACGACCCAGGAAACGCTGGAGAGATCTATGAAGCCGGAACGGGTGATGTGCCCAAACCATGGAGTGTAGAAGAAGAAGATTATGGATATCACGTTCTTCAGATTAACTTATTGCTGGCTTTAATGAGAATGTGGGGTCCCTAACAAGTCTATTTTTGAGAAACCGTGCCAATGGGACCATCAACAGAAGCATCCCTCTCCAAGGAGAAGTTCTTTAGAGTTCAGTACATAGTGGGCGAAGAGCAGACAGTTACTTCAGGCAAATTTCACTGATACATCCTCGCCACACCATTCACTCACCTGATCCGCCGTCCTTAAATCATGGTACAGAAATGCAGGACAGGAAATCTTACAGCATTAGAGAAATTATCCCACGATTCACCTATCGACCTGAGAAACTGGAAGACGGTCGATGCAAAGAAAATCAAACTCAGAACTTCCACGTTGTGGATGAAACATGTTACACGGAGTCATCTCGCTCGATGATACACTGTAAATCTAACTTTCCCAATTCTTTCCCCTTTTCCATTTTCTTCTTCTCTCTAAATATATACCAACTGCATAATCTAGTACTCCAAATCTTTAACCGTGCTTCCTGGGCATCCCTTGGCAAACATTTTCTCTGCCATTGTCCCAGAAAGTTGTATATTAGTTAGAGATTTCCTTGCCTCCATACCTTTTTCTAATATAGTATCGTAACTTACTTGCTTTCTTAGTTTCAAGTATTATATTCTCTACACATATTCACAGTTTCAATTCTTTCACATCATATTTCCTCATTTCGTCGTAGTGATTAATTTTCTCTACTATACTGTGGTACTCTACATAAAAATTTTAAGTTTTTCTCCAAATAAACAAAGAGTATGATTCACTTAGGGTTTTAATATTGTTTTTAGAAGATCACGCAGTATTATGATAATAATTCTAGAACAAAATTATTTTAATTCTAATATCAGGGCAAGTAACATTTTAATCTCAAAATTGTAAAGTATATTCCCTATTAAACCAAATTATGCTTTTAAACTCAATACCAGGCTAAATGTAATTAATATTGTCTTCTCTTATCAGGGTGGCTCATAGGTTGCAACTTTGAGAACCCCTTTTGTTAGCTGCATTTTCTAACAGCTCACCGTCCTGACTAGTTGCAATAAATAAGGTCAGTTTCACTTTACAGAAGTGCTTTTTTATTTCACAAAGACGGACCTCACGTGCATACGCTCTTTTCAATTACTCTCTGAAATAAGATTTATAATGCTTTTGTCTGCTCTTGCTTGATTGTAATTGTTGGCTGAAATGGGCTTCTGGCCCATTATAGTAGCATCATTAATATTTTATTGCTCCTGTGGTATGGCTGCATAAAATGTAATATGTATCGTTAAGAAAATAAACAAGAGAATATAAGTATAGGTATAATGCAGGTCGTTGCTGCCCTGCTTCTCCCGTGGAACAAATAGAACATATCATATGTGTTTGTGCCAGTGTTCTGCGATTATCATACTCAAATCCATTAGTCCTGGGTTTGGTTCCACGTAGCGGCAAGGAAGTTTTATTGCAACCACGATTATTCGCTATCCATACACAGTTTATAGTATGTTTTTTTAACGTTCTACGATGACATATGAAGATGCTGCAGCGATGAGCCAGGATCCATAGAGCTTAGAGTTAGGCAACATTTATCTTTCAGGATAAGGGAGAATTATAGGGGAATTATAGGGGATATAAGTTATATGAAAGAATCTTAAGTAAAACGTTACAAACCATTACATATGTTCTAATTTTAGAAGAACAAAATGGCTTTAGAAAAGGACGATCCTGTACAGATGCTACCTTTACATTTAAGCAGATAATAGAAAAAAGAAGAGAATTTAATCTGGAAACACATATAGCTTTTATTTACAATAAAAAAGCGTTTGATCGTGTAAATAGGAAAAAATGTGGGAAATCATGACTTGAAGAGGCTACCCAAATCATCTCATTAAAATTCTAAAACCTATATATAAGGATACAATAATCGGCATACATATTGGAAATGGAATGTATAGTAAATGGATACATACAAATCAAGGTGTAAGACAGGGTTGCAGTTTGTCTCCTATTTTATTCATAATTTATATAGGTGATCTGATTAGAGAGTGGATGTTTAAGATTAACGGAGGCATTCATCTTGCACCTAATTTTATTCTTAAGACGATGCTATTTGCGGATGGTCAAATAATTATAAGTAAAACGGCAGGCGAGCTGCAAAGAGCAGTATATATTTTACAGAGGTTATGTAAGAATTAAAATTTCAAAATTTCCACAAATAAAACAAAAACAATGGCGTTTCGAGGTAAATACACTATTAGAACCAAAATAGTAAATTGATGATATTATCTTAGAGCAAGTTACGGGTTTTAAATATTTGGGAACATATGTCAGTTATAAATATGAAAATGATTTTAAAAATAAATTACCAATGCTTCAACAAATAATCGGCATAATAAATAGAAGCCTAAAAACTAAAACCAGAAAAGAAACACGGATGAAATTTTATAAAGTAATGGCTGTGCCTGCTTTTCTTTTTGGTTCTGAAACATGGACATTAACAAAAGCAGACAAAAACAAGATACAGGCTGCCGAAATGAGATTTTTAAGAGCAGTAAAGGGATGTACTCTTTTAGCTAAAATTCTAAATGAAAATATAAGAGAAGATTTAGAAATAAGTTCTTTAGAAGAAAAAATAATAAATTATAGAAATGAATGGAGAGAGCATGTTGAGAGAATGCCGAGAGATAGGATCCCAAGAAGAGTTATAAACTATAATCCTAGGGGAAACAGACATCAGGGAAGACCACGAAAACGATGGTCAGACATGTTTTAAGCCGGAACAGGCAGCATTGCCTAGTCCTTGGAGCGAAGAAGAAGAAAAGGGAAACCGCAGAAAAAAGACGTTCTCCAGATAACTTCTCTGGACTGAGGTTCGAACTTGGAACTTATTGATACAGAGGCGGATTCACTCTGTATATGTGTGTAATTTAATGTTGGAAAAGAAAACTAAATTGATTGTAAATACATTAAAATTGAAGGAATATTTTTGGATAATTATGATGCGATGTTCTCCGAGTTGATTATCTTGAAGCCCCAGGTTGGGAAACCATCTTGTAGCGGGATTATTTCGGTTGAAGGTGGATGCAGATTAATTTCTCACCTTTGGTGACGATCTTGAAGAAATCTAGAAGTCTCTCCTGCAACTCTGGATAATTAGGCGCATCTGTAATTGTTGAGCGATGAGATGCTGTTTATTTCCCAGGATCGCGGTAACGGGGCTGATAAAAATAGTATTACTAGCTTTAAAGAATGAATAATAGTTTTATTGTTCAAAGATGGAAATTTAATTCCTCAAACAATTTTAAATTATTTGAAACCATTACAAATATTATTAATGTAGTCTTTTTACAACCAGCGTTAGATTCCAGAGTGAACTATATCCTCTTTCTCACACGCTACTTATGCATCTTTGATGCATACACAAAATTGTTTCTGCACACACTCGGATACTTGGTCTTAACTCATACTTTCAGAAATAAAATCCTTTTAAAACATTCAACAACTCACCATGATCCGTTGCCATGGTTACACCATTACCCACTTCACATCACTTCGTTATATGTTATTATAAATACTAATATCTTTGACTATTCCTAACAACATGACGTATAAAAATAACTGATACAACATTAATATAAACAGGTTGTCTGAAATGATCAGTTGTTAGGGAATTTGTCTTCTATGCGAAGAACCCCTGGGTTCGATACCCGAATGGAGGTTGGAAATGAATAAAGGCATTGGCTAAGATAGCTTAAGGAAATGTATTGGTAAAATTTTTTAAAATGGGTGAACATTTTCTTTTTTGCTTTGTAGTTTCATTATTAGCCTTCAGGCTGCACAGTTATTATGTTAATACCTATATTAGAGTCACTAATATCTATCCAATTGGACGTGCACCATTTAGGTGAAGTTAAACTGCACTGATCTTTAAGGTCAATTTCTTTCATTGCTTTTAACTTACAATTTTTCACCAGTGTAGATAGTTAATGGCTATTTTTTCACGATCGAGCGTTTCCTTCAGTTTAAAGGACACTTACAAAGGAAGAGGAATCTACAAACTCTGCACCTGTGCTGCAGTAATTTATTGGCATGTGCTTTGAGCTAAAATAGCCACCTTGCTGAAAATAAAACTGACAGTTACCAAAAAACAAAATGTGTCGTAATTTCACGACTAGACAGCAGTACCTTTATTTTTGCAATTAGTTAAATGTTCGTCACCACATCCGATAATAGATGTGCAGGTTGGCTTAGAAACGTGTCCTTGTACATGTCCGTCTATAGTTTGCATATTTATGTAAAACTAATTGCTTAATTTCAAAACCGGACTCGCAAAGAACATTAGCATAAACTATGCAGTGTTTCTGAAGAATTTGTCACTGTCGAGTATTCAGTGTCACCTCACTAATTTGATTTAGTTCGGTTCTCACTATCGCTTCACACATTTTATTTACTTTAATCCTCATTGATACTTCAAAAATTTGATTTTGTTCGATTGTAATTTCTTCATAGTTTGATTTAGTCCAGGTCTTGCTACCACTTCGCTAATTCGATTAACTCTAGTTCTCACCCTCACCAAAATGTAAAAAAGTAAGCTAAGTATAAGCAATTTTTATACCCCGAATTAAATTCGTTTATTAAAAAACTCAAATCCATATTCAAATGGTGATCTTTTTTCTCGATCTTCAATACTTTTTTGATAAGAAATTGGTTCAGAATAGATCGTAAAATAGCATAAGCTAAAAGTTAACCGATTTGATTTAGTTCAGTTTTCATTGTCGGTTCATTAAGTTGGATTTAGTTCAGCTCATGCTGTTATTTAGCTACTGTATTCAAGTTCAGTTTTCACTGTCAGTTCACTTTGTCTTGCGCGTAGCGGTGTAACAAAGGCGCGATGCAACTTCTCCCGCAATACTCGCTGAGAAATCGAATAAGAGGCCTCACTAGTAGGGAAAATATGAGTGATAATTGCCGGATAAATTTAAGTAAATATTAACACGTTACATCGGCTTTTCTACAAGGTGCCTTCAAGTTATAACACCTATTTTTTCAGGACTGGGATCAGAGAGGAATTTCTGTTCTTTTTTCTTTTCAAAATACATATGAACTCTTTGTGAATGCGTGACAGAGATTGAAGCACTGTACAATGCATAGAATACCAATGGTAGCAACGAAAATTAGAACTGTTTTTGATACTTAAACTGGCGACGTCTTCATTGCAAGAACAGCGTGTAATCAGTCGTTTTCTCCATTTTCGTGGTGTGACACCGAAATTCATAATCAGTTGAGTGAGACATGTGGTGACGGTACCATAGATGTGTCTAATGTGCGTTCCTGGGTGCGACAGTTCAGTGAAGGCAGAACATCGTGTGACGACAATCCAAGACAGTCACGGCATCGCACCAGCAGGTCTGACGACATGATCCAGCGAGTGGAGAACTTTGTTTTGGAGGATTGCCGATTGAGCATTTTCAGATCTTCATGCACGATTGTGTGCACAGATCCCACGGAAATGAAAATTTTGGAGGTGATGTCTGCAACTGTCTTTGTTGTCACACGATGTTCTGCCTTCATTGAACTGTCGCACCCAGAAACGCACGTTAGAAACATCCACGATACCATCATCTCCTGGCTCACTCAACTGGCAATGAATTTAAATAGGTGTCACACGACGAAAATGGAGACAACGAATGATTACACGCTGTTAATGCAATGAAATGGTCGCCATTTTAAGTGTCAAAAACAGTTCTAACTCTCATCGCTGGCACTACAGTTCTATGCACTGTACAGTGATGCCATTTCTGTCACGCATTCACAAAGAGTCCACTTGTATTTAAAAATGAACAGAAGTTCCTATATGGCCCCAGTGCTGAAAAAGGTGTTGTAACTTGAACGTACCTCACATTTCACTACTCTTTCCAGTGCAAATCATTTAATACCTAAATCATACATTACGCTAGGTGACATTGGAACCAGTCCCAGAAACGGTGGCGATTTTGAAGGCATTTGATTCTGCCCTGTTCTTGTTAATGTAAATTCCTCTTGACAACCGCGAATTTAAGACCCTAATCTAAGTGAAAATTAAGGGCAGACCCATCATATGTGCATTACTTTACATCCATCATATTTAATAACAACAATCAGAGTCATGCAATGCTATGTAATTCAAGAGTTAAAGCGCGTTGCGTTCAGAGAGGAACAAGTTTGTATTTTTTTCCCCTCCATACATTGCCAGTTTCTGAATAACACACTATCGGAGTGCCAAATTTAATGTGATGTATTGTACGAGTATAGTCATCGTTCCACATAATTTTAAATGCTGACGCCAAACCTATTCTGTTGTTCACTTGACACAACACCATATTATAAAGATTGGGTGAATTTTGACATTGAATACTATTGCTTGCGTTATTTAATTTAAAAATTACAGTACACAGACAGAATGGACGAAAACTGGTTCCTATAAACCACGAGGAAAACTAAATGTAAACCGTCCAAAATTAAGATGAATTGAATCGTTTTTAATGTGGACAGAATGAGCCTGAGATTCAAACTGTATGGATAATAATGATACACTTGCAAGATTTCCACATGCAATAAAACTAGAAACCGGTGACAAAATCTCCCATTAAACCTATCGCTTCATTGTGTACTAGTTACGTCAGCGTTACTCTCCATTGTAGAATTGGATTTGAATTTGGACCTAACCTTTAGCCGTGGTCAGTGTACTTGTTTGGCAAAAAACGTTAGGGAGGAATGCGGAAACTGTAGAAATACCAACTTTCTCTTGAGTGACAAGCGTTCTGAAGGTGCGTAGGAAGTTTCTTAGTTCTGTTTATAAGTACTGAATAATTGCATACGAGATAAT
Organism: Mantis religiosa; assembly: GCA_030765055.1. Classification (NCBI taxonomy): domain Eukaryota; kingdom Metazoa; phylum Arthropoda; class Insecta; order Mantodea; family Mantidae; genus Mantis; species Mantis religiosa. Next base: position 134,891,196 of record CM060955.1, on the reverse strand, counting down.
CAGAGACCTCCAAAGCCTCACACGATGGTGCTAAGAGTTACTACTTGCATTTAAATATTTTAAAGCGCGCTTTATGGTCAGCTTACCCAATCCTAGAGGAATGATTGTGCAACTTTCTTACCGTAAAGTTATGTTGGCTTTTAGGAGAGGATGTAACTACAGGTAGCCCGGGGCCGGCAGCTTGTAAATTTGGGAATGAGGCGTTTGTTATGGCGTGCAGGCCTGTGGTTATAATGACTGACTACCTGTTTACTGACAATGCAATTAGGAGAAAAGGTTTATTTGGCTACCTTGTTCATACTGCCACTAACATTCTAAACAGAGATGCGAGTAAAGACAATATAGGATAGGTTACCTTTCATTGAATCAGGGTATAGATATTATTAAAGCTTATGATATTCTTCCAAATTTTGAGTACTGTTTTAAATTGTTTTTAAATGTGTAAACGCTTGCTGTCAGCTCCAGCAATGAAGGCAATTAGGCCCAATAATTTGAAATTTTCCCTTTGGGATGAAGTGGAGAGAAGTGGATGGCTATTACTTTCAGTAATATCTACTATCAAAAATAAGCATTGGAAATAAATGCCTGGAACAGCTCTCGAATTTCAGCTATTTGGGCCATGATGTAAGCTTCGACTTAGACAAAGGCATAGAAAACAAAATAAACAAATTTCAGCAGATATACAAGAACATTGAAAAACAAAGCAAGGGAAAAAACAAAGTTAAAAGTTTATAAAACGATGGCAGTTCCAGCGCTCATGTATGGAAGTGAGTCCTGGATATTAAAAGGAAGAGATAAAAGTAAGATACAGGCAGCAGAAATGAGGTTCTTAAAAGCAGTTAAACAATGTACTAAGCGAGATTTAATAAGAAATGAAACTATTCAAGAGGAACTATGTCGGCATATATGAGTTACAGGACAAAATAGAAGAAAATATAGGGAACTGGCAAGAACATATGAATAGAATGAATGAAGAAGGAGTACCGGTTTTAATAAGAAGATAGAAGAGATGGAAGAAGTGGAAGAAGAAATGTAGTACGCCCTAGAAAAAGATATGAATAGCTGATTGAATGCGAAGACGTAACAGGCAGAAATGCCTAATACCTGAAGTAAAGAAGAAGAAGAATATCTACTGTATACCACCTAAAACTTCAATACAGAGATTTAATCGCAAATACAGTTTTGAGGCTCCTTAAAATCAAAACAATTTTAGAGAAAACTCGTGTGTCTATCTCTCTACCTCACTGAATAACGTAGGTAACTCAAAAATAAAAAAGCCCATTATATGTCAAACCTGACGTTTTATTTCGTAATCCTATAAGAATGTGACACAAAGATTTTAAGAAAACTAATTCTCTTTACTAAGAATTTTTTTTCAAAAAATGGTTGTAACGATTTGGATTAAAGGGACGTATGTTTCAGACATTTGCACTAAATGATGTATTCATTAAGTAGCTCAATTGTTATATGAAACTTGACACTACCACCAACGTGTGATTTAAACTTGCGAGCCATTAACTGAGATTATTAATGAAGCTCAGTAAAAAGATGGAAAATTTGTAACTATTCCTTGTGCATTTTCATCAAATTGTACACTTCATGTATATTCCAGGTCTATTCTGGATTTGCGAACATCTGAATTGAATGGTCTCTCTCTCCCTCCCTCCCTCCCTCCCTCCCTCTCTCTCTCTCTCACACACAATTCATGTAAGCTACATTTTTTCTCGGGATTTGTAATATAGTGTCGCGAGCCATTGTTGCGCAAAGAGACAGAGAGTGCACCGCGGAGATAAAATCTTGCCGGAACAGATAAAGGAAGAGAGAGATAACTGACTGGAAGGTTCGCTTTCTTGATTTTTACAGAACATTCCACTAAATTCTAGAACAATGAGTGAAGGTATAAAAGGAAGCCGCGGTAGCTGTCGGGGGACAGTCGTAATTGGACTCGATAATCATGTGCGTGTAGCTGTGATTTGAAAGTGAACTCTTTTTTGTGGTCGAGTGGCAGACGACCTTGAAGGTTGTATCTGTGTATGCCACGTAATTCTTTTTCTGCAAAAGGGTGTACAAACGTGTTTCTACGGAACTAAAGAGCAGTTTGAATTTCTGCAACCTGGACTTTTAATTCTACGAACCCACAAAGTTACAATATAAATTGTTTTAAAAGGAAAAATGCAACTTTACTGAAAACTGACTCAAAATTAATCCGTTGGATAAGAAGCTATCTCTCTACACTTCCAAGGAACCAAATGATTGTTTTGATTTAGATTTTTTATTTATTCTAAAAGGACAACAGATTACGCATTTGCTGTCCTGACATAAAAGGTAATAAATGTAAATCTTTACCAAGAAATAGCACATAATAACGAACACTTAATGAAAGCGTCACAGTAAATTTATATTTATCTCCATAAATTATAGCATTTATAAATATAAAACCATGAAAGCAAAATTAATCAAACATGAATTAATATCGAAGTGTAATTTATGAAAAACCAAATTTTTAATATTTTAAAATATTAATTACGTCCTCATATATGGCAAAATGTTTTTATGACTGTAGTGATGATGAATTTGTAGTACTTTATGCCGAAATTTTGTGCAATCGAGTGTGCCAGATCATTAATGATTATATGAAAGTTCCCTACATTCAATACAATTTCGTGTTATTTCTTAAAGGTGTTTGTTTGTAAACAAGTCACGAACCTTTGTTTCTATGAATGCAAAGATAAACCAGAGTTTGTAATCTATCACATGTATTTTAAATTTAAAAACTTTTCTGCGGAATAATAATGTCATTGCTTTCCCCACATTAAAAAAGTAACTTTTTGAAGTAGTTATCACTAATAATGTAACATAATAAATGCTGTCGTTTCTAAAACTTAAGGTTATTAGGGTTTATTTGCCTGAGGAAAATTCCTTCACTGCAAATCTAGAGATTCCTTTCTTATTCACCTGACAATTTCGGTCACTTTGTTCCTCTCAGAGTGCTTATGGATATAGCTGGGGCGGGGCTTAATGAATGAAATTTAGTTCACCTTTTAATAAAAGCCTATTTTGGTTTTCTTAGTAGGATAAGTGCATTAATAATAAATCAAAATTATGACAAACCAGAAAACCACACGCTGACCAATTTTAGAGGCATGAAACATTTGGGAATTCCCTTAGTGGCATCACATAAAAATTCATGTGCACATTCAGTGACTTTAAAAGAAAATTTCAGGTAATTTTCCTACCTTTATTTTCAAGGCATTGGTTTACGTTTGTGTTCTGTAATATAAAAAATCTCAACATTGTAATGCTTCTTTCCAAACCAATAAGCATATTTCAAATGTTTCCAAATAGTGGATTAAATGTTATGCAAGTTATAATACTTCAATATTAGAAAACTAATTCTGCTGTTAATTATATATATGTATATATACACCCTTTCTCGTCAATGCTGGTGTTAGGAGGCGCTTGAATTCTCTCAGAGGGAGCCGAAGCATCTGACCGGAAAGATGACATCAGGGTTGAGAGGTTGGCACAACGCCTGAGATGAATGATTGATGGAGCAATTGGTGGAATGATGGTGGTGTAAACCGGAGGACCCCGAGTAAACCCACCTCAGCGCCAAGTTGTCCACCACATATCCCACTTTGCGCTAGCCTGGAGTCGAACCCGGGCCGTCTAGGTGTCAGCCAAGCGGCCTAACCATTCAGCCGCAGCGCAGCCACTTATTCATATATGTACAGTTAAAATTAGAGTATCATTTCTACTGTACAGTGACCTATATCGCATGGAAGTAAATGCAGTTTTAATATTTAAAAATGTCGGAAATTATAAATTATAAAATCATACCAGCAAAACTTGAGGGTGTTAGTACTAAAAAGAAGGAAGTACTATGCGCTAGATGTTATGTCTGCAAACTAAAAAATGAGGAAAAACAGGAATTTTATGTATGATAACCCTTGAGATATAGGACTAAGAGGCATACAACTACGCTTAGATAAATGCTGACAACTTGAACTTATAGGTCTCAGGTATGATTCCTCTGAGAGACAGCACATGATTAAGATTAACGTCTTAAGCCTTTCGCTTAAACAACCAATCGCAGGAGAAGAGATTCTCATTCCATAACACAAGAGGTCAGAAAAGGGCTCGCCCCGTTAAATGAATATTACTTTCATAATTGCCCAACCTGCTGTAGCACTAATTACTGTAGTCCTGTCAAACCAAAAATAATGTGAAATGTTTAGGTTGTTGAACTACAACTTAGGTCAAATAGTAGAATAAGGGAACTATACATCATCTTGTTTCCTTCCAACATAACTGACAGAAAATGGTGCACGAAACTAAAGCATCAGTCGTAGCAAGAATGCATTCCGTCGTATTAACACATCATTGCCTTCTGAATCCTCATATAATACAACGTTAAGAAATACAACGCAGATTTGAATGCATGTTGAATTTCTGTTGTGTTAAATTCACGTAACTTTATTGTTTATAACACACTACTACTACACATTTCGTTATAGGCAGTGGAAGTAGTGATAGCCAAATGTTAAAAAATTGTTCGTTTTGTTATCTTTTCGTAATATCACGAGAAGTAGCACTTTAAAGAAATTACAAAGTATTGAAAAATTCAAAACAGTAATAAAGAATGAATACTTTACTGAAAATGACACTTAAAAACTTGAAATATTCGAGAAATTTTCAATAAATTATGAAACAATTAAAGAAAAATATCTCTAATATTCCAGAGCACATTTCTTTTTGGCATATTAAAAATTACACCTTTCCGTTAGTTAATTTGACTACAAGGAATGTTAAAGTGCTTTATATTTTCTGTAGATATACCTGAAAAGGAAGGTATCTGGATTCAAAGGGACGTCTAGAATAATAAAAGTAGGTAAGAAGTCTCCTAGAGGTCGTTGTTTTCATACCACACCACATATCCAAGTCATAATGCACATGATAGGCAGTGACAGCGTGTACTTAAGCTTTCAAGAAGGTTAAAAACCTAACGCCATTTGCAAGACGTTTCTACCTACCGCTGTACTTAATTGCACATCACAACGGGTTCCCCGGTGAGAAAATTGAAGGTGGGTACAAGTTTCAATTGACGGGCGCGGGTAAACTGGCAAAAACTGCTCTAGTATAATAAATAAAATTCTGCTCAGATAAGTTCGTTGCGATATGCTAAGTACACCGTATGGCTGTAGGGGGGAAAATAGAGCCCATTTGAGGTGCGCATTCTGCAACTTTGATGGTGTTGGTGTTTGGCATTTCTAGCCAGCAAGTTCTCGGAAATCATAAAACTGAGATATGTCCTTAATTTGCTAACAATGTTGTAGCTGTTTCTTGGAAGGTTTGTCTGCTATATATCAAGTAAAAACACGGACCTTCGCCTCAAGCTGGACATAAATTTTAACGGGATGTAAAGAAAAATAGGCGGTAACAATCACACTACCACCTCAACCCAGTCGGTCTCGCTGGCCCAGGTGCTTAGGCGCTCGCTTTCTGATCCCAAAGTCGCAGGTTTTGAATCCGCTTTTAATGTCTGCCTAAAGGTAACAACCGTATCAATAGATTTATTAGCAGGTAAAAGAATTCCCGCAGGAAGAGTTTCTGCACACCGACAGCGTTGGACAGCTTACAGGTCCCCAACAAACAATATAAATTTGTTTCTGATTGATATACTTTCGTTTGTGTTCTGTGAGTATTCACACAAAGCTTAGTTTTATTTATATTTATTCTTACACCCCATTAATAGTTTGTTACTCTTGCAAGCCAAGGAAGTCAGCTGTTGAATACTGAAGTTAATTTTGAGGTTGCCCAGTATCAGATGACTTCAAAAACAAAATGATAACATTTCAAACTACTTCGTTTAAAAACTTCATAAATTGAAATGAATAATAGCAACGAAACATCTAATGCTTTGACTATCTTACTCATTCTTCAACATACTATTATCTGAAGAAAGCGTATTACTTTACGCTAATCAAGGTAAACGCCTGTATAAATAGAATATTGATATTTCCTTGCAGACACAATGGGAACAATAAAATTCAGAGTCTAAGCTACAGGAACATTTTTAAGGCCTCTCTTGTGGTATAAGGGTAACGTGTCCACCTTACATTCAAGAGATATAGAGTTCGAATATTGGTTAGTATGAGTTATTAAGATTTTTTCCTGGGTTTTCCTTTATGCTCAAATATGAGAGTCAGATACTTCTAAGTTCTGGGGCCCCCAGGGTTGTTTTGAGCATCATTTCATTCATATTTTCATATTATGTAATCGATTAAAGGATGTTGAAGCTTAAAGAAACTTTTAAGTGCTTGTAGCAATGTGATGCCTTTGAAATTCCGTTCTTTTGCATGATCAAAAGAAAAAAGTAATACTTAAGTAACATTTCTCATTTGAGAGAAGTATGAATACTAGAAAATCATGCATTCCAATTGTAAAGAAATTAACAGCAATTGGCGTTAGCAAGGATTACTAACATTTCGTCCATACCTTAAGGTTTGCTATAAGTAGCTATGCAAAGGTTTTTAAAACATAAATATAAAGTATATCTTAAAGTTTTGATAAACCAAGAGAGTTAAAATAATAATTTTCATGATAATCCAATTGTTAAAATAGCAGAAATGATGTTTATATTATTGTAATAATATTATGTTTGATTATAAAAAGATGTTTGATCCAGTTAAATAAAACAAAATTTCTATTCTTATGAAAAGTTCTTAAACATGTATTATAATTAATAGCCTTTGAAGAAAATTGAGAAAATGTTTACTAAGCATGGCCTGTGTAATAGGATTTTGGAATAGGAGATTTATTTTTTAAATCTTCACGTCACTTCCTTGATTTATGGACTGTTCCTTTTGGATTTATGCTGCGACACGCAAACACAGGAACCTTTTTCTAAAACTGCAGTTTTAAGGATTTAGTTATCCTAAGTAGGTGGTAGAGAAAAAAAAAACAGTGACGTAAATGTACTGCATATCTAAACAAAACTTGTCGTATGAAACTTGCTGATACGATATAATAGATATCAGCAAATAATGACAAAATGTGGCTCCTTAATACTCCATCTAAATTTTAAATGCCAGAACTTGTACATACGTTATCTTTATGAAGATATGTTGTAAACTGTATAAACGCTATTTATATAGCATGATGCTCTGTTCACCTGACGTTTTGCTGAAGTTTCTGAACGAGTTTCTGTTTTCCCTTCCACTCCTTCTTCAGAGATACCTTCTTATCAGTCAATTGTCTTTGACGCACACCAATTAAATTCAGCTTCACCAAACCTTAAAAATAAAAAGTAGTTTAACAAAAAAGTTACCAAAACATATATAATTATATATATAGTTATATATATAGTTTGGCCAACTATTACATTGAAAAATATTTGTGTGCTTACTAGGTAGAAGAATTTTGGATATCGATTCCAAAGATGTTGAAAGAATAACAAATTTAAGATATTTTCAGGACAAACGAAAACTATGTGTAAAATCTAGTGAGAAAACCTGTGAAGCTTACTTCATCTTGGCAGAAATTTATATAATTTTGTATAAACAGCAAGCGATACACGAAAATATACTATAAAAACGCTGAAAATCTATTTAAAATACCCAATTTGTTTCAATAACAAACTTTTAGACATAAAGCATATCTAAATATATCTAAGTATTAATTTTTTGTCATTAGTTTAGTTCTGCCACTATTAAACTGCTTCTTAAGATTGCATGGAAAGAGTTTAGAATTTAAACGCCAGTATATCGTGTATTTCAGTCTTTAAATATTAATATTGTTTTTGTATCTATAAAGAATTGCAGTATAAGTGATTCTACAAAGATATCTCTCTCTCTCTCTCTCTCTCTCTCTCTCTCTCTCTCTCTCTCTCTCTCTCTCTCTCTCTCTCTCTCTCTCTCTCTCTCTCTCTCTCTCTCTCTCTCTCTCTCTCTCTCTCTCTCTCTCTGTAATTTACGTCCTCCAACGTTGTCATATCGGACGATGAATGAAAGGGGTGAAATGATGCTCAAATGAGCCCAGGGTCCATAGAACTTAGAGTTTATCCAAGTTTTAATAACCTGTAGGGAAATAATTAGAAAAAGGTATATATTTAGCATGGAAAATATTTTTGCCTTTATCTTTAATTTTTTATTTTTTTTATTTAGGCTTAAAAATGTTCTGTTAAAGTTTTTCTAACGGGATCAGGGAAAACCCTGGAAAAAACCCATTATATATCGGTTTAAGATCAATCACCTGTAGCTCAGTCGATAGAGCACCTGCCTGCAGTGCTAGGGATCCCGGGTTCGATTCCCGGCGGTGGGGATGGGGATTTTTCTCCGATCAAGATAATTCCCCTTCTTCCCCAGAGTCTGGAAGTATAAATGAGAGTATGAATGTGTGTGTGATCTAATGATTAAAACTTAACGAATACTTGTTATAACAACTTCAGGATGTTCCAAAGGAGAACGGCCGCCGATATGACCATTGTAGTTAAAGGCGGGGTATAAATGGATCAAGTAAAAAAAAGTCAATTAAATACATTGATTTAGGTTGAAGAGAGTATTTTGGAGCACAGAATTTATATTATGATATAATATTTCAATTATCCAGGTAACTCACCGTGGCCGAGATTCGAACTCGGCACCTCTTGAACGTGAGGCAGACACGATACCATCTACGCTACCTAGGTGGGCTCTACAAAGATGTCTTAATTAAAATGAAGTAGAACAAAAACTGGGGTTGTGTAAGAATTGTACTGAAAACTATATAAAAGTATAAAATGGTTCAATGAATGAGGATTAAAAATGTATTAAGATATGTTTGTAAAATAGCGTACAAAATAATTATGGTTTTGTGTGCATGACAGCTCGCTATGCAAACTAACTTCAGTTTTTTACATCAAAAGTTGCTTGAGAAAATTGTATTAAAGTAGACGTGAAATGACTGTTAAAATAGTTCTATTATTTTGGTGATTTCAGATTACGCCAAAAATTATTAAACCAAGGAGTCTGAGTTAGATAACGGAGAAAGAACCTAGCACCTTAACCCACAATTGGCGTTTCTGTGAATCCACCCTCCAAGAGGAACGAATTAGATGAAGAAACCAGGTCGTAGGCGCCAGAGACTTGCAGAGTTCCCTAACGCTTACTGGCTTGACCATTCGAACGGGAGCTTACCTCTGTAGCGTGGGGTAGCGTGTCTGCCTCTCGCTCAAGAGGTCTAGAGTTCGAATTTCTGCTAGGCATTTCCCTTGTACTGAAGGAATTTGATGTTAATTCAGAATTTCATGGGCTCATTTGAACATCATCTTTCCAGTTTCATTCATCGTCCGATATGACTTAATGCTTTGAACTGCCCAAGACGTCCGATGGTAGCTAAGGAGCGGGAAACCATACAAAGTCGATTTGGCAGTGTAAGCTCCAAATTACCACCCTCTGGCGCAACCGAGAAGAAGTTCCAGCGCGAAAAACCTTTTGTCCCATCTGCCCGCCGTTGACCAACATACAGCTCCAGAGCCGTCCTGTAACAGGTAAGAGAGGAGGAAAGTGAGAGGAAACGGGAAAGAGGAGATTCGGGTAGAATGCGCTACCCGAACATTCGTGTTCCTAAGCAGAAAAAAAAAAGAGAAATTAATTATGCTACCATAAACATTATTTAAACGTTTTGATTACTACTCACTGGAATATCACAGATGAAGTGTCTAGATTCATATTACAGTATATAATTACTCAAGCTGGTCTAGCTAATACGGGAAACATAAGAAGATATATTCTAGGTGAATGCTCTCTTCGCCCTCTATTTATGAACTTCTCAAATATTAGAATGAAACTAGCAGTGTTCTAATTTCCCTAAAGTTTAAATTACGAGCTGTTTTGATTACAGAAGATTAACTTTGCCTGTTTTCTAATGAACATTAATACATTAGCATTGAAACTCAGTATGTTCTTTAAATGAATTGCCTAGCACTTACAGCTTTAGTTGTTCGCAGAGGTGTGGAATACAGCACTAATTAACGTATTTGCATACATTATACTTAATTAGAGCGGCTTCGTTAAGCCTCATCAACAATCAATCGATCTTGGCTATCATTAGGCTTAAGTTGTCTAACAAGACATTTCTTATGTTCATCTGCCTGCTATGATATATATGAATTTACCATTCATGAGTAATTAAAATTTTGACATTGCATATATACCAAATTAACAAACTTAAGATATTTACTCGATCCACAAAACATCAAATTAGTATTTCTTTGAATTAAAATAAGGGAGTAAAAGATTATCACATCTTAGTTTGTCAAGAGGCATTCTACCGCTAAAGCATTTACAGTTTTGGATAAACTCATTAACATACGATACTAATTACTTTTCACTCTGAAATGAACATAATCCATTTTATTTTGGATAATAAGTAATTAACTGTTCCGTTCCTGAACGTAAACCATCGTTTACTTCTTCAGGTCTAGCAACCCAAATAGTTTAATCTGTATGTATAATCTGCATATTTAATTTATGGAACTAATTTCAAGAAGTAATACTAATTAACAGAAATACGTTATGAATAACTAAATGATAGATTAATATTCCATAATGCCTTATATTAAATAGAATGATGCTATGAACTGTCGATGTTTCCCAGGTATTTACATTTTCTAAAACGTATTGTGCAGCTGCTGTGGGTCGAGACAACACCAACTCCAATGCTCAGACCATAATACAGATTCCAAGATGGCGGCCATCGAAGCCCAACGACTCTGGTTATGCAAAATAGGAAACTATACACAATGGACACAATATAATTATTAAGAAGCAGCAAGATAACTCCTAAGCAATTATCACTTTATATTTTTCAATCAAAACATGTAATAACATAAGTAAAAAGAAGTATGACAAATTCTAAGGGTATATGACATATAGTAGCACGACTAGTACTGTGCATTTTCCAACTTATACTTCCAATCAAAATTTAATTATAAGGCTCATGAGCGTTTAATACTTTTCACTATAAAACATAGAGGAAAACATAATTAAATGAAACAAAAATAATCTTCTTCTTGAACACAACAGAAATGGTAGAATCAAGAACACATGCACAAGAAAAGAAAGGAAAAAAAAAACGAAAAAAGCAAACCTAAAATATTTATTCGCTGCTAAGTTTGAGCTCCTTCCGTCTCTTCATTTTGTCACTAAGTTCATCAGTGGCTTTTCTTCTGGTTTCTTTATTTTGCACTTCCTTGGATAAGTGTTTAGACCATTTTTAAGGAATGCAACTACAAGTTACTTAGGGCTTATCAAAAAAGACTGATTTTTTTCATAGATGTTTATTACTGCAATTCAATGTTTACATGTTCTTTTTCAATGTACTGTTTATAGCGTCTCTAGCACACCTTGAACACGTGCTGCAGACCATTGAGAATCGCTTCACTTTTCTTGAGCAGTGCTTCAGAGTTCTCAAATCGAAAACCTCTAAATTTTGCCTTTAGTGAGGGAAATAAAGAAAAAAGGATCACAGGGTGTAAGATCGGGGCTATAAGTTGGATGTGGTACACAGGAAATGTTGAATCGAGCCAGAATCTGCATGACTTGATTTGCGACGTGAGGCCATGCATTGTCATGATGAAGTCGCCACCCAGTACGAGAAAGCTCTGGTCTCTTCTTTACAATGTGCTTCCTCAATGTATCCAATACTGACTTGTAATATGCTGCTGTAATAGTAGTGTGAGAGGGAACTGCATGCTGATAAATCATTCCATTACAGTCAAAAAATGTGATAACCATCACTTTCCCTGCAGATGGAACAACTTTTGCCCTTTTTTTGGTGTTGGAGAACCTGGCGATTTCCACACGGTACTGCCCTGTTTTCCTTCAGAATCATAATGATGCAAGCATGGCTGTATGGTTTAAACGAAAACAAAATTTGACTGCGCTGTACTGCTCCTCTCGCGTCCCCTCCACCATCTCGTATGCGAAATGCACATAGGGTCTACAAAATAGAACATTACTACCAACCTACCAATACGACAGTGCTGCCGCCTACCGACATTATACATAAAAACCCGCTCTTTTCAAACGTTTGTTACAGATACGAAACTATCATGGAAGCTACAGGAAAAAATCAGTCTGTATTTGTTGATCGGCCTTCGTATATTGGTTATTGTTACGTATCGCGGGTGCCACTCATGTGCCAGAGAAGCACACTGTGAAGCACTTCCAACTAATGAAGAGAAAGGAAGATCAAGCATCTGCTTCACCAGTTCATTACAGCACTACTGTAACGAAAACAAGTGTTTTGTGCCAGTGACAACTGAATAAGTTAAATTGCTGATTACTTCATTTTGGTGCTTTAAAACAATTAGGTGAACGGACATGAAAATCTAATATTCACAATATGCTAAAATAATATGTTTCTTCGTATACTCCTTATGGACTAATGAATTCACTGCAACTAATGGATCCGTTAGAACATCTTCATGAATAAACATTTCTTCCTTTTCAGTATAGCTTCAGTTTAAAACTTATATTGTCTGCAATGAATTTCAGTTCATATATATCATCTCCAAGTCAACCAGCATTGGTACCAGTGTACCCTTATTCAGCAAGAATGAATGACCGCTACTGATTAATTTTAATAGTGGACAAATATAATACAGTAATAAAGTATTATGTAATTTCTTATACAGTTTGTATATAAATGAATATCGGGGCTTTAACCCCTTATAATATTTATTACATTAAACTTACAGCTATAAACGATATGTCAAATGAGAAAGTAACTCAGTTTTGTTTGTTGGCACCAGTGCGCATGTGCGTGCAAGGTTTTTGCCGCAATCCACTCGACAGCGGTAGTAGCAAAGATGGCGACTAGTAAACAGAAAGCGTTTCGTGTTTCGCAGTTCGCAAAGACCGAATCTACAGTTACTGTGCAACGTGCGTCCTGCATTTAGTTCGGTTGTGATCCTCCTAGTGATAATGACATTCGTAGATGGTATTATCAGTTTGAAGATACCGGCTGCCTTTGTAAAGGGAAAAGCACGGGACGACCAAGAGTAAGTGAAGACACTTTTTAGGGAGTAAGAGAGTCACTCGTAGCCCAAAGAAATCAGTCCAGAAGGCTAGTCGCGAATTACAAGTTCCTGTGTCAACTGTTTGGAAAGTTGTAAGAAAACGCTTTCGGCAACGCTTTCCACAGATTACGTGCCAGCTTCGCAAACGACATGCTATTTCATGACGATGACGATTTTATGGATCGTTGTTTTAGTGATGAATCGACCTTTCATCTTAGTGGACATGTTAACACTCATAATGTGCGCATCTGGGGCTCAGAAAATCCTCACGGGATGGTACAAATGCAACGAGATTCCCCTAAATTGAATGCGTTTTGTGCCGTATCCCGGCGAAAAATTTATGGGCCTTTCGTTTTTGGTGAACCTACTGTAACTGGCACTTCTTACCTTGATATACTAGAGCAATGACTCCTCCCTCAGTTTTAAGAAAATGAGCCAGAGAACTTCATTTTCCAGCAAGATAGTGCGCCACCTCACTGGCATAACGAGGTACGAGATTGTACACCCTGCACTATACATTTGGTATACTTGTAGCTGAGTGATGAATAGTACAACTCGTATTAGCCCAAAGATTGATACAGAGTCGAAAACAACTACGCCGAATGGTGTAAACCAAAGACTTATGCGGGAGCAGCTTTAATGGCGCGGCTGAGAGATGTTACATCTTGCATAAGGATAACATAAGAATAGAAATCGGGAAGACATTATAATTTTAACGCGTTTCTGTTCTGTTTATCTCATTCGCTGTGTTCAGTGAAGATAAGTATCACAAAATGTCAGTTTAAATTAGCACATAAATCGTAAACAGTAGACCTCGCGTCATATATACGGTATGTTGACAAGATGAGTGTTCCAGCCCAAGCGCTTTGCTTTTGTTTCTTTCTCTAGGTGCTGTAACAGCTGTCAGACTTGTTACTTAAAGTGAAAATGAAATAAACATAAGAAAATATCTTTTCTAGAAATCTTAAGTCATTTAAGTTAAATGTTGTATAAAATCACCCAAAAGAATGTGTTTTTTTTTCTAGAAGTTTCCTGCACTTAATGATAGGGAATTGATTCTTAAATTATAATTTGTCTTTATAAACACACAAAACCAAGGCATGAAATAAAAGGAGGAATAACTTCCAAAATTCGTCTGCTTTTTACTTTGGCAGCACTGGTTGTTAGAGAACGTCGGCTTTGCGCAATCTTGTTCTTGATTTTATCTTCGGCAGAAACTATGACAGTTCTCGTTTATAAAATGTAATTAAGTTGAAAAAGAAGATTCAGTTTACAAAAATTTATATTTTATTCGTATGGCTAAAAGATCTAATTTGCATTATAACCAAAACCGTCTAGGGCTCTCTTGAGGAAGTGACCAATAATTGAACATTTTCCATGTCGAGGGTTGTGATTGGGGTAGGGGTATTTCCTGAAATATTTCGTTACCCTTTCGTTTTCACTTTCTCTGCCTTTTAGCTATGGTAGAATGGAAGTGTTTTATTTCGTTAAAATTCGGTAGAAAGATTTTGCGATGCCATAAATAAAATATTGAACTCCGTTGCTTCCCCCAAGAGGTATGTTAATTATTTTTAATGTGTGAGACAGAGGGAAGAAAGGGAGAGAGGAAAGCAAAACTCAAACACGAAATGGCTACATATTCAATGGTTTACAGATCAGAGTGAAAAGAAGGTAACAGTACAATAAGAACAAGAACACTCAGGGGTAGGCTAACAGGCCGCTCCCTAACTACATTAATTTAGAACTCCAATAATATTCTCTGAGAAATTATGTCAATATTGAAGATATAAGACAGACATCAAGCACTAGAATCACTCGATTCAGAAGTATCACTTAGAAGCAGGTCCTGTGGCAGTCTCCTCTTCAAGCGTGAGGGCTGGCGCTTGCGGACGCCGATGTTATAATGCACAACTACTGGAACTTCTTGCAGCGTGGAAAAGAAACGGCGAGTGATCCTGCGAATGTAGTCGTGAAGAGGTAACAGTCCTAGTTCGTGATGGAGCTGCTGATTACGGATGAACCATGGGGCGTTGGTAGCGATGCGCATGAAGCGATTCTGTATGACCTGAAGACGACGCAGATGACATGTGTGTGCGGCCCCCACACTTGACAGGCATAAGTAATAAGCGGACGAACGAGTGATTTGTAGAGTAACAATGAAGAGTGTAGGCCGAGGCTGGAACGGCAATGCAACAGAGGTGAGAGTTTTGAAAGTCGCCCGGAGGCCAGTGATATAAGACGATCGATATGAGCACCCTTCAGACTACCAAGAGACGTCTTGGGGCCCCTTGGTTAACCCAGGAGAAACCCCAGATGTGTCTAGGACCCATTTTTACGCCTGATGGATCAAGCGATATACAACCCGTAACCAAAACGGAGCAAAAACTTTAAATCGTGTCTCCCAAAACGGGGGAACGCTTAAGTGCAGCTGCCTATGAGAAAATTAAACAAGGGCATCCCATTCCAAACTTCCCAAAAATTCAAACACCCCAGCAGAACATGAAACCAATTTGTTCATTTCGCAGGTTAAGCCGCAAAGCGGCTAGGTACTGCGGCATAAGACACCCGGACGAGGAAAAAGAAAAATAGCCCCGCCCGACTAGGACTACCTCTGGACCTCTGGACGCCAGGTCAGTCGAGAGTCCAAAAGCACTCCAAGGTATTTAACGGGAGTTGTAGTGGGGAGCCAAGATACTTAATTTTCTGTGAAAAGCCTGTGAAGACCCTAACATTGCAATTTTATGTTTTTGTGTAATCAGGACACAAATGAAAAAATTACGCCCTCCAACGTTAAGTCCTCTAGGAAGATGGATGGAATGAGTGAAATGATGCTGAAATGTGTCCAGGGTCCATAGAGCTTAGAGTTACCCAACATTTGTCTTTCAGTATAAGGGAAAACCCCAGAAAAACCTTATCCAGGTAAGTCACCCTGATCAGGTTTCGAACTCGGGACCTCTTGAACGTGAGGCAGCCACGCTACCATCTACGCTATCGAGGCGGGCGACAGTATCTTACTTCAGAAAAAATGTAGAACTTACTACAACATAACGTTGAAGTTAAAGGATTTGGTATAAAATATTTTAGATGGAAATTAAATTTATAAAATAACAAAATAATATTGATTCCAGACTTACGAGCAACTAAGAGAATGACACCAAGAGCAACACCAACAGACGTAGGCCTCTATTTTGTCGATTATTCAGGTCATAGATTAAAATCTAACGATTCGTATCAAAGGTACTACAAGGCTGCCAACTTAAGGAGCAGGTTAAGTGAACAACACACTGCGATAAATTAAAATGTGTCGATTTGAATTGTGAACAGATAAAGCTATCTTAATGCTAGATTAGTCATGTAAAACGACATAATGCAATGTAACAGTTAATCAAACCAAGCCTAAATATGAGCGAATACAAAGAGTAATTGCTGTGGTAACCAGACTTGGCAACTATGCAGTGGCATAAAAGTTAAATCTTACAAGTTCAATTATACCTTTAACTCGTGTGTCTTATGTAAAAATTTCTGGTTTTATTTCAGGTGTCTAAAATGAATTTTCGCTCATTCAGTCAAGACTCCCAAATAAGCACTGAACATAAATCTAAAGATAAATTGACATGACCGGAGTTCCTTAATTTACTTCCCTTCAAATGATGCTAGATTTATTGATAAGCATGCTTACCACTCGGCATGTTTATGATTCGGTTTTGAGGGTAGTGCCGGGTTCAACTAAGCCCAACTGTGTGCGGAGAATTTGAAACGTTACCATATAAAAGAACAGGAAGAGTTAATTATAAAGAATAAGATCACTGCAAGATACCATCAGCATGCATTTGGAAACACGTCTATGTGTTTTATTGCTGTCCATTTCTCGGACCTAGCCATGAATCCAATTTTTGGCACGGGAAACCAACATCTGGTCCTATTATTCGATAATAAGCGTGTAATATGTGAATACAGGTATTGTGATATACTTTTATAGAATTACATTAACCGAATTGATTCATCGCTTCCATATTTTGCTAAGCAATGATGACCATACCTTTTAAGTGATACTCAGCTTAATCCGGTTCCAGAATTTTTTTTGTGGGACATGAAATATGGTTCCTCTACATACCTTTTCTGTTATGCTCTTTCACAGCGTTTCGTTTTTTCATTCTTTCTTATTAGTTTTCTTTCAACGCAAGTATGAACTAATAGGATTCTTGCTGCTACGTTGATTTATTTTTTATTTCCTGATAGGTTTATATTCAGCTTTGTTGTATGTATAAATTAAGGATATCTTTCTTACTCCTATTAAATACTTAACCAGCAATTTCTAACATTTTATTGCTGTCTATTACTCATCAAAATATTATGTGACCCCCAGACTCCCTTCTTCTGAAATATATCTGATATTAATTGTACTTGATATTTGATATTTATTTCTGCAGTTTACTTATAGTTTCACTACAATGACTTTAACATCGAATATGCACTATTATATATCCTCTACAAATAGGAAGTTGCTGACTGAAGATTTACTTTCTTTTATTATTATTTTCTTTTATAATTTACGTCCTCCAACGTTAAGTCATGTCGGACGATGAATGGAATGGGTGAAATGATGCTCAAATGAGTCCAGGGTCCATAGATCTTAGAGTTACCCAACATTCGTATTTCAGGATAAGAGAAAACCCCGGGAAAACCCTTATCCAGGTAACTCACCCTGACCGAGATTCGAATTCGGGACCTCTTGAACGTGAAGCAGACATGATACCATCTACCATTGGTTTTCCTGAGCAGCTTGATGCCATTTCTTCCTGGCCTTCTCTTCTTTTACCCTAATCCATTTTTCTCTTAACCTATATAAAAATTCTCCTATACATCTATTTTCCTTTACACCCATCCCCTTAACATGCGTAATGCCACTATCTCTTTGCTCACACTGTCCCATTTCATATCCCATATTTTTCTTCTGCAATTTAACTCCTTACATTGTAATGAACAGTGCTCTCTTCATCTCCACAAGATTTACATATCCCAACCTCATTACTAGTGAACCCTTTTAGATATATTTAATATATAAATAACTTAAATAATATATTATTTATTAATTAATTGATTAATAATTAGTAATTAAATATATTAAATAATAATTAGTTCATAAGTGTGAAAAGTGAATTCCAGATGCTTCACTAAACATATATGCCATAAAAAGCTATTCTCGACTTGACTATCTTTTACTTCAACTGCCTTTTTTCGCATATTATATTGTAATATGTCTAATAGGGAAAGCTCCATTCGACATTAGAATTTTGTGTGGATTGTAAGGCTAGCTGGTTAAGGGAGAATTTTGGGTCAAGGTAGGACCGTTTGCGAGCATTAGGCCTTCTTCTTGGCACGTGTAGGGAAGTAGAGGAAAAGCCGAGTCATCAGTCAACTTTCGAAAACCACTACACATATAATTTTGGGACAAAATCGGCTCCATTTCTAAGAGCACCAATTAGCAGACTGAACGAAATGCCAATCCGGAACGTGATGTGCATGAACCTTAAAGTACTTTGTTGAGAAATCCGCTTTAAAACTGTGGTGCATTCATCGGCGTTAAACACTTTGCCTCGTGAGACTCGTACATTGTACGGTCAGACTTGTCATTGCACCTATATGGTTACGTAAGACACTGCAGCCGCTTGCCGGCCTTTATTCGCAACGCCTGGCTTTGAAGTTAATGATACTTGATAAAAACTGGAGGGAAACAGAAACGACTGGAAATAAAAATACAAAAAAAGAATAGGGAACATGAACATATGACACAAAAATAATAACGTGTACTAACTTTGTCCGCCACGGTAGCGTAGATGGTAGCCTGTCTGCCTCACGTTCAAGAGGTCCCGGGTTCGAATCTCGGTCAGGGTCAGGTACCTGGATAAGGCTTTTCCCGGGGTTTTCCCTTATCCTTACAGACAAATGTCGGGTAGTTCTAAGCTCCATGGACCCTGAACACATTTGAGCATCATTTCACCCATTTCATTCACCGTCCGATATGACTTAACGTTGCAGGACGTAAAATTACAAAAAAGTACTCACTTTTTAAAGAAACAGACAGATCCATCGATTGATGAATATTTGTTTAACATTAATATTGTAGATTCTAAGTTGCAGGTAAGCGTTACACATAATAATTTATCAATAAATTTATAGTGTGCGCGCTCACATAGCTTTCTTTACCCACTCTTATACAAACTATACCTGAAAATGCTTATTCCTCAATTTACTTTTATGTTAATTTACTATATATTTATTTATAAATACACTAGAAATAGGGAAATAAGAGCAAACTTAAACGCTATTTAAACCTTTTAAGAGGGCTTGCTACGTGTTGCCTTTGACATATTTTCTTTGCATGTACAAGCTATTAGGTTGCCTCATAAGTAAATTCAGATTTTTGATTTAGGTGTTTTCAAATACCTATTGGTTTTCTTTTTTTATTTTATTCAATGATCGATCAGCAGTACATGCTTTACAGATCCTTGTTGGCTAATTGAATCTCTATGAACTATATAATAACATGTAAGGAAAACCAAGTTGGCTCCTATTATCTTCTTAACACTGTGAAACAAGAGAAAAATAAGTTAATTAAAACAAACAAGTAATCAAAGAGATAAGAACAATAGTCATTGTGAAACAATGTTCATAGTTTTTTCAATCAGAGTCACTAAGGAGGAGATCCTGTGGGAGTCGTCTCTTCAGGCGCGTGGGTTGGCGGGTTCGTATGCCGATGTAGTACATCACAGCTCCTGGAACATCTGGCAGGTTTGAGAAGAAGCGAGAGGCGATCTGACGTATGTACTGGTGAAGAGGAAGGAGACCAAGTTCTTTATGCAGTTGTTGATTTCTTACGTACCAAGGGGCATCCGTGGCGATGCGCAGAAATCGATTTTGCAGGACCTGTAGCCTTCGGAGATGAGTGTTGCTAGCCGAACCCCATACCTGGGAAGCATATGTGATAAGTGGCCGGACAAGAGATTTGTAGAGAAGCAGAGAGCATTCAATCCCAAGAGGAGTGTATCTGTGAATTAGCGGACCGAGTTTTGAAAATGGTACGAGACATTACATCCTAAATACTTGTGTGATTTCTGCTCAATTATTATGTTACATAACACTATTTTTGATCTTACTGGATTAATTCCTTTAAATGCCATGGTTTTGGATTTATTTGCTGATAGTTTCGTTCCAAATTCTGTAGCAATTTTATCTAGACTATACAGCATTTTCTGCAGGTCGTCTTCATTTGTGGCCATTATTATTTGATCATCTGCATACAACAAAATCCTTAAAAGCCGTTTTCTAGAAAATCACCTGCTTGAAATATTTTCAATGCAAAAGTCAGTTTGGAGTGGGTTTGTTTCAGCGTCTTTGGAAGCTATGCATTATAATTTGTACATGGTAGAGAAAATGATAAACGGTGGTAGTCAGAAAGGAATAATGTGAATTTGAAACATAAGATTAAGTTAGTGCTTTCCACAGGCTGAGCGTACTTTCTTCTTCTGCTTTGTTTTCCTCTCTATTTATCAGCGAGAGCAAGCGCATTAACATTAGTGTAGCTTTGAGGCTTAGTAATCACGCAATGAGAGTTGTGTTCTCTAAAGCTTATTTATTATGCGGCATGCATCACGTTTTGGTTCTTGCTAAGCCCATAACTCTTCTCGAAATAATATTATGTTGGAATTAATGATGCCTCTTTCATTGTCGTTGCCATAAATGCTAGGTGTAATGAAATTAGAAGGCTAATAACACCTACTTAATTTCAAAGAAAAAGTTGCCATTTAAAACATTTTGTCTGCTTGGCGCTTGGCATAATCACATGCTACACGTGCCATGAGCAATGGGACGCATGGATCACGCACCTCACGCACGAGACGTGTATGAAGAATGTACAACGAGATTTCTGTACTTAAAGTATGTTCAGAAACCACAACCCGTGGAACACGTAAACCGCACAATTTTCGAATAAAATAAGAGACTGTCGCTAAGCCCAAGCCGAAAACTTTTGAGTGTTTCTCTGTGTGAAAGTGATTGTTGGAACTTCCAGAGGGAACATCAAACAGCACGTAATATTAGCATATCACAGGGCTGATCTACTCAATCTATAAACAATGTTTATTTGAAAAGATGAAGTCAGACTGAGAAATTCAATTCCATAGCCGGGATTTGAACTATGGATCTTCTGGTTGCCATCCAGCTGCTCTAACCCTGGAGCTACTATGGCCGACGTGCCGAAATGACATTAAATTCTCCAACTGACTCCTGTTTTTTTCCGGTAAACCACTCAGGAGTTCTCATAAACACATGAGACAACTACCTTAATGGCAACTTACAACGTGTAAGTACTTTAAGGCCCGGGCTGTTTAATAGTTAACCAATATTAGGTTAATTAATGGAAATTAGTTGTTCTTTCACAATGGCCGTGTGTAGGCTTAAAGTATGGAAAGATGGAGTCAGGCTGAAAAATTCAATGCCATAGCCGGGATTTGAACCACGGATCTTCTGGTTGCCATCCAGCTACTCCAACCCTGGATCTACTATGGTCAACGTGCCGAAATGGCATTAAATTCTCCAACTGACTCGTGTTTTCTGCGGTAAGCCACTTACGAGTTCTCATAAACACATGAGACAACTACCTTAACGGCGAATTACAACGTGTAAGTATTTTAAAGCCCGGACCTTTTAATAGTTAACCTCTATTAGGTCAATTAATGGAAATTAATTGTTCTTTCACACTGGCCGTGTGTAGGCTAAAGTATGGAAAGATAGAGTCACACTGAAAAATTCAATGTCATAGCCGGGATTTGAATCATCTGGTTGTCATCTAACCGCTCTAACCCTTGAGTTACTATGGTCAAAGTGCCGATATGACATTGAATTCTCCAACTGACCTGTTTTCGGTTCAAATCCCGGCTATGAATTGAATTGTTCAGCCTGACTCTATCTTTCCATACTTTAGCCTACACACGGGCAGTGTGAAAGAACAATTAATTTCCAATATTTATTTGGTTTACTATGTTTATTTCACGAGGTTTTAAGCACATTTTTGGAAACTGAAACTACCACCATTAAGTTAATTTTATATTCTGCTACGTACGTGACTTTGTGGGTTCGTAAGATTAAAAGTCCAATTTGCAGACATTCAAAATTTTCCTTATTTCCGTAGAAATACACTGTGGTCAACCCTCACAGTAGCAGAATTACGCAACATACACAAATACAGCCTTCAAGTTCCCTGCCACACCACAAAGGGTTTACTTTCAAAATACAAGTCCACTGACTCTCCTTAATTAACCGCGGCTACCTTTTATACGTTCATTCATAATTCCAGAAGTTTGTGGAATGTTTTATAAGGTAGCACCAGACGAAACACGAACCTTCCAGTTGTCTAAATTTATCTGTTTCGGCAAGTTTTTATCTCCGCGCTATATTTATGTTTCGGCATGCTCTTTTTCTCCGCGCTACACTGTCTCTTTGTGCGCGTCGGCCGCGCCTCCTCAAACAATGCGGTCGGCGACAGTACTGTAAACCGAGGAAATACAATGCATTTTATCCAAAAAACACAATGATGAGATTTTACCGGAAACGCATAAATTACTTTTAAGAAATTGTAAAACGTGTGTATATGAGACTGTATGCATACGGTGCATCGTCTGTAAAATTAAGGTTACTACAAAGAAGATTTGGCACTGCGACCAGTCTTGATTTATTGTACATATGCCCCAAGTGGGTCATCCCCTGGAGGATGAGGCGAGAGGGGACAGAGGGCGGCCGTCCCAAAGAGCTACGACAGAATGGAGACCTTCCCCGGTAGGCCAGAACAACGGACATTTCCCCTACTGTGATTCGGAATGGTTCCTGAGCTGGTTCGGAAATGGTCCGGCAATCACCTGGCATGCACCGCCAAGACACCCGCCAACACTTTTACAGCGAATGAAGCCACCAGAGAGAGATTATGTGAAATGATAATGGAGATGAAATGGAGGGACAAGAAATTTTGGGGGATATAGTTAACCAACCCAAAATTTGCCTGGTGGCCCAAGAAACCCCCTGACAAAACCCATGTGTCACGTAGGTCGGCCATGGGAATGGAACCCGAGACTCCCGAATGCGAATCACATACGAAATCGTCTGAGCCATCCCATTCGGTTGCATCCTCTATAACTAGCATAACTAAAAACATGAAGCACAAACTTACAAATTAAGTTCAACTTTCCAGGGTACAATATGAACGTTTTCCAGAAAAACTCCCACCTTTACATAGAAAACTTTCGAAAAGTTTTACTTTTATTAAAACATTATTTAAGATATTTTCATTATAAATTGAATGTACTGATACCTTAAATTTTCTAAGAATAGCATCAGAAGTTTTCGTTCTTAGTGACTTGTATAACTGGTAAATCACAAGACACGAATGTTTTCTACAAAAACATGTGGATTTGTTAAAAATAAAATTGATATAAAATAGTTTGTGTGTGGGGGGTGGAGGTTTCCGTTATATGCACCTCTACATTGACAATTTACCCATCTACTTACGGACACCCACCCAACTCCCAGTTGTTTTCCTATATTTTCAAATATGAACATCGCATTTTTGTATCGATTACAATGCTTCCCTTATGTAATGTATATACACTTGGAGAATATACGATTTTAAACTGACATTCTTTAATAAAGCTAAAGGTAATATTTAATATATTTGTATTTCATCAGCAAATATTCTATAGACTGATAGGCTCTTATTTAATATAAATAAATTTACAGCAAAAGTTAGTTACTAAAACCATTTTATTTCACAAGATTTTGAAAAGCATTTACACAAAAACAAAGTAAATCCAATGCAAATAAAATTTAGTTTGTAATTACCTCATTTTAACTTATTTGTTCAAAAACTATAACAGATTTATTTCCTGTAAAATTGCTCCATTTTATCTAATATTATCTCACTGGCTGAAATAAATTATCTTATCAAATACAGCATCAATTGTTGCAATTTTTAAAATATCGTTACAAAAAGAGTTAAAAAAATACAGTATTAGCACATTATTCACTTATTTGGTTTACGCCATAAATTACTTAACCCAAAAATGTGGATTTGCGTGGAACTATAATTATGCGTGCTGGAAGTATGTGGCTTTCGCCGTTTTAATTGAATATGTGCAGATTATCTTAACGGCCATATTATTTTCAGCGTTTTAAATATGGAGTGAACACTTTTATAGATACAATATAATTACTCCCATATAACAGTAAATCTTTCAGTTTAATGTTATTTTATTCGTCTACGCACACCGCCTGGCATTAATTTCCTGTGCAGACCTGCTCTCAGACTTTATTTCTTCCCGTCATGGTAATAAATTCTAATATTAATGTTCTGCGCTTCCTGTGCTACATCGCAGAGTAGAGTTTATTCGAAAGTTTAATATCAAAGCTTCCCTTCACTTTTGTAATTTGTTTCGGCATTTTTGGAGGCTTTCGGCAATATTACCTCACAAGTTTGTAGTGTGAACCAGTAGAAGTCACACCTCTGCATGTATTACTGCGTCATTAAGCGGGCGTCAATGAACAGCTTCAGTAAATTAAATAAGGATTAGTTTTCAAACTGCTATATTATTTTACTGGTTTTTAAAAATATTCCCTTTTAACATCAATACACTCTTGCATGATATGAAATCAGTCCTTAAAGCAATTACGCCACTCTTGAGAAACCCAGAAATCAGGTAAATTGACGGAAATTAATCATTTGATCACACTAGCCGTATACAGGCGGTATTGGATTGATAGAGTCGACATGAAAAATTCAATGCTACGGCCGGGATTTGAACCACGGATCTACTGGTTTCCGTCTAGTCGCTCTTACCCATTTACCGCTCTTACCGGGAATTTTTCAAGAGACATACAGTTAGAGTAGAAAAATTGATATATAATTAATTAATAGATAGTCAAAGTGAACATTTCGATGCCATGACCGGGATTTGAACCACGGATCTACTGGTTTCCGTCCTGTCGCTCTTACCCATTTACCGCTCTAATCGGGAATTTTTCAAGAGACATACAGTTATAGAAGAAACATTTATATATAATTAATTAATAGATAGTCAACATGCACATTTCGATGCCATGGCCGGGATTTGAACCACGGATCTACTGGTTTCCGTCTAGTCGCTCTTAACCATTGAGCTACCATGGCCAACTTGCCGTCATGACATTAAATTCCCTATCAATCCAATACCTTAGCATATATACGGCTAGTGTGAAGAAATGATTAATTTCCATCAATTAACTTAAATAATAAGAGTTTAATGATGAAGCCTGGGACTTAAGTACTTACGATAGTAAGTCGCCACTAACGGCGTATCTCGAATGCGAGAGCTCCTAGTGGTTTACCGGAGAAATACATGAGTCAATTAGAGAATTTAATGCCATGACCGCAAGTTGGCCGTGGTACATCAATGGGGAACAGTGACTGGACAGAAATCAGTAGATCTGTGGTTCAAATCCCGGTCGTGGCATTGAATTTGTCATGTCGTTGACTCTATCAATCAGAAATCAGGTGTTTTATAATGTTTCAGTGTTTCATCTGATGACGAAAACAGGATTACACACATACAATTCTTAATTTTTGAAAACAAAAAGAAATCACGAGGTGCTAGATAGATCAGGGCTATGTGGTGGAGCGTTCATGGAGCTGACCTACAGGACATCACATACTCAGATGTTAGTTTTGCTGTATACTGCGAGGCGTTATCAGGATATAAAATCATTTTGGACATTTTCCACAAAAAGCTGCGATAAGCAGAAATTTGAGTACTTCTTTGGCAGTAAGGGTACATTATATCTTCTAAGGCTATAGTGGCAATGAGGAAATTTTTAGAAAGAAAAATACTATCTGGTTTCTTACAAACACTGTGAATTCTCGAACCTTTGTCGGATCTTTGAAAAATCCACTGAGCCGACTGACTTTCCATTTTAGGATCCTGCAATAAAACCAAAGTATGAAAACAAGATTTGAAGTGCCACCATGGAATTTTTGTAGAGCTTTTCTGCACCAATCAACAGAAATCAGTTTGTGGAATTTATCGAAAACCTAGTTTTCTCACGTATTAATGTTGATATAAAATATTTTGCATGTTATTGATACAAATTCCCAGTATTATTCTCTTGATCTTCAAGTATAGCTCGAGTAGTGGTAATATTTTTATTAGTAAATGCAGTTCTTGGACGCCCTGTTCATTACTAAAAAGAAAATGATCTCTTTTGAATTTCCTGCATCAATTATAAATTATTGCCTTTGATGGGGCTTCTTCAAAATGCATTTCTATTTCAATATTATTATTGTATAGGACCTAGTGACGATTTAAAATTGTATCAGTCAAGTGTAAACAAAAATCATTTGCTTTCAGAAAGATAGTATTCTAAATATTTTAGAATTTAATGTTGTCCTCGTGTCCTTCACTGCCTATCTATCTCTATCATCATCATCTCTATCATCATCATCATCATCATCATCTCTCTCTCTCTCTCTCTCTCTCTCTCTCTCTCTCTCTCCGTTCCTGTCTCTATGCTTTCGCTTATTCTTTCTAATCTTCTGTCCTTATATTCACTGGAAGTCCTCCACAACTCCTCCCATTGAGTAAGGTTGAACCCTACATACCTTAGTGGTAGCTCCACCTTGTGAACAGCATTTAACTTTTTATGTAGTACTAAGGTATTGTGAAAATAGTCCCATTTGTTACGAAACTCCTAAAAATTGCTCCCCCCTCACTGATTATTTCCCATAAAAACGGCTGTTCACAAGATTTTCCAATGTTCTTATACAAATCTAACTCTGAAGGATGCAATCTTTATCTCTATTAGTTTATCGGTTTGTGCATGGTTATTGTGTGTTGAACCACAAGTTATTTCAAGGCAGAACGAGTCGCAAGGAAGTAGAAGCGTGCAATATCGCCAATAAAGGGGGTTCCATCTAAGGAAAGGTCACATGTCACATTGGGGAATCGTGTTGTGGTGAACGTCCTCGAACTTTTGGTGCCCTTGCCCACCCGCACTATGCCGTCATCATGCAGCTTTACTTCGTGAAGTCAGAAGACTATAATTATGGAACAAGAAACCGATAAGCATACCTCAAATGACACAGTACACGAGTACCAATGATTTAGGTTCTTCAAGGCATATTTAGAATTCTTCTCCAGCTATATGAAGGGCAAAGTAATTATGTTAATACACAGAATGAATATTAATAAAATCACAGAAGGCTCCACTGTCTGACAGTCAGTACGTAATTACAATCTCAAACGATTTTGGATATTTATACTTATAAATGAATGCAATAGCTACCTTCCATAACCATTTTTTTTCTTATGTTACTCATGCTTTAAACCACTTCATTAAATGGCCGCGCCGTGGCTCAGTGGTTAGACCGCTTGGCTCTCACCAAGGCGGCCCGGTTTTGATTCCAGGCGACCGAAAAGTGAGATTTGTTGTGGACAACACGGCGCTGGGGCGGGTTTTCTCCGGGATCTCCGGTTTTTCCCGCCATCTCTTTCCACCAGTGCTCCATCTTCATCTCATTTATCACCAATGTCATCACCTGCGATGCCGTACGTAATAAAAGCGGGCGTTAAACACTACACATTTCATTTCTCACTACACTTCATTAATGACGTCATTTACGTTGTCCAATCGTCGATCACGCAACGGATTTTTCATTTCCTGGAACAAGAAAAAGTCACTTGGTGCGAGATCGGGCGAATAAAGTCTCAAAAGCCACATTCCCTTGTTTTATCAACAGCAACTTGAGATGAATGATCTGGTGCATTGTCAGACAGAAGACGAACAACTTTGGAGAGCATACCGCGTCGTTTCTTAATCAGAGCTGCTCGTAGCTTGTCCAGCAGATTACAATAGTATTTGCCAGTGATGGTTTGAGTCTTGGCAGGATAATCTGTAAGTATGACTCCACGACAGTCCCAGAAAACTGAAAGCATGACTTTCCCAGCTGACTTTTGCACCTTTGTCCTTTTGGGAGGGGAGAATCGACATGTTTCCATTCCATGCTCATGAGTTTTGTTTCTGGATCATACTGATAGATCCAGGATTAATTTATGGTTATCAGACTATCAAAAAATCATCTTCTTCCTGTTGTTACAACAGCATCAATATCTGTCTTGGAAGGTCACGCCGTATTTGTTTTTGGAAAGGGGCTAGCAAACGTGGAACCCAATGTACAGACACCTTAGTTCGTCATGAATAATTTTCTACTTATTACCATAACTAAGATGTGTCTCATTCATGATCATTTGGATGATTGCTTGTCTGTCTTCCAGTATTAAATACTCCACTTTCTTCTCTGTGACAAAATCGTCTGCCATTGACGGTATACCAGCTCTTGGCTTCATCTTTCAAACATGTAACCAGTTTGAAAATTCCTTTTTCACCTCACAGTAGTGTCATACGATGGGCAATCATTTCGATAATAAGCCGTCATCTCATCATATTTTTCCCTGGCAGTTTTGCCCTTCAAATGCAGGAATTTGATCAAACTATGAATGCCTAATCGTTCTAAGAATTTTAAATAGTATTGCCATGCACTTAGCAACATTGTTATAAAAGGAGCTGTGCTTGGTTAACAGGCTAAGTGCTATTTAATGAGAACAGGAAGTGGCGGGTTCCGTAGAATGCCAAGGTTAGTTACGGCTGTAAAATACAGTGCCATATCTCGGATTTCCTATGGGTCTTGCACTTGTCATGCCGATGCATAATCAAACATGCCGGCATGGTACTAAATGACTTACATTATTTATCAATAAAATACAAGGAGTTCGCTCTTCCTTACTGACTTCAGCCTACACACGGTATGTGCGAAAGAACAATTAATTAACATAGCACTAGCATGCTGGTATGCAAGGACTAAGAGCAAAACCGGAATGAATAACTCAGCCAGGCAGCTTCGCCCAATCAAGATTCCAATCTGGATCTGCTTCGTTTTCAAACCACCTTTTTAATGCTGTCGCTATCGCTGGTGAGTAGGTTAGGATTTTCGGTGATCTAAAAAGAGATGCTTACAGGAATTCAAACAATGTATACCACCAGAAAGGTATACAGTAGGAGTCTAAGGAGGTAACAATATTTCGAAGACATCAGCATATTGTCTGGGGAATATTATCCTATAGATGACATCGGTCAAGTTACACTGTTCCAACAGTTATTTAATTTTACAATATACGCTATGACTGTTGGGGATCTGTGGATCACAAAAACCACATTCCAACTGTGGACCACATTCCCCTGTAACATTTTTTGACCACCCATGTATAGTCCATTTTAAAATTAAACTGACAACTGAGTTGTTCGCAGTAGCAAAGTGGAACGGCTACTAGCAGGTGATTTACTCCACATGGTAAAGCTATTCTAATGCCCCTGATTGGCTAAATTTAAATATGAATCGTTTCATACTGGATAGTAGTGTTATAGCCATGAAGTCTACTCCAGCTAATAAAGTTTGTCCCGGTGAGTGTTGCTATTTTTTTGTTGCGATGTCAGTTTATTTTTAAAATAGGTTGTACTTTGGACGTGTGTCTAGTAAATTAGGTAAACCATGGCCCTTATAAGGTCCTGCTCTATAGCGTAGCGGGCTAAGGTAGCATGCCTTGGTCCCTGGACACGGAAAACGGCCCGGGTTCGATCCCACCCATTGGGTATAGAACCGGTGCCCACTCAGCATCATGAGGTAAGTGAGGAACTTACGCTAGATAAGCGGCCCTGGTCACGAAAACCAACGTTCCGGCTTGGGATGTCGAGCTGCTGACGTATGGGTTGGATGATCGCCCGCCTCTGCCGTGCGTAAGTGGGCGTGAGGCCGGAAGTTGGGTTGGTAGGCCTTGGCCCTCTTAGGTCTGTCCCGCAGGGTTTATTTATTTTCTTATGGCCCTTATACGATTGCCCAGTCAGAAATCATTAATTTACCTATATTATTGGGATTATTTGGATCAGCTATGCAATTGAAAAACAAATTAAAACCCTATTATTTTTAAATAAAATAAAAGCTTCTTAGAAATAAAGAAACATCTTATCTGTTGCATCCATACAAACTTCCCCGCTCACACTTCTAAAAGCTATTTTCTTCTGTTATTTGTTGTCAATCGAGATAAACTTTCATTATACGTTAAGCGATAACAAAATTTTTGACAAGCAAATTCGATATGATGCCTTTCATACTCTTTGGCATGCGCATTAGGAAATGACAAATAGTGGCTTGACTCTTGAAAAAAAAAAAAAAAAAAACTCTGATGTGTAACATTCACAGAACATATGACATCCACATTCACATCCATAACGTATTGTTACAAACACTTCTATCTGTTTCTTCTTATAAATCGATTAGCTCTCATTAAACCTTTAAACGTGTTGCTTTACCTGCATGGAGCAAATATAGGGTAAAAAAAATTTTAAAATTCGATTGCTATGTAATGCTTCGAAGTTGCATAATCTCTGCATGACCATTAAAAGAAAGCATAGCAATGTAAAAATAATTTAGAAATTTTAAGTTCATAACAAGTGATATCTCAGAAATAATCAATTTCACATAAAATGAATTGACTTAAGTCGTGTCTTCTAACAAAATAAACTTTTTTCAAGAGATTATGATGTAACTTAAACAAACGTTATTAAGAATGACGAGGACTTCTGAGGTTATTCCCAGAAAATTAAAGATATACAGGATGATCCATTTGAGATGTCCGAAAAGTAACATCGTTCTTAATTGGTTGGTAATGGTATACTTTACATAGGAAAGTCAGGAGTTTTGTGTCCAGCATAGTAATACTCAAGATGACCACCATCTTACTGCGACACAGCTAATACCTCACATCCATGTTGCGTAACGTGGCTTGCAGCATTTCTGGAGTAATTTGCTGAAAGGCTGCTATAATCTTCCTCAGGTCGGTTAGATTATTTTGGTCTTCTTGCGTACACCGTTGAGAAAGTAGACCCTCAAAATATGGAAGCGTTAATTATGGGCTGTTAGAAGGCCAGATATGGGTCCATCATGGCTGCACGAGCGTTAATTGAATAGCTGATTTAATCGATTCCGCAATATGAGAGCCCAATGCGGTGGAGCGCCATCCTGTTGACAGATAATGGTGTCCGGTATCCCATCTTCCTGTAATTGAAGAATCACAAACTTTTCGAGCATATCAAGCATTTACGACCGTTTTGTTTTGTTTTCTTTGCACGATAGCGTTGTCATGTACTGGAAACCTCACTCATTTGTTATCTCCCAACCTTTCCGCTCACATTATAGAAAATTTCTCAGAAATTTGTGCGTTAAATTCATAAATATAACGTTTTATTGTTCTAACATATCAAACGGATCACTCTGTACCTTTTATTTTTCATAAAAATGTTTTAACATGTGGTATTATATTCAAATCGTTGTAGATTTTAGAGTAAATCAACTTTTTCGACAGAGTAGTTTTGCACCGGAAATGTTTGTTCAAAATGGATATTGTCATTTGTTATCCCCCTCCTGGTCATGCAGAGGAAAGAACCAGCGACCAGCTTTTATAAGATTTCACTACCTCTCTAGGCTTCTGTGTAGGTATTACCCTCTTCCCTTTGTACATACAAATAAATATATAATAAAATATTTGTACACATATGTACATACATGTACCGTATAGAAGATCAAGATTTTGTAAGAATATTTCGTTGAAGAACGGATAGTGAATGCCGTGCGAGTGTAACCCCGTTCTAAGGTGTTACATAGATTTGAATACAGCTGAATATCGCGCGTGATTTCTCGTGCAAGGACAGAGCGAATCTGTGAGAGCAAAACTTTGGGCAACGCTTGTTACCCAGTATGACCTTTTCACATCATTGAGCAACGTTTCGGATGTGCCCCTATAATTTCATGACGACAACAATAATGTGACGAAATTTGTTACGTCAGGGATCGTGATGGGGCGACACTCACGACAAAAGGCGGGCTGTAACCCTCGAGATCAAGGTGTATATTATATCTGCCCTTTGCAACTACCAGGGTTACAGGCTTACATATTGTCTCTGTTTGGGGGTTTTCTATATTTTATTTATAAGTATAATATAGTGGACAAGAAAATGAAAAGATTTGTGGTTTTCCACTCGCATGACTTTCTCTACCCTTCTACATTATCTTCTTACAAACGCTTATCCTTTTGTCCTTCTGTCTACTTAATAGATCAAAATAAAAATTTGTATAAGTTGTCAAGCCTGTTAAAGAATCCTTTCATCAAATTCATCTCATGTGTGAAGCAAGACATTGAGAACTATGGAACTGATGGATTTCTGATAAACATTATACAATAAATTTAAAATAATAGAAGAAGCAGTTCTCTTTGACACAATTTATTCCAAATAATGTTTTTGTGACCCATTATCTCATTCATTCAAAGCCATTTGGATATTCAATTGAAACGGAAGATTGCATGTAGTCCGCATTTAATTTTAAGGGCAGGTGTGGCGTCCAGTTCTTAGACATTTGACTATTTCTGTAACAAAATATAGTTACATATTTCTACAAATATTTATCCCTATTAAATTGTAGTAGGTAGATTATACAACTAAAATTTCGTAAGGAACTTGATTAAGCCATGTGAAACTCGCATTTCTACTTTCTCATAAATCTTTTGTCATTATTCCTTACACTGATAGTATATCCATTCAAACACTAACTTTATGATCACGTCTTTATTCATGTTTCTTTACATAAAATATACGAGGGCTGTTCAATAAAGAATGATCATAATTTTTTACGGTAACATTTTTCGCACTATAATTCAGTCTTATTATATTCTGTTAGCTTAATGTGAAACAAACACGCCGTAGTAGTTTCATTTTTGGTACTCCTGGTTTCCGCCTGTGAGAACCAGGCAAGTTCAGACATGTTCAGTATCTCCTACCACTGCAATGGAGGTAACACGCGAGGAACAATATGCGGCTTTGAAATTCTGCTTTCGTCTCAACAAATCTTCAATTGAGGCCTATACAATGTTACAGGAGGCCTATGGAGAGTCTGTTCTTCCCTACAGCACAGCTCGAGGGTGGTTTAAAATATTTAAAGAGGGAAGACAATCAATTTCAAAGGAAGGTGGGCGCGGTGCTCCAGTTACTGCTCTTACGGAAGGAAACATCAACACTGCTGCTGCCATTGTGAGAGAGGATCGACGAATTACCTTAAGATCACTTTCTGAAATACTAACCTTTTTTTGGATGCCACAATTCCGTGAAGCAGGTTTGATACTGCACCACGATAATGTGCGGCCGCTAATTGCCAAAGTTGTTGAATATCTTGCAAAAATCAACATGAAGTGCATCCCTCACCCTTCCTATAGTCCGGATTTAGCACTATGTGACTTTTCTCTATTCCCTAACTTGAAGAAACGCCCTTGTGGTAGGCATTATCCACCATCAGAAGCAGTGGTGAAGGCTGCGGAGGCGATTTTTAAGGATCTCTCAAAAAATGGTTTCCAGCATGTCTTTGAAGACGGTCAGAAACGCTGCATCGCATTCAGGGGAGACTATTTTGAGAAGAATCATCAAAATTATGGGGATGAGTAAAGGTACGTTGTCAAAAAATAATTGTGATCATCCTTTATTGAACAGCCCTCATATTTAGTAATCAAAAGTTTCTTTGTCAACTTTCTGCTCTTTCTGCAAATGTTATACTTTGGACTCTGCACTACGTACATGAGTTGTGATTATGCAAAGACTCAAACAAATACTATAAGGCTAAGTAGTCTTAATCTGTTGAGGTAAACATTTATTGGGCTGCATAAATTTGTAAGCAACAACCTCGCAACCAATAAAAGTCCTCTAGCGTTTGCAATGTGCATACACATTGTTGGTTTGCATGGTGAGCAATACTTGGTGCAGTTCCTCACTTGAAGAAACTTATTTCTGTAGCTTTTCTTATTTGGTAGATGATTGTGGTAGATGATGGTTTTATGCTACATGGTTTTTCAGAAACCCTTGCAGGCCTGCCATTGCTTTAGACCTCTCAGCGACAAGCACATTACAAAACTAGATCAGATCAGTAATGACATGTTGTGCTCAACTGTGACTCACCATAAGTGTTTCGGGTACTTCAACGTCACTATATTTCTTCATTCAGCCTTCAAATGCTATAATTGACTCAATGCGCCTGAGTCACAATTCGAATGCTATCAGCGTGACAAACGATTGTTTAGTTTTGGTTATCTTAACTTCAGAAAAGAAATAATGGGACGAATTCTTTCTTCAATCTACATTCCAAAAGAAAGAAGTATTTTTCGAATGACAGAGGATGATTTTACTATGTATAATTAGGTATCAAAGTCACTGTAGTGAAATTGTAAAGGAAACTGTACAAATAAATATCAATGACAATTTGTACAGAAAGATTTCATTTCACCCAGAATTGGATATCCAAATTTCCCCGGAAATTATGCTTCCAGTCTCCCTCAACACAAAATCAGTTTTGAATAAAACATCTGTATATGCCCGCCTCGGTAGCGTAGATGGTAGCATGTTTGCCTCACGTTCAAGAGGTCTCAAGTTCGAATCTCGGTCAGGGTGATTTACCTGGGTGAGGTTGTTTCCGGGATTTTCCCTTATCCTGAAAGACGAATGGCGAGTAGCTGTAAGCTCCATGGACCCTGGACACATTTGAGCATCATTTCACCCATTCCATTCACCGTCCGATATGACTTAACGATGGAGGACGTAAATTAAAAAAAAAAGATCTGTGTATATGGATGGATAACATAACTTAACAGTGAACAATTAATTGAATATCAAACTTGATATTTAAGTTCATCTTCCAGGACCGAGTGGAATGGCTCAGGCGGTTTCATCTATGGCCAGCATTCGGGAGGCCCGGGTTTGATTACCGTGGCCGACCTACCCGACGCATGGGGTTTTTCGGGGGTTTCCCGGGTCCCTAGGCGAATGCTGGGCAGGTTAATTAAATCCCCCAAATTTCTTGTCCCTTCATTTCATCTACATTATCATTTCACATCATCTCTCATCTGGTGGTCTCTTTCAGGGTGGACATGTCGACGGGTGTCTTGGCGGTGCATGGCAGGATGACATGCTCCAAGGAAAACTACTTCCTCCTCCGGTAGGTCGGTTGCCAATCTCGGCTCTTCAGCTGGACCCATTTTGGGACCACCAGCCAGGGACCTTTGGGACTCGGCTTCTGGGCTCCTTGCCGTCCCGCAGTAAGGGATGTGCCCGTCGCCTTGGCCTTTGGAGGAAGTCTCTATCTAAGTAAACTGTAGGGACCCTGCCCTCTGTACTGTCGTGGCTCCTTGAGGCGGCCGCTCTCTGTATCCTCTCAACACACCCTTCCTCCTGGGGGTGCCCCACTTGGGGCATAGTAACAATGGATCCATCAGGGTAGCCTACGTACCGAAACCTCTCTGTAATGAATACCTAACCTTAATCATCTTCCAGGTATGTGACATAAAAATATTCAAGAAAATCCCTCCATTGGAATTTATCCTTTACATAGAACATTCAAACAAAAAATTGATTTCCCCAAACACGGATGTAACAGTGGGAAATGAGAAATGCGATATGTATACTGAATTTTCTGAGAATAACATCTTGCATGTCATCATTCTAGATATCTGCTATAGGTAGCTAAATTGAATACGAGTGACATTTTTTGTATTGTCAATAAGAGCATAAAATACAATAACATCCTTTTTAAAGTATATCTACATCTTTCCAACTGCGTATGCAATATAAGGAAGTATGTTTCAGTATTTGTATTCATTCATGCACAAATCCTCTTTAGCCGCTAGGAACTGCGACACAGCGGCTGTTGACTAGCTTATCGCCTGAAAGCGGTGCCCTTCATCTCAGAACGACTGGCTGGAAGGAGGGGAAAGGAAAGATAAATAGACGGATTAGCGCTTTCAAATAACATAAGTACCATAAGCACTATCGAGAAATATCGGGATACTCTGAAAGTGCATTTCCTTAGCCTCCCACGAAACATTCCAGAATATCTTATCTTTTATTCAAGCGAGTTTGCTCCCGACTGAATGAGTGAGATAATACGTTGTACTTCAAGCAAATATAGTGCTGCTCTGCGAATGAAGGAACGTATATAAGTGCAAGCCTTATAGGAGTGTTGCGTTTGACACCCCAAGAGGGAAGCACGTGTTTCATTACTGCGCTACTGGAAGTGGAGTGAAGAGACATTGGCGAAGAGACATTGAAAATAGAACTAAATCACATTAATAAAGTGATTGTGAAAATCAGGTCATAGTATCAACATTTCAAGGATTCTGTAAAGCAATGTATTGAGAGAAGCAACATGCCCTGTTTTGTATACGAATCCTGCATATGGAAATATTTAGGACTTATCTTGCAATCATGTCTTGCGGTCATTACCGGTAACCACATGATCCCCATTCCAGCCTAAACAAAATAACAGCTATCCAAAATTTATTCTGGAAAACTCAAAATTATACTTATCTTCTTCCAAGTTTATTAACTAATCCACCAGCGGTGCACGCTGTCTGTGGCACCCGGTTCATCATTCCCTGAGGAGCAACAAGCTACCTCCCTTCTGTACACCCACTTAATTTACACCCGTCATCCTGCAACTTCCACATCCCGCCACTACGTGGTAAAGCTCTTCCCAGAGTAGGTACACGATTTGACCACCTTTCGGGCTGTTCCAAACAGCCTGCCAGCCTGGAATTGAAATTGAAATTGAATTGACGCACTGTGATGTCATATCCAATAAATTGCTCCTCTATAAACAAGTGATCCGACCAGCCATCACTTATACTTGTGCCATTTGGGGTTTAGCAGGTAGACCGCCTTGAAGTCCTACAGACTCGATTCCTCCGTGTTGCCACGGATTTCCCATGGTACATCCCTAACCTTGCAATCCATCGTGACCTACACATTCTTACCCTAACAGACTACATCCACAACGTCTTGCTCTCATTCTATCAAAACCTCTCCCATAACTTCAACTCCCTTATAGGTGGTCTAGGTGAGTACGACGTCGACCCCGGCGAAAAATACAGAAGACCAAGACTTGTTTTAGGCACATGAAAACACTGCACTGACAGTAGAGGGCTCAGCCATGATCTGGCTAGAGACTGAAAATTTGGCTTCCGGACTTTCAAGTGTCCAATTGTAGGTGTGTGTAAGCAAATCGGATGAGAATAGTTCTGGAAATTACTTGAAAGCCTAGCTCTAGGGTACCATGCTTCAACTGTCAGCTGGAACATCAGAGAAAATGACAACAGAGAGTGACAAAGCACGTAATATTCTGCCGGAAGTTGATCTCCAACCGCAAAGCTGCGGTCACAATTCTTCCGCAGCAGCGGATCTGACCGTCAATAATGTAAGAAAATTTTGTCACTTGGTCTCACGTCCTGACCGTGCATTTTGGTTCACTAGATATGAAAGCATGACTTGTCTAACTAAGGAGAAATCTCCAGGTCGAATTTAAAGGAGGAAAAAAAAACGGAATAACAATCAAATTATATCAAAGCATCGCGATCGTCACTATTACTTCAAGGAATCTTTTAATTTCTTGTACTACAGAAGTCCCTTTTACATCTGTTTACATTTTCTAAATAGTAATTGCGATGCTTTCTCTACTTACTGGAGTAACTAAAAAATTCACGATTGTTAAAAAAATTCAAGTACTGTAATATAGCATGTAAAAGCTCCTGTATCAGATTCAATAATTTTGACTGAAATATTACTTAAGAGGGTAAGGTTTATGTTTTGGAATATTTAATTGAAAGATTCAAGTCAACTGGAAACGTTACGCTAAATGAAAACATATTCTACCGCAAGACACACTATCTTGCAGAAAAAAGTACATTAATTCAATGCCGCATGCGCAATGGACACAGCGAATATCAATTCTTGTCAGAAAAGTTTACGAAAGAATTTTTGCAGGGTTGTATAGGAGTAAATAGGTTTCTATCACTTGAATCCGAATGTCAGTTGAAATAATAGCAGTTGCACAAATTACGTCGAAGAAATTGAAAGACAAACATTTACCTCTGAAATTCCCAAAATAAAATTCTGGTGAAGTTCGGGGGTATATTTTGGGAAATAACTGAAAGGTCAGTTTGACAACATCTTACTGTGCATATTGTGCCTTTATAGTTAGTTTTCAACGTTCACTTCACTACGATCTCAGATTTATACTTTGATCTTTTTAGTTCAACTTTCAGTGAGACTTCACGTATTTCAGATTTCAGCCATGTGAATTAGTTCAGTCTCATTATCGCTGCACTTTCTTCATTCGTAACGGTGTATTGAAATAGGCAGTAATAACCTCGTCTTCTGAACGTTTCGTTACTGGATAGTCGAACACTAAGGGACTGTAAGTTTATGTATAAATCGTAACCAATGGCGTAATAGCCCAAAGTGGGCCTGAGCCTGCCTACCAAACTGCCGGCCTCACGCCCACATGCGCATGGTAGAGATGGGTCATCATCCAACCGATTCGCGAGAAGATGTGGTCAGCATCTCGGCACCCCCAGCCGGAAAGTTTGTTTTTTCCTAGACCAGGGTTTGCTAACTAGCGTAGGCCCTAAATTTCCTCACTTAAAATCCTCAACCCCCTAGGGGTAGGATCGATTCTGTGCTCATTCCGGGCGCAGAGAATCCAGACATAGCGCTCTACGCCACGATGCAGGACAGTTTATGTATAGCCGGAGTCTGTTTGCTTTGTGCCCACCCTCAGTGAGTTTTAACACAGATAGATTTTTCTTTCGCAATTTTTAGGTAGGGTTGTTGGTTTTGTGGGAAGAGGTTTGGCAGCTAACATGATATTCCTCTGGGTCTATGTATAAAATACGCACTCTCTCTTGTGGATTTGGTTAAAACCAATCTGAATTTTCATTAGTTCCAATAAAATCTGGTGGTCAATCCAATTCCTGACTGGAGTTAGTTTGTAACTCAGCCTTTGCTGCTGTATGTAGTTGCTCCGTTGTTACCCCGGTTGCTCGCAAGACATGCGGGGAACACGATATCACCTAAATCGGTGTCTTCTGGTATCATAATCCATAAGAGACCTAACCAGGACGCTTTGATGTTGTGGTAATTTTTCGGAGAAGTTTTACAGTCCGGTATGTAATTTCATCCTTCAAATATGGAAGAGATGGGGCTTCGTGCAGTAGTCTCAGGTGAAAGGATGCACTCATTGCACTTAACAACTGACGTCATAAGCCACGCCTGCTGATGCACCATAAACGCCCTCACCGATTCTATTTTCTAGTTCACTTACATAATCAATTCGCCTGTTTTCTAACTCATTTGGTGACTATCTCGCAAATTTGCGGGAGCATTCGGTTACATAACTGTTGGAAACTTTCACGAAATTCAAAAACTTTCGAGAAGTGGATATCGAGGGAGATTTGATTATTATCAGATAATATAGTTTTCAGTGTTATACGTTTGGCGAGAGCTCTGCAAATTTTTGTTCGTTTCTGGGCACCGATCTCCTTATAGTCCGGTCTATATTTGTTGGGTCACAATATCGGTGGTTGTGGAACACTAATTGGACATTATACTTCTGCTCTGTTTCGTCACTTCTTCCTGACGCAGCATTTAAGAGGAGAATGCCTTTGATTTCGTCAACGGCCTCAATAAACCCAATTTTTATAATAGGATAAAAACTTTCGGAAATAACGGCCATTCCTGTCAAAAGCCCTTGTCGTTATTAATACCACAGCTTTCTCTTAGAAATGTTTCAGGGCTCACCAGAGGAAGTTCGATACCTGACTTAAGTTTTTGATACGGTGGTTTTGCAAGTTTCTGCAGTAAGAAATCGTATTTAATAATGCAACATAGTCCTACTACAAAGGCAGCCGGCTTCTCTTGGCTATTAAGGTAATAAAGAACAGAAAGCCTT
The DNA here is from genome assembly GCA_030765055.1 of Mantis religiosa. Classification (NCBI taxonomy): domain Eukaryota; kingdom Metazoa; phylum Arthropoda; class Insecta; order Mantodea; family Mantidae; genus Mantis; species Mantis religiosa. The sequence continues at coordinate 134,851,189 of CM060955.1, read as the reverse complement.
GACACAAATTGGAAATCTTATAACGATGCGGTTCAATTTCGCTGAGTAAGTCTATGATGAAGCTAACCTCAACCATGGGCATGATAGTTCTATTCAAATGCTGAGCCTTCAGGCACTTCAGACTAAATGTGGCACTAAAGATGAAGGTTGATTTCCAAGCAACTGCTACTTATTTATTTTGGTGACGCTAAGGGAAGTTAAAATAACCATTCTTAACGTTTTATCAATTTCTTGACCCAGTTTTTTCTCGAATTAACCCTGATATTAAACTAATTTTTTAGGATATGCATTGACGCTAAATTATAACAAAATTCTCTCGGAATGTAAACTGGTGTTTTACTATGTTCCTTAAAAAATTTGATGTTTTCAGTATGTTTATCAAGACAAATGTTATAATTAATAGAATATTATCCGTGTAATCGTTCCGATTATTATATTACACCCAAAGGGAATCAGAGTTATAGGTAGGATTAAAACAATTCCACCATCTAAGACAAATAATATATAATGGCAATTAAAACGGTACGATGTTCATATTAGTGGTACTACATATGAAGCCAATATAATTTTTATAATGAGAAGGTAAGAAAGGTTAATAAAATGGTATTAGTTGTTTAAAAAAGTATGAAGCTCGAAATTCTGACTTAACAATTGCTAAACAACCGACTTTAATAACACAGGGCATAGAGAAATCAATACGATGAAGGTTTGTTTGACCAAAAACCGTCTTCTACCCAAAAATAGCTTTTGAGATCTCTTAATTTTTATTTCTCTATGGACTACCTATAACAACTAGAAGTATTGCATTCCAATCGCAATACAGCCCGCCTCAGTAGCGTGGTGGTAGAGTGTCTGCCTCACGTTCAAGAGGTCCCGAGTTCGAATCTCGGTCAGGATGGGTTACCTGAATAAGGTTTTTCCGTGGTTTTCCCTTATCCTGAAAGACGAATGTCCGGTGACTCTGAGCTCTATGGACCCTGGATTCATTTGAGCATCATTTCACCCATTCCACTCATCGTCCGATATGATAGTGTTGGAGGACGTAAATTCCAAAAGCAAAACAAAACTTGCAATGCACTTTTGAATTTAAATAATAGCTATACTTAGAAAATGTTTGTGTCTTTTAGTGTAATTATGAGTTATGGTTTGGGGGGACGAATATAAGGGTTAGTACCAAACCGCTTAAGTTCAACATATTTCAAGTATAAGACAGAAAATTTTGAAGAAAATACTGTGACCTTGAGGGCCTCTAGATTTAAAAGACTTGTTTGATGAAATTTAAAATGCTCTTTATTTCAGTAGAAAGACGCTCTTTACACAACTTACAGCTCTAAAAATGACGTGGCATACACAAACGCAGTCTCTCGTTGCTTCACCACACGTAAACAAACGAAAGAAATCACTTTCAAATCACTACACAGCTGCACATACACGATTTAAAGTTCTGAACTAGCTACTCGTTCGCAAGACACCTTGCCACTTATTTATACCCGAGTCATTGTTGCTAGAAAGCTACCGAAGTTTCACGGCCTTTCACGACGGTAAGGGAAGGAAAAGAATTACACAGACATTACTCTGCCTCTTTCTCTCCCCGCTTCTCTCTCTCTCTCTCTCTCTCTCTCTCTCTCTCTCTCTCTCTCTCTCTCTCTCTCTCTCTCTCTCTCTCTCTCTCTTGGCGTTCGCCTACGCGCGGGCCGGCAGCAGCAAAACAATGCCTGCCGACAATACTCAACAAATGTTGCCCTTTACGTGGACAAGCATTTGTTGCTTTTTGTTTTATGAAGAAATGGCTCAATATCGTATCTTTTTTAGACATTTTCATAATGAATAAAAGGCACAATTTGAAGCTTCTGGAAGAGCCTGCGAAGTCTTTTTACTCTGAATGACTTTTGTAATTGGTAAACCGTGAGAGAGAGGGAGAGAGAGAGAGAGAGAGAGAGAGAGAGAGAGAGAGAGAGAGAGAGAGAGAGAGAGAGAGAGAGAGAGAGAGAGAGAGACAGAAACTAATATACAAAATACTTATACTTTCGAAAAAGTGTTATTTTTAAGTATAAATTTCTCATAGAAATAATTAAAAACATTATATATAATAAAAATATTAATGCCAAAAGAATAAAACTACTTAAAGTATAGGCATTAACCATTTTCAAGATAATGGTTGTTATTGTTTTGAATTTTCAAGTGCTTACACTGATCTCAAGAAGTGCTATGTACTTTTTCTGCTCTTTTTATTCTTTTCTCTTTGTAGTCATGCAAACAGCATGTAATTTAAAAACAATAATATACCGATCCAATTTTAAACATATGACAATCGCTTTTATCTGTTGTCTTTATACCTAAAACATACACAATTTGTTCGGAACCGCCAGAGTAAATGCAGTGCTTTCTTTGACGAAGCGCGCAGGACAGTAAACCAGTTTATGTATCACAATGCAATCACAATCCACTCCCCTCTAGGTATTGATTGTTACCTAATCATAACTTCCATATCCCACTATACCATTCGCACAGGCAAACATAATGCATAGTGTGATAAGACTATAGTATAAATAAAATAACACAAAATATAAAAATAAATAAAATCATTTTTATGAATGTTTAGTGCAAATATGTAACGCAAGCCTTGAGAGGAAAACGGGAATCCCCACAAGATAAAGCAACAAACAGAACTAAACTAAATCACTAAAACAAGAATCGAAAACAAATAAGACTCTATTCAAAGGTTGAGAATGGTGTAATCCTTCTATTGAAAAGCTCCACTTACATTCTCGTAATCTCTTGCAACATAAGAGTGGAACATTACGTGTGCTCTATTACAAACGTTTACTTAACAACTTCTTATGTATCTGCGCTTACATTGGTGATGTTTTAAAAATAATTTAATTAAATATGCAATGAAGTGTGACAATGTTCTAGATAGTGCAGTATTCATTTTTTGTAGCCTGCCGCTTTCGTTTGTCCTCATTTCGTACACCACTCTTGAAAAACTAATATCCTAGTAACAGCTGATTTATATACGTAAGTACATCCATTTGAAATTCATTTCCAACACATTTATTAGCCAATTTCACTTGGCTGTGTATATAAAATCATTTTATTTATTACTACTTTAAAGATACCTCCAATAATGGTCTACCTTTCTAGTAGATAGCAATTTCCCCTATCACTTCACCTATGTAAACTAGTTCCAGTTGTCTATTAGCACTTCGTAATGCAATGCGTACGACTGATCCTCTTCTTACAGACTTGCTGGAGAGTCGAACCCTAGACACCTGCAGTCCCTTGCAGTAATATCTTCACTAGACGTTGTTATAGATTCACAATCTCGCTAGAACAGCGTTCTTCGCCCTCACCCAGACTCCCTTCCTTCACTTATGAGACTCACTCAAATCCCGAGAGGTGTCCTTTATATAACCACTGGAAATTTTCACACAGTTCTAGAACGTCCGAGAAGGCCAAACTTCTTTAATATTCTGTTTATCTGGCGATTCCGCGTATAGCATTTACTCTGAGTGAGCTA
>CM060955.1:134610169-134842669 GCA_030765055.1 Mantis religiosa | reverse complement strand
GACCGTTTCTTCTCCGTGCCTTTATTACCTACATATCTTTTCTAAAATACTTAAAATATTTTCTATAAAGTTTTCTTGTATGCCTCCATTGAGTGGCTTCGAGTCCTCGAGGCTTGTAAATCTGCGACTTCCTAGAACCAGCTATTCAACATTTTCTGTTTGTAGTTCATAGAGGCGCAAAAGGATTGCCATTGCAGATATTCATAGTCTGGACGTTTTTACTGAAGGATTCATGTCCAATAATTGCAGAACTCATTTATCGCTCCTTAGACCTTTAGTGAGGCATGTTTTAGATGATTTGATTATGTTTTTACCCAACATTTAGTCGAAGTACCTCTACCATTGACAAGATTATTCCTTGATAGTTTTACTTAGTTGTAAGATGAAATTAAAGGGAATTAAAATGATAGTCTATACAGTTGGTGTAGAAGAACCACAGCAGGGACAAGATTACTTCGATAAAAAGGTTCATAGAAATGATATAAAGTACCCCAACAATAAACAAAATTGCGAAGTTTCTGCTATTTCATAATATGGTCCAATATGAATAAAAGGAACTTTGGGTAGGTTTATCTGTTTCTTCATTGTCCCTAATGGCACAGTAACCGCGTATCCGTGCTAAGTTTACCTATGTGATCCCTAAATATGAATATTTAGTCCCAAAACTGTGATGCAAATATGTTTTAAGAAACGAACATGTTAAATTATTTGAAAAAATTATGATTAATCTATATCGATATCAGTATGCTTGTGTATACGTCGTTGTTAGCATTCCTATTACAAAATTAACGAGTCCAGGACACATCTGAGGTGCGTGTACAGAAAAAGGGTACCTAAGCATTTGTAAAATTATCTCTTGGTTTGAGAACTGTTCACAGCACTACTTATATACTACTCATAACATATCTTTAGCGTAGTTTATTGCGGCCAACGTAGCAACTATCCCAGTTTTGTGTAGCGAATACATTCTACTTGAATGTAAATACGTAACAGCACCAAGTTGCTAAATGCTACTAATAGTAGATTGCTGTCGTTAGTAGAGCCAGTTATTATGAAGTAACACATAACAGAAAAAACCCAGGAACTTAAATTCACCAATCAGTGGCCTGGGAGTACTCAGTCTCACTGTTTCTGTCTCTTTCTGTTTTCCCTTTCATATGTTTACAACAGGATCTTTCTAGTTTTAGACAGATATTTGCCGCTTCATGACCGCCTGCGAGAAATAATATTCCATAATAAACACCATGGATGATAATGTTGGCATATAAAAATTTACGATCCCGCCGATGGAGAGAACGAAGTATCAGTAATAAAGGCCTACATGTGGCCTTGAGTGTTGAACAGTTAATTGGAATGCCCGAGATCTGATGTGGTATTCAGATTGGTATTGAATTCCAACACGTACTCTTCTTAGGCATTGCTTTCTCCAAAATTTTCCCCTTAGAAAGATAAAGGCCTTCTGCGACTCAAAACCGAGTTTAGCAATAGGTTTTTATAACATTCTTTCTCGGAACCCTATAGCTAACAGAGAAGCTATTAGGAATTTCATGTACCCATGTACTGAAACTGTAACCAAACTTTTGCTTTCTCTGAATTATCTAATCTGAGCATTGGATGTTGGAAATTCCACAGATGCTTCTGTTTAAATCTTGAGCACAGTGATCAGTTGAGTTTTAAGGTGTTTCTGATAAGCATACTTCTGGAGTGAGCAACACTTTAATTAAATACAGCACAGTAATCGTCACCCAATATTACACTAATGTTGTAGCAGGATTTTATTGGGATGATGGAATATGCTAATGAAATTCTCACCTTTGTTGACGATCTGAAAATTTCTAGAAGTTTTCCCTGCAACTCTTTGTGTGAGTGGGCGCATCAGTATTTCTGGAGTCATGAGTTCCTTTCCCCAGGGTCGTGGTAACGGGGCTGAGAAAGTTGATATTACTATTAAAGGGTAGAGGCAGACTGAAAAATTCAATGCCATAGAGGGGATTTGAACCACGGATCTTCTGGTTTCCGCCCAGCCGCTGTAACCATTTGAGCTACTATGGCCAACGTACCAACATGCCATTAAATTCTCCAACTGTCTCGTGTTTCTCCCGATAAACCAATAGGAGTTCTCATAAACACATGAGGCAACTACCCTAATGGCGACTTACTGTGCTGTAAGTACTTTAAGCCCGGACTTTATAGCTCGGACCACTATTAGGTACGATTAATGGAAATTAATTGTTCTTTCACACTAGCCGTGTGTAGGATGCACTATGAAAGGGTAGAGCCAGGCACGTTGGCACGATGGCCATAGTAGCTCAAATGGTTAGAGCGGCTGGACGGAAACCAGAAGATCCGTGGTTCAAGTCCCGGCAATGGCATTGAATTTTTCAGTCTGGCTCTACCCTTTCATAGTGCGTCCTACACACAGCTAGTGTGAAAGAACAATTAATTTACATTAATATTTCTATTGCTGAAGAATGGACAAATAATTCCTTTCGTTTTCAAACATGAAGATTTAATTCTTCCGAAACATTTTCAAATTGCGATATAAATTTAAATAATAAAAATATTGTTCTTTAACAAACGATGACTGGTGTATTGATTAACTATTACTCTCTTTCACACGCGCTATTTGTGCATCTTAAATGCACTCTCAAAAATAATTCTGCACAACTTCAGAGAGACACAAATGTACGTCTTTCTCCTACGAGGTAACATTTAACAACTTCCTCTCATTTGAGGTTGTCATGGTTACACATTACTACCTTAGATTATATCTCTATTTCATTATATATTTTAATTCCTTTAACTATTCTTTTTACAAAACATAAAATATCTAAAATAACTGCTTCAAGGTTCACAGTAGTATAGCTGACAGTGGTTAGATGAGTTGGCACGCGCTTCTTGGTTGAGTGTACGATTGTTGGTTCTTTTAAACTCCGCTTTAGTCTCATCAAAGAAACTACCAAACGTAAGAAACAGTTATTTTGGAAAATAATTTATTTAGACTTTGAATTTTATGTTCTTGGTTTCTTTGTCTTCGCGCGATGCATATATTCATTTCAATTCAGTAAAAATTTTCGGGATACTCCCATATTGCCACAAATTTAGTGTTCTCAGTTTTACAATTCATTGGTCTTATAATAGTTCATAGTTTGTCAACTATAACAGTTAAATAAAATTTGAGATGTTGACTAGTGCATATTATTACGTTTTAATAAATAACATTTGCAGCGAATATTTTAAATTTTATAGTTCCTCAGCTGCCTCTTAAATGTTATGGAAGTGTGTAATTGATTTTAACTAACGAGAAGCTTGGTCAGTTTTGCAGATGTGATTGTATCCCATAAGTGACAGTGGCTCATGCCTCCTCTGAAGCTACAAAGACTCTTGAACAACATTCACTCACACCTCTTCTTACTGGTTTGAACTGCTTACAAAACTATTGCTACTTCCCCTGATTGTTATGAAATGTGCAATAGGTAATTGTAATTCCCTTTATTTTATATAACGTCTTCCAATGTACGTTCATAATGAAACGATGCATGAAACAAGTTAAATGATGCTCAAATTAGCCTAGGATACACAGAACATAGAGTTAGCTGGCATTCATCTTTCAGGATAAAAAAGAAATCTAGATAATTCACCCTGACCGAGATTCGAACACGGAGCCTCTTGAATTTAAGGGCGACACCTACACCCAGACATCAGAGAGGGCACGATGGTACTTGGTAATCAAGAAGGGACTATGTCACACTGATGTTAAAGATCGTGCTGAGATTGTTTTACGAAAGTAGATAGGAAATTTATTTCCCGTGTGCGAAATTTCTCTTACAGAGACATAAGATGAGCAAGAATAAAATTTTAAAAATTAGAATGATTCACTAATAAGATCTTAATTTCCTGTACATGTCGGGGTTTAGAAAGTATTTGGATACCCCTAATCGGGAGGAAATAAATCGCAACTGCAGCCATTTTTTCTCCTTCCTACATGAAATGTGGATTGTATGTTATCTTTAATGCAGTCTTGATCACAGATTGTTGTAGTCTCGGCTGGGGCAAAGTTTCTTAACCCGTTTCATCAGCAGCTGTGTTGATGAATTTGTCTCCATGCAGTGTGGTTGATGATAATTCTCCATAAATTCTAATTTGGAACAAACTGTATAAACTATGAACGCTCCAACCGCAGACCGTCTGACAAGTAACTTTAGTGTATAAATTGAAAGCTAATGAGATTTAGCAAAGCTGTGCAATATTATGAGCATCGCTATTAGTTCTGTTATTTATTTATCAATTTTGAAATTAGCGCTTTAAGTTCTTATGATGCAATATTTCCAAATTTTGACGTATTATAAAAGGTCCCTGCCATCAGGCATACATGTTGCAATTCCATACTATATTTACCATCTTTATATTTGCATTATATGTTGTTTTTGGCCTTTTTATTCTACTGTACATCGTATCATAGAAATGGATATGACAATGTTTCTAATAATACGGAAGTTATAGGTCAATTTCAGCTAATCAGCGAAGAAATGGTAATATTTGCATGAGTAAGATAAACCTTAAGATTTAAAAAAGAAAGAGAAACAGAAAGAAACGAGATTTAGCCAGTCATAGTTTGCATCTCTTGAAAATGCCTTATGGAGATCCTGCAAACGTTTACTGAGGCGTGTGGAACAGTGTATGTCAGCTAGTCATTTAGATATGATACACCGTTACCCTTTGCAATTTGAAACTTTATAAATTTTTTTTTTTTTTTTTGGTTTCCTTCGGAGAGGAGGGAGAGAAAGCCGAGGCACATATATTATTATTTTGGATGTATTTTCGCTATAAAAATGTCAGATCAATCTGCAGCAATGTGACAGTGGCCCCTTCTTAGCCCTTCGGTATTTCAAAGATTCACTTAAACGCTATCTGACAATGACAAATGAAGAAGCAAACTATAGGCTCCATGTAGTAGTGTTATAGGATTTATATCTTGGTTCTGTGTTATTCAACATATAAACAGTAGTCTTGTCGACTTCATATTCACCAACCTGTTCTGTGGCGTTTGCCAAAATTTATTTAATCACATGCATGTAACGACACAAAAGGGCAACATATAATACGGACTACAACATTTTATCACTAAGAGCTTCTGAAATATAATCTCCTTTATGTTTGAAAACATATGCAAAGAAGACTATAAACTCTTGTTTGTCTCTTTTCAACTATCTCATAACAATAATACTCAGCTGGACTTCGCAGTATAGCTTTAGGAAATTACAATAGCAACGATAACATTTTCTAGTTTCCACATTAACACACCTGCCTATGTCATAGCATATTCAATAAAATGATTGACAAATGAGTGTACTAACATATTTACAGTGAAGCCTAGCATAAAGTTAGAAAGGTAATAAGTCAACGATGGACACCCACATTACCGAGGCATAGCTGACAATATCACCACCCTTAGGACGGAAGGAAGAGGCGACAAACCTGAAGGGCAACCATATCCAGAAGACGAGGGGTACAAGAATGAACGCCGTTCCCATCATTTCACTACTGACGCATTCGACGCCGCCTGAACCTCGTTCAGGCTGAGTTTTCTGGATGACGTCTTCTTTAGGGTTTTCCCTTATCCTGAAAGATGAATTTCAGGTAACTTTGAGCTCTATGGACCAAGGCTCATTTGAGCATCATTTCATCCATTTCATTCATCATCCGATATGACTAAACGTTGGAAGACGGAAATTAAAAAAAACAACAACAAATGACCTAATTTGACTGAAGGAATCCCCTTACTTTGCTTTAAACCTTTCTTACATTCCGTGGCATATCTTGTGTACACTTTTTATATCTTACTAAATTTGTAATTTATTTCTCATATTTCCTTTTACAACATCGAATGGAAATTCAAAATCAAGATTACAATTATAAAATCCATACTGAAAAATGCCATATATTCTTAAATCCTGGAAATAACATCATGTTGCCCACCATTGACTAATAATTCGGTCCCCATACACCTAACCCAAGGTTTTTGTGTATTGGAGGACCTCTACTCCTTTTTACAGATTTTGCCATTTCACCTATCCCACTCTATATTTTTCTCTTAATTGTTCTTAGCCATTTCTCTTTAACTACCCCTAAATAATTTCCTATATTTCTCTTGTTCTTTTCCCCTTTTAAAGTTTTTTTTTCTAATTACTGCTTCACCCCCCAAATTGTCCCATTTACGTAGCCAAGCCTGCTCTCTCCATATATTTGTTTGACAACAATATAATACACAATGTAAATCTGCATTATCTTCTCCACACAATGGACATTTATCTAGCTCCCTCTCTTGACCTATAGCTTTCAAGTTTCCCACTCCTGTTCTCGCCCAAGCAAAACCTTCTCGCCCTAACTTACTACATATATCTATATATCCTTCCCTCCCACAGGTTGTTTCATATCTTGTGAACTCTGTGATGGAATTAAGTACCTTAATTTGATTCATCTATGTTACACATTTGCAGCCTGACCTTCATACTTAATTTAAGAGTAGCACAAGATACAAAACTGGAAAATTCTGCATATCCACTGATGTTTTCTGATTTAGAATACGTTTGTTTTACTGGCAATAAGAAACAATGGGGTTCTTTAAAATGGTACTTTAAGATGGTATGTTAATGGTATCTGTACTTCAACAGAAAGCTTTACGATCTAATATATCCTTTAAGGTAATTCTTGGGAATAAAGTTTCTTCATAAAGCGATAACAAAGCCACTAATGCAGAATATCTAAAAGGCCACAGAGGCTAGAAGAAATGACATCTCTTCAAGAAATGCTTTTATGCATAGACGTTACCCTGCAAAGCTATAATAGCTGTAAATTTAGAAATTTCTGTTAAATTTGAGGTTGTTTCCTTTATTTTACATCCTATTAAAATTTAAGCTACGAATGCCATCCGGTTGTTTCATCAACACCATCTCTAGGAACATTACGGCTCCTCTTTTTATCTTTTTTTCAGCGCTGCCCAAACGTTTCTTTCCTTTGAGCTCAAATTCTGAAGTAAACCGCTGAATTTTCATAGGGTAAATAGAGTTTTTAGGTACCAGTCATCTTTCATGATGAGGGAAAAACCTCCAACGTTAACTGATGTGGGGCAATGAATGAAATGATGTTCAAATGTTCAGCGATCTTTTCAAGTACTTCTACTAACTTTAGTTAATGATTTGGAATTTCCAGTTTCAGTTCATTTCTTTCTTTCGTGTTTTTTTTTTTTTTTTTTTTTTTAATTTTCTCCTTTCATTGATCCCATGAATCTATTTTCGTGGTTTGAATTATTTGTTTTGGTTAGGATCCGGATTCCACTTCCATATAGACAACCAGTCAAACTTCTTTTTATTGTTCCAAGAAGTTCATTAAGAGTGTGCAGCTATGCTCCATCTACTTCCCAGTATATGTAAATTAATAAAAATTTAAATTATTTTAACTTTTTCTGTTACTTAATTCTGTAGCATTATTTTATAAATTGTTTGCTATTTATCTTTAAATGCCATCACTTATGTTTTAGCTGCAGAAGTATTATCATTGCCAGAAATCATAGCTTGAACATCTCCAAACTAAAACTTTAGCTTAAAATTGTCATTTGAATTAAATTTTATTAGTTATCTTTTCATTACTATTAAAATATTGTTAGTATAAAAGTAAAAAATAGCAATTTTAACTTTGTTATTATTACTTTAACAACAAAAAACTAGTAGTTAAATTATGTACCTTACTGAAGCTGCGTTAAATAAGGAAATTACTTTAAATAATGTGATGTAAAAGGTATTGAATATAAGCCAAAGCTTTGAGTGACAGGAAGCTAGATACGATGTCTCTTTCACAAATGGAATTACAGAATATAGTATCGCTGTGATGTCACCTTCAAATGTTATTTTCCTGCGGTCCTGTCAAGAAAGAATCTTCTCAAATTTTGTAGCTTAAATTATAACAAAATGTCTGATTTTTATCAGCTGTTATTCTCCTTTTTCCCTATGAGTGGAAATGAGTTACAAAATAGAACAATTAGGATTAATCAAATAGTAGTCATTCAAACAACTTCAGCTGTTAAACTTCTTTTTTACATCTTGTATATGTCCATCACGTTGCTTCCAAAACTTGTTTTCGCACTTATAAATTAGTAGAGTTCATAAAGAGTGTGATTTCAGTTACGAGCTATAGCTATAACCTAATTCTTATTGATTAAATTATATAAATGTTTATAAAATTAATTTCATCCTTATCATCAGCTAATATAGTGCGATCAAAATAAATGTGAACCACTTCAATAGGTCATAACTTTTGAACCAATTATAGGACACAAGTGCAACTTTGGGAGAATATAATACACAATTGGATGATTACATTACACTATTTACATCTCAGAGAAAATGTTGTAAGTGTCCTCCACCAGCATTTATACATGTCTGAACACGTCTCACCATATTCTCTGAAGTTTTACGGAGAGTGTCATCGCCAATGTTACTTATTTCGTTTCGAATGGATTCCTTGAGAACATCAATTGTCCATGTCCTATTCTTGTACACTCTATTTGTTAGATACCCTCACAAGAAACAATCCGGTGAGGTTAGGTCAGGGTATCTTGGGGCCACAGACCTTTGAAGATTATTCGATTATCAAAGAAACTGGTTACAAGTTCCATGTTGTCATTAGATGTATGACACGTTGCTGCATCTTGCTGGAAGAAACCTTCTCTCAATTCGATATCATCTCCTTAAAACTTCAGAGAATATGATGGGACGAGTGCAAACATGTATAGATGTTGCTGAAGGAGCTAATGTAATGCTATGTTAGTTAAAGACTTTTTGGAAAAGTTGTGTAGCTCTTTAATTGTATGTAAAATATCTGTATGAAGTTTGATTACTGACTGGGGAAAGAGTAGTTGCTTATTTGAATATCTGATGTCTTTTTAATTTATCAATTTTCTATTTGACCAATTCAGCACTGAATCCATTCTGTTGTGCATTGAGAAGTATATGGTTGTATTCTCTGCCATTTTCCGTGTTGTTTAATGTCTATATGGGTCCCAGAACACAAGGTCACTGAAGGAAACGAAAAAGCCGATGAACTTGCTTACAAAGGATCAGCAACAATCTTTCCTGGACCAGAGCCCGCTCTAGGAGCACCCAAGTGCTCCATAGGAAAAGCTATCAAAGACTGGAGGAACACAAAAACAGATGGAATTAAACATGGGAAATGTTTATTAACAAACCATTTAAGAAAACAGTTGAAAAATTACTCAACTGCAACAAAATTCAGACAATATACATATATAGTGGCTCTTCTCATGGGCAAAGCTACCATTAAAAGTACCTAAACAAAATGGGCTTAATCAAAGGTAACCTAGATTGCAGACCATGAGCAAAGAAAACTGAAGCAGCCCATTACATTTTATGCTCCTGCACAGCCTTAGGTCGCAGAAGATTCAATACTTTTGGGAAACCAATAATTAAATCAAAGAAATCAATACTGACTCCATTATGGGACTGTATTATCTCGTAAGAGACACCGGATAATGAACTGATACTAATTACCTAGGGCAGCACAATACGCCTTAAGGCTGCAGTGCATCCGGAGCTTAGCACACGGTTTCTTTGGAAGGAAAAAATAGCATAACATTGACTAGTCTCTAAGTTAAATTATTGATAACAGCATGCTTATGCTGCCTTGCCTTGTATACATCTGATTTTATGAATTTTTTCTGTGTGTTTATGTCTAAATTAGATGTAGGTATTACCAGAAACTATTGTTTATTAATTAACAGCTATTACGTTATTTGTTACTATTCATAATTGTTCTTATGTTCTCCTAATCTAATTAAATAAGCATGTTGTAGAAATTATATTAAAAATAGGTTTTGGTGTCATGTGGGAAAACCGGAAATTATTGTAACGTGGATTTTAGAAAGAATTTAGGTTAAGAACAGAAGATATTGAAAGGCAAGCAATGTTAGGAAGCTTCAACTTGAAAAGCTTACTGGAAATTTATAGAGATGAAAGTGATGTGGAACAGGGAAAAATACATTGATATTTGTGATAAAGCAGCAAGAGAAGACTTTGATTGGGCCAGAACAGGGGTGGTGAAACTGAAGGGTTTGGGAAGAGAAAGGGATCTGGAGAAATGCCCATTGTGTCACAGAAGTGATAAAGAATGGTATTTGCTTTTAGAATGTGAAAAAACTAGGTTTCTTAGGGAGAAGATAGGTGAAAATGAATGGCCAAGGCTACTAAAAGAAATTCAAGCAATGAAGTTAATGAATGTAAAAACTAGGACAAATTTAATTGAAAGTGGGAACGTTTTGGGCAAAGTAAGAGCCAAATGGTTGATGAAGATAAGTAAATATGATGAAAATGAAGCTGAAGCTATTTTAGATAAGATGCCAATAGAGAACCATTAGTTCGACAACCTCAGAGTTTAAGTCTATTGGGCCCAAGGGTAACGAGCAAATCAGTGTAATAATAAATATGTAGATCTATAATAATTTGTAATTGAAATGGAAATAAAGATTACTTAATTAAAAAACTTACATGCAGCAATAAAACAAATAAATAAACTAAGAAAGCTTTAATTAATGGAAATTAATTATTCTTTCACACTGGCCGTGTGTAGGCTAAATTGTGGAAACGTAGAGTCAGACAGAAAAATTCAATGCCATAGCCGGGATTTGAACCACGGATCTTCTGGTTTCCGCCCAGCCGCACTACCATTGTGCTACTATGGCCGTGGTTCAAATCCCGGCTATGGCATTGAATTTTTCAGTCTGACTCTACGTTTCCATAAGAAAGCTTTCTTAATATTTACCACTATTGCCTGTAAGTCTTCCAATACGTTGCTATTTGGCATCTATTCCCCTTTTGATTTTAACCTAATTTAAACTTCTAACAACAACAGTTTCATAGAAAGTGGTGTTACAGACACGAAATAACTCCTGCATATTGTAACTTCGTGGTTGACTTGTCACTTAATGTCTTAAAGACTAGATACTACCTCACGTGCATGCTTCCGGCAGTATCGGTATGCTGCAACTTTCTTTCCCTGCTAGTCATCATCACGCAAGATTACACCACCAATTTCCGGGCCCTGCTCTCCTTTAACTACCGTATGTCCATTACACCACGAAAATTGCTTTCGGGGAAGAGAAACCTGGAGCTGTAGCATGTTTTGCGCAATCAGACAGCAGTCTAAGATTGCTCAACTAGTGCTGTTACGTGCTATAACAGGTGTATAGCTGCAGCATACGGCCCCAACATGTATGAAACGTTAATGATAATGACCAGGGCTGTAGTAGTGCACTGCAAGAATAGATAAAGACAGAATAAAGTATTAAGAAGCTGTACTATGATTCATATGTCAAGTATTGTACTAATTTTGCCTAATATGCAACTAAGAAATATTAAAGGTATGTTGAAACCATTATTCCTGGTATTTTCAACATATTTAGGTGTATAATGTATATAATGAGTGGAAATTGAGGGACCAAAGCGCCCTAATCTTTCTAAGTTAATTGATTACCTATTATCTACGAAATTATCAAAATAATTAGTCTATTATTTAAAGGCATGTCTAGCAATGGTTTTGCAGTTGATTGATGAAAACAATTTCTCTTGTCAGAAGCAAAGTCAGAATTTTTAAATGTCTACTTAAATTGCGTTGCAAGTAATGGTATTTAAATTTTAAAAAATGAATGTCTTATGCATAATTTTTCATTAAAATAAAGCTTGTTTACCTAAAATATGTGGCAAACGATTCAACATTTTTGACCAATTAGTTTTAAAGATAATGCAAAATTTGCATAGACAATAATTGTCATTGCGCAGAAAGTGCGTAGTTCATTTTCACACAACTGACACAAATGTGTGTTATTTGTATTATTAAAATATACATCGTTATTCTCCAACGTCCCCTTGTATGGCCTAATAGACCTCTGAGAGTAAGTTAATTCCAGTAAGCTTTGACGAGGTAGTGACACCCGTTAGCTCAGAAAGTTTAGGAAGGCATTAGACCTAAGAACCACGTTTGACTCTGGAGATACTTCACATAAGCTAGTGGTTTGGAACCGAGCGAGATGGCTCAGGCGGTTTCGTCTGTGGCCCGCATTCCGGAGGCCCGGGTTCGATTCCCGTGGTCGACTTACCTGACCTATGGGTTTTTCCTGGGGTTTCCCCGAGTTGCTAGGCGAATGCTGCGTAGGTTAATTACAGCTCCCGAATTTCCTGTCCCTCCATTTCATCTCCATTATCAGTTCACATCATGTCTGATTTGACGGTCTCTTTCAGGCTAGAAGTGTCAGCGGGAGACTCGGCGATGCATGCCGGGAAGTTTTGCTCTACTTCCTCCTCCGGTAGGTCGGTTGCCGGCCTCCGCGCCTCTGCTGGGATCATTTCGTGACCACCAGCCAGGGACCTTTGGGGCTCGGCTCGCCTGACTTGGCTGCTGGGCTCGTTGCTGTCCCGCAGTAGGGGTGGGTGTCCGTTGTCCTGGTCTGTCGGGGGAGGTCTCTAGCCAAGTAAACTGTAGGGACCCTGCCCTCTGCACTGTCGTAGCTCCTTGGGTTGGCTGCCCTGTCTCCTCTTGCCTATTCTTCCTCCCGGGTGTGCCCCACTTGGGGGGCATGGACACAATGGGCCCAGCATGGTGGCCAACATACCGAATCTCCTCAGTAGTGAAATCCTAATACTAATCTTAGTGGCTTGGATACGACTAAGTTAAATTCGTCAGGGGATCCGTCCCCTTCAGCTGCCGTGGTGTGGGCGCTGCGGACCCCTAGCACTCGTGGTACATCTGACGTTACTAGAGGAACCTTCGGGCGAACATTCGAGCCCCTCCCTGATAGGAAGTTGTTCGGATTGGGTTGGACTCGAGGGGGCAGTGGTTCCCGATATCCGTGAGAGATCGGGTACGTCTCCGGACGGGGTTGAGGGAAGCCATTAATATGCCCGCTTACTAGCCAGCATAGCTAGTAGAAGGTGTGCTAGATCACCAGGTGGCCCCTCCGAGGTCATATCGGTAGCCTTCACCTTTGGTGTTGGCGCGCGTAAGTGGCGTATCCACTTCCATCCCGTCTTGAGTCCATAGGACCAGATAGCGGGGTTTGTTAGTCTCTAGTCTTGCCCTATGGAAAGCCCTACGGTGGCGCCGTGCGCCCTTTTGTGACAGCTCGGTAACTCCATGGTCGAAGGAGGCCCAGGTCCTTGGTTCGACGGGTCCAGGACTAATGGGAGTAGAACCTTTGGCATCAACTAACTCCAGAACCCGAACTTGAACCAAAGATCCTCAGTGCGAGAACCGTGAATGGAACCCGGAGATGGTTTTTAGTAATTTATGGTATGTAAAAATAGTCAGACTGAAAAATTCAATGTGATAGCCGGATTCCCTCCGGTTGTTTTAATCTACCATGGCAACGTGTCAGTACGACACTGACATCATTTCCCGGTTAAGCACTAGGAGATCCATAAACACATGAACACATACGTTAATGACAGCTTACTACGCTGTAAATGGTTTAAAACCCGGGCTTCATATTTCAGATCACTATTAGGTCAGTTAGGTCAATAGTGGTTCAGCGGAAAATGCAAGTTAATGAGGAATTTAATATTTTGCTGGCGTGTTGCCATGGTAGCTCAATGGTTAAGAGTAACTAGACGAAGAGCGAGAGATACATGGTTCTCATCCTGGTCATGGCATTGCATTTTCAATCGGACTCTACGTTTCCAAAGGTTGTCCTACGCAGGTTAATGTAAAAGAACAATTAATTTCTATTTTCAATACTTTTTTCAAGCACAGAAAGATAAGATTGACTTGCTTCGATAGCAGAACAAGGATCACTTAAGCTATCTCTGAAAAAGTGGGGAAATGAGAATAAACAGGGTAGATAAAATGCACAATGGAAATTTTTTGCATACATTTTAAACCTGTTTTTTCGTACTTAAATGCGGAATGTTGCTTTTATGGAGGCGCGGGCTCGATTCTGGTATTGGCAAGCACACCGTCGCGTGTTTTCTAGAATTCATCGCCACTAGAAACAGGCAAGAAATCCTCCATATCCTTGCTTAAATAAGTAGTATTCAACAAGACTTTGCAGCATTAACGTGTACATTCTAAAAGGTCCAGGATTCAATCCTCAGGAACTGACCAACCTTATCGAAGTTTCCTTCGTTATTTTTCTCAATCGCAGGCGAATGCTGGATTATATAATTTGATCCGCGTATTTTTTCTTTCATTGTTTTCACACTACATTCATTTCCTTCTACACTTCTACACCAGATATTGGGTTTACCCTGTCCTCGATATGGTTATGATCATAAGTTTGGTCTACAGTAGGCTGCAGTCTCAAATAAAAATTAAATGTGTAGTCCAATAAAATGTGTTATCCGGGCTTTTTGGCCGTGAGCACTCCAGCAAACTTACCTGAGTAGGTAACTTCTGAAGATGCCTGGCGAAGAGACGGGCGAAACGTCAAGTGTTATTTCATCCAATCGACCGCGGCCAAAAAGCCCAGATAACACTTTTTATTGGATTAACGCCGGCCATGAACGCCTAAGCATGTACGAAATTTGTAGTGCTGTGCTTAACAGCCGACTTCCCTACATGTGTTACCGCAGGCGGTGTCGATGGTACATGAGATAAAGAGGGAGCAGCGGTGGAATGAGATGCCTGGAGAAGCCGGACATCCCGGAGAATATCAACCAAACGCCGTGTTGTGCAGCACAAATCTCTCTTTAAGGTCGCCTAGGATCAAACTCGTGCCGCCTTGCTGAAAGCCAAGCGGTCTAACCATTCAGTCACGGCGCGGCCTTTACTGTCTTAATCCATGGTTTGTAAATCATAAAAAGAGGAGGATAATCCTTGTAAAAGAAGAAAGAAAAGGAGTACATAATATGTTGTGATTTGTTTTCTAATAAATTATATAACAGTACCATCACTGAAACTAAACTTCTAGCATATTTACATATACTCTCGCACAGAAATGTTTTAATGATAGCGTATAGTGTATTGTTTGCATTTAAGTTACCTTTAGGGTAAATAATGAAGAGGAGCACCTCGCGCAGGAAGAAGGGATGAAGCTCAGAAACACAGGAGGCTACAGGCCGCAGGCAGGAGTGCACAAGGACGTGCGAAAGTCCGTTACAGTTCTTGGCCTGTAGCTTTCAGTTCCATATGAATATTTTTATTAGAGGAAACATTCATTCCATCTCCTGTTCCACTTCACACAATAAAACCTAGATGACCAGAAAACCTGGAATTAAAAGGAGTCTAAGGAAAGCAAATCATGGTGTTTCAGCATATTTATAGTGGCACTGTGAAATATTTGATACTTTTAAAACAAATCTCAAATAGGTTGAGAACCCCTTCACCAGCCGTTACGGCTGCGCTGTGTTGTGCATCTTTCCAGAAAGATACAAAGCAGCATGAAGATGCGTAGGATAAGGAAAAATGCAGTACGTACTCTGTGTCACATTTGAGGTAAGGTTGTTATTATATATGCACGGATAACTGCCGCATAACTTACAATTAGCTTGGACATGCTAGACGCTTCAGGGTTCGTCGTTCTGACGGCCAAGGTCGTGTCTATTGTCCTCACTTGACTTGATCAGTAATTACAGAGACTAACAGAAAACACACACTGCTATGTGTGAACCTTAGCCCAAAGAAAATCGCTTGTGATACATTTCCTTTTATTAGTTAACAAGCCGCATTACTGACCTTACCCGGACCAATGCCTTACTCCTTTTTCAGCTTGGCGGGTGAAGTGTAACTAAAGAGGCACCTAATTGTGAGACCTGTCAGGTTGGGCTGCTTTATAATTCCTCTAGACTGCTTGAGTTTAATGAGATTTTATTGTTTGACTTGGTGCTTAATAACTTCGCTGAATTAATTACAAAAACGTTGTTGCATACATTCCACATTCCTCGGCGTGGCTCTTGATAGTACTTTGGTTGCCTAAGCATCAGGGGCAGCGTAAGTGCGGAGAAATTATAGGGGAAGTAATTTGATAGATCATAGTGTACTTTAATGAGATCAAAGGTGGTAGTAGAAAATATATCAGATAAGAAGTTAATACCTTTAACTTCCTAGGCTATCACTTACCCAACACTCATGAAAAAATATATTTATTTTAAAATTACAAAATTTAAAAACATATGTGGGAGTATTATAATATTACTTTATACCAAGAAAAGGAAAGATACACGTTTAAATTATATAAAGTTATGGCAATACCAACATTCTTACATACAAGTGAAACTTGGACCTTAAAGAAGAGAGATATAAGCCGACTACAGGCAGCCGAAATGCGATTTCTCCGAAGTGTAGCTGGGGTGACCTGAATGGATCATATAAGAAATGATGAAATAAGAAACAATCTAAAAGTTAGCAGCTGTCGCAAACTGTAGATCAATATAAACAAAAATGGTGGGAAAATGTATAACGTATGAACCAAGATAGAATGTCGAAAATAGCTGATGAATATGTACTGTGACTTCTTGGATTCGCAGAATTAAAAGTCTTGTTTGCAGAAATTTAAAACACTCTATATTGCAGTAAACAGTAACTTTGTACAACCCTTGTAGCATTAAAAATACGTGACATACACAAACAGTGGTCTTAAAGGTCGTCTTGTTCCCCATCTCACCTAAACAAACAAAAGAATACTGCGGTACAACTCAAATATCCACAACAGCTCAACTGACTGCTTCTCACACTTTGCCATTGTTTATACCTCCCAGTCATTGTACTAGAATGCAGTACACCTCTCGATAACAATCGCGACGACATCAGAAAAGCCGAAAACTCCAGACTTCTCGCTGTCTCGTTCTCTCTTTCTCGGCAAGCGTCCACCTCTAAGCGCCACTCTCTGTCTCTTTCTTCCCTGTCCACGCAATCAGCTCTGGCTTTGCGGCGGCTCCAACCAACAATGCCATCGGTGACAGTACCTACTAGAAAAGAAGTATTGGTCGGCCAGCATGAAGATGGATTCAACAAATAAAGCAGCCGCAACGGGCCTAGACCCAATACCTTGAAGTAAAAAGATAATTTGGTGGAAGTTCCGAAAAATTAAACATGGCTGACATTACATTTAAGTGAAGTACATTGGGAAATATACAAGACACGCAATATGTTCTATTGCAATAGAATCAGCATTTTCATACCTGGACCATTTAAGTAAAGGTCTAACTTAAATAGGTGGTATAACAATTTATAAAAGTTACGCAAGTGACACAATACTTACCACAAGTATATTATTTAAAGGAAGAGCATTTAGTATTCAAATGCCTCGATTAATTCTAGCCCCAATATTGCAATCGGACTGAGTGGCTCAATTGGATAAGCGTTGGACTATTGATCCGAGATTGAGGGCTTAAACCCGGAGCAGAAGAAATGCTGCAGAGGAAGACTCCTGCCACACATCGGTGGTACTGTTACCATCCTGGCAATTAGCACCATTCTCAACATAATAAAAACAGTAATAACTATAATCATAAACCAAACCTACATTCACTAATTGAACTTTAAATAGGAGTCATTAGATCACTTCTCCACTGTGCAACGAGAAGAGAAAGAAAGAAGAGTGCATCATTTGTTAAGGAAAAAAAGGAACATTTTTTTTCATGCAAAATTGTGTTGTAAAATGAGAAATTATGAGCACTAAAGTAAGCGCACTTATAGTACCTAAACAGTAGCGTCTATAGAACCAAGGAATCTTAGCTTCAACCCCACCATAATTAAATTCAGGATGACGCTTGTTTCACATACACAACTGCAATTAATACCGACTGCGGCCATTACTTTACCATGTGCTTGTTTTAAAACAGCTGCTAGTACTGATGTTAGCTGAACAAACGGGATGTCACCTAAAATGCCCAGAGAACAGTGATAAAGGTTTTCAGTTCCCTTTTGGTGAGACACAACAGCTTACGACCTCGGTTCCTAACCATCTACTTTTACTAGAGCCATAAATTACTACAAGGCATAAGATGAGTGGCTTTTTTAAAACTTCCAGTATGATTTAATTCACTATTATGGTTTTTTTTTTTTTTGAAAATTTATTGTTGAAATACAATATACTAAAGTTATTTACATAAAAAGCTACATATCTTAAATTTTATAGTATTAACCTGTGAAGTTCCTTTCATTTTTAAAGAATTTTGTATAATCTTTCTGAAATTGTACTCATTAAGTGCTAGATGAAGACGTTTTACACATTCTAAAACACAAAATTTATTTCCACCGCTTTTTACGAATTTTATATAATTTCCTATATATCCGTTATTGATGGTTGCAACTCTTCAATGCTCTTATTACTTAAGTCCTAAATATTTTCAGTTTGTTTCTCACGATTTCATGGAAAGAATGTGAAGGTATAGCATCCAGTTATTTATCTTCTTGACTACCACTGTTTTCTATGTTTCTATAACTAAATATGTAATACAACTTTTCAAAGGTTTGTCTTGATTAAAATTAACTGCATAGAAAAATAAGATTTCGTAAGGATAGTTTGTGTATCAGTAATAAATGACTGATGTAGAGAAGGCTATGTAAATGTAACACACCAGATCTTTTATATAAATTCAATGCCCAATTATCCAAAGGTAGTTCTTTCTAAAACTAACACTATCGCAGACAGGATGGATTGAAGAACATGAAACACTTATTGGAGCCCATCAATAGTAACTTGTTAACAATCAACGCGATAGGCAACTCTTTTGACACTCCTATGGTGAGTAATGGCTTCCTAAAGGCAAGTGTCAAAGACAGAATGTTTCTCATCGCCACTAAAATGTTACACGACTTGTATAGGTACTTTATGCCACTCATATCATTTGTACAGAAAAATATCGATCAGAAATTATTACTAATGTGGAGGCTGTAAATTTTCACAGTCTTCAAGCTTGTCATATCTGGGAAAATCTTGACCAAGAATCTGTGGTTTAAAACCACTGATGTATGCAATCCCATGACTGTCTCTGCCCTTTTGGGTTACTCTTTTATCTACTTTGTGTTAATCGAGATAAACATTTGCAGATATTGACTTATTACACATTTTCTTATACGAGAGGTATAATGAGAATTAGGGAATGAGGTAGATTGCAATAACAGAAAAATCTTCTAAGACGGGTCGCTATATAATGACTGACATTTCTTTACTTTGCATAAGCAAGAGAAAAAAATATAACGACTTTCTGTTTGAAAAAAGTATAAGTATTTCAAAGTTAAAACCAATAAAAAGAAACATATGTGAAATAGCTAAAACAATTTGGTCAATTGAGTACTTAGTAATCTACACTTTGTAGTAAGATTTTCTCTGTCATGGTTTACCAGTTACGCAAAACTCATTGATAACAAAGAGGACTTTGTATTTTAAATATCTTAAACTTATGATATTTTAATCAAAATCATTAGTGTCTTTCTGAGAAAATGATTTTTACACTCTCCATGTAAGGTGTAGTTTAAGGTAGAAATATTTTCTTGATTTTCTTTTCGTGTCGTATCGTTGACAGATACTGAACTCACGAGAAAAACACAAGCCATATATTTTTTCCTAAAATGCTTTCTTTTAGATTTTGGGAGTTTTAAATCATGTACTTCCGGTGAAATGTTGGTATAAAATTTTTATTGGTATACAACACTTCCTCTTCTTAAATTCATGGTAGAGGCAGTGAAATTTCCTTAGAAACAACAATTTATTTCGTTGTCAGCTAAAATGTATTTTAAAACTTTTTATATTCCAGTTTATAATACTTGAGTAAAAGGCCAATATCACTAAAACCAAGTGGAGCTTTCTTAGTCAAATTATTAATAGCTTTGTCATTCAATAAAATATATAATTCAGGAATCCCTTTAATGTTTCGTACTTAGACCAGCATTTGTTGAGGTAATCATTGTACCACTATTACAGAGACCCTCGTCTCCTGATTTTCCCGTTGCCAGCTTGCTCCAAATATTTGTTTTTAGTATCTTGCTAATCATTACTACTTATATGCTCCGTCTATTGAAAGTTATGAATATGTATTAAAGATCTGGCATGGTTTTACCTAGTTTTAGTATCTCAGCTCACTTTTGGAGCTCTGAATCTTAGTTCAATGTCTCTTCATTTTAATTTTAGAAAGTTTGATATTAAGTGTTGCCATCCATGAAAGCTCTTTCATAAACTGCTAGACTTGGTAGAGTTAACTTCTGCATATAAAATTGCATATTTGTTACGCCCAGATCGATAGCGTAGGTGGCAATTTTTTTGTGTAATTTACATCCTCCAACGTTAAGTCATATCGGACGATGAATGGAATGGGTGAAATGATACTCAAATGGGCCCGGGTTCCATAGGGCTTAGAGTTACCCGACATTCGTCTTTCAGGATAAAGGAAAACCACGGAAAAACCCCGATCCAGGTAACAAACCCTGACCGAGATTCGAACTCGGGGCCTCTTTAACGTGAGGCAGACATGCTACCACCACGCTGCCGAGGCGGGCAGATGGCACAATGACAACTCTGTCTCACATTCAAGAGATCCAGAGTTCGAATC
Source organism: Mantis religiosa (assembly GCA_030765055.1). NCBI lineage: Eukaryota > Metazoa > Arthropoda > Insecta > Mantodea > Mantidae > Mantis > Mantis religiosa. The sequence continues at coordinate 134,822,117 of CM060955.1, read as the reverse complement.
TCTGTCAGGGCGAGTTTTCTGGATAAGGTTTTTTCCGGGCTTTTCCTTTATTCTAAAATATGCACATGTAGCAATTTATAAGCTCTATGGACCCTGACCCCATTTGAGCAAATTTTATTCATTTCATTCATCGTCCGGCATGACTTGACGTAAGAGGACGTTACCTAATTTAAAAAATAACTTGTTATCAGGGTTTGAATCCTTGTTCATTTTACTCTTTCACTTGTAACTCCCTTTAACGTATATTGTCATAACGGGAACTTCAAATTGAAAAAAAAAAACTTGTTGACTGTAGGTTCTTTTCACATCGAGTTTTAATAATCTCTCACTTAATACTGCTCATAATGACTCTGACATACCTAATACGTAGTTTCAAACTTCACGTAGAATGAGAAAAAGAAGTTAGTGCTGAGAAGTGAGAATACTAACCAGACAATCATCGATGTACTCTAAGTATTTATTTCACAATATAATGCATATAATGATTTATCACAAAATTATGTAATTTTAACCTGATAAATTTAGTTCTTCTGAAAGACAAATTTATCACTCATTTTCAAACCTGTTTCATTTTACATGGTGCACTCAAGTGGCATGTAAAAATATTCCATGAGGATAATTTAAGGCCACGCTGTGGTTAAATGGTTAGACTACTAGGCTCTTACCAAGACGGCCTGGGTTGGATCCCAGGTGACCACCGTGGATAACACAGCTCTGGGACGGGTTTTCTCCGGGTTCTCCGGTTTCCCTCATCAGCATTCCACCAGATTCGCCAAAATCATATTTACTACCGTTTCATCTCGCCCTCATTCTGTCATCCACTTCACCTACTCTCATACCAGGTATCGGGTGAATCACTCATCCTCGGTTCTCTGTCTCACTGATCCAGAGATTCCGTTCCTCTTACGTGCATAAGGGTTAAGAGGAGCAAGGGTACCTTGACACCACGTAGTGGTATAAGAAGGCAGTTAAAGAAGAAAGAGAGAGAATTTAAATCGAAAGCAATAAGCAATTTCTTGACACACTAATTTCCTCATAATACCCAATTAGAAATACTCTTTAATTACTGCTTCCATAAACCGTGGCAAAATAATTCTGAGGTTAGAAGTACTTCAGTATATCTCTCGTCCTTCAAAAAAACTCCACAGTAATTTCACGCATCGCAAAACAATTAGTACTGCAGGGTTTTGCTTCCTCTAAGCGAGGGTCATTTAGTGACTGTAAATCTGTATAAGTTTTGGAAAAAAGCTAATGAATTCTCTACGTACCACGTGATGGAACAGTAAGAAAAAGCGTGTTCTGGTAAACTTCCACTAAACATCGAGGTTATAAACGAAATATTAGTGAATGTAAGGTTTCTGTAGTTATGGCAGACTATTTTATTTGTGTTGTGAGTAAATTAGCCTGAAAATGTAAACAAAAAAGTAACGGTTCCGTAAGCTTAGCTAAAAACATAAGTGTTAATTTGCAACAATATAACTCTATATTCTACATCCATAAATTATAATTCAGAACGACTACGACGACGACGACGACGACGACGACTCCTACACCTTATTTTACAATCCTAAATTAGTTACTGCTCAAAATAAACATTTGAAAAATTAAGATCACATGCATTTGCAAAGAAATAAACTGTCTGACACAAAAAAGCGGAACTGTATCACACAAAAAAGTTACCATAATTAATAGTGTGCCAATTTTTAGAACAGAACCGCCACTAATAAATATAAAGTTCACCAACCGAGTCCAAAATGTATACGATTTATTGGATGCAGAATTTACAATAAAGCTTGGTAGATACGTTATGTTAAATAACATATTTAAGCTTATGTATTATGCCTTATAAAGTTTAAATTGCCCTTTTTATTGGATAGTTTAGTTTCCATTCAGTGGATATTTACTATTATCAGTATAAAATATCAAGCACTATCCCATGCTTTCGACACACCTTTGTTGCATTGAGTTGGATAATTATGCACATCAAGAGGATGCTTGGATTCACAGAGCAGCAGGGAATTTTTGTGCATAATGTATCCCTCATTGAAACTCTGATTATAGCAGAAAGCTGTGTAGATTTATATTTCCTGTGCTGACACTTATCTAATCAAACATTTAAAGCTTCTTTGCCAATTTTATTTGTATTTATAATGTCGATAATCTATTTACATACTTATTGTGTTCTTTATTTCTTTGCAGGAGGATTTGTGGAGTTGGCAGAAATAAAGGTAGGTGATAACATTTGAAATAACATTAAACAATACGCCAGTGCATAATAATTGCTGTAATAACTGTTTCTCTCCAGGATAGAAAACATAATGCTTACCTCTGAGCCATTGATACTTGTCTTATGAGTACAGAAGCTCAATATCTATATAATTATATTGGAGAAACTTTTTTTTGTTGCAGTTTACGTCCTACAACGTTAAGTCATATTGGGCGATGAATAGAATGGATGAAATGATGCTCAAATGAGTCCCGGGTCCATGGAGCTTAGAGTTACCCGACATTCGTCTTACATAAGGGAAAACCCCGGAAAAAACCTTATCCAGGTAACTCACCCTGACCGAGATTCAAACTCTGGACCTCTTGAACATGAGGCAGACACTCTACCACCACGCTACCATGGCGGGCTTGAGAAGTGTAATTAAATGACTAAATGCATCTATATTTTATCTTAGGGCCACATCTATGAGGAATCCACTGGCTTCTACGGCCAGAGCTCAGTTTCCGGTTAACGAACTTTCTATAACTAAGATTATCCACCCCTCACCTTTAGTTTAGGTTTACATGTGGCTGATACTCACAGATCTAATTGCTTTAAAATCTTTTTCTGCTTATGCGTTCTTTTTTCCTATTACGAATGTGACTTTTAAATGTTTAAGGCTAAGTAATTTCTTCAGTTTGAAATCTTTTTTTCTCACGTTTCATATTTTTGGTTACCTTCTTTTGTTCACCTTTTGATCATCTTCTAATCGTGTCTTTATTTCTTGATTTTTCCTTTTATTGCTTAATGCAGGGTCCAATATTTCTTTTGCAGTTTCCTTTGGGGGATATTTGTGTTTGCCTTTGCTCTTGTTAAATTGCACGTTTGTGAGCCAAATTTATATTGGGATTTCACAGGAGTATACACCTTAAGGACTAGTATTTAGACTGTGCTCGTGCTATTACTTTGTATATTGTGTTCTTAAAGAAATTATTTGGCCCATTTATGCAGTTTCTTGTAAGTATTCTAAAGGCTTGCTGCCTGATAATGTGATGACTATATATTTTCTGTTTGCCATCAGCTTGCTCTTTGATTCATTTTTAGACCTACCTTTCATAGCTATTAGTGATCTGTGTAGATTTTTCTCCGATCTTTGTGGGAATTGTGATTTTTGTTTCAAATTTTCCTGTACAAGATGTCACTCGTGGGCATTAAAAACTTTATAAAATATTAGGGCATTTAAAATATAAACTTTTATCTATAATTATAAAGTATGATAGAATTAAACATAAAATTCCCATTTATTTTAAATACTAAAATTATCATAATGTGGCAGATTTTGCCACTTAGACGCATTACTGTTGATTCAATGCTGGAGATTTCAATGATGGATTAAGACATCAACCACGGGTCGCGCGCGTGTTCGCTTAATTCAGACTTCTAGAAATTCAGTGACATTTGAGATTGATTGATAAGCTCTTGTAAGGTCAACAACGGCTTGTTGTAAGGTTTTGGAATTGGTGCTGATGCTGTTGGCATAATGACACTATTATACAGTGGGGGGAAAGTTAACGCTTCCGTGTTAATTAAGTTGGAAGGAGAGTGTCAGAAAAAAAATACAATTACAGTCAAGCCATAAATGAAAAGAGGACAAGCTTGTCCTTGTGTGACTAATGTATCGGGTTCAGAAACCGCTATATGGACCAAAGGATCTAATTTGAAGCTACAGGTCAGTTTCTAAATAATATACACTCTGTGTGGGTGAAGAAGCGCTTAGAAATCACCACCTCGTCAAGTAATTACTTTCTATTGATATCGATGAGCAGTTTTCTGCAAATTTAAGGGCACGACAAGTTGATATCATAAGGCTGTAATCAATTGAGAGTGGTATTTTCAACATAAAACTATGCTTTTTAAATTAAGAGGCGTTAAAGTGGCGGAAGTCAGACATTATGCAGTGTCAGCCTAATACTGGGGGTAGTTCAATAGCTTCAATATTCAGTAAGTAAAGAATAATATGCCAATTTTATTTTTTGACTACTGCCATGCCGATGCATAATATTATATTTCTCCAGGCATTCATATTTATTTTCATAATAATCGAGCAAATAACTGATACAATAAGCCGTTCTTCTTAATATTTCCTGTTAATTCCTCAAAAGGGCTTTGGTCCATTTAGGACAGCCATCAAATTTCAAAATTGATAATTATATGCTACTCACAATATGTCGCATTCTGTGCACGAGTTCACGAGTAACAAATGAAATGAAATGATATGTGTAGTGTTTAACGCCCTTTACTACATAGGTCACCGCAGGCGATGACACTGATGATACATGGGATGAAGATGGAGCACCGGTGGAATGAGATGGCGGGGGAAACCGGAGATCCTGGAGAAAACCCGCCCCAGCGCCGTGTTGTCCATCACAATTCTCACTTTGCGGTCGCCTAGGATCGAACCCGGGCCGCCTTGGTGAGAGCCAAGCGGTCTAATCACTGAGCCACGGCGAGTAACAGGCTTTACATTTCAGAGTACTACTTAAACTGTGGAAGGATTCATATGAATAACTATAAAGAAATTATTAATATTTCTTATTTTCATACAATACGCACAGAACTATTTTAGGTATAAAGAGTTTAGATATAATCGCTAATTATAAGAAAATAGTACGTGGTAAAAAAAACTGATTACATTTTAGAATCAGCATATCAAATTGAGTAAAGTAGACTATTTTGGAGGAAACCACAGAATCATGCATATCTGTGCTATGTATGTTTCCAAACACGACAATGCCACCCTCGGTAGCGTAAATGGTAGCGTGTCTGCCTCACGTTCAAGAGGTTCCGAGTTCGAATCTCGGTCCGGGTGAGGTATCTGGTTAAGGTTTTTACCAGGGTTTTCCCTTGTCCTAAAGACATATGTCGGGTAACTATAAGCTCTATGGAACCTGGACTCATTTGAGCATCATTTCGCCCATTTAATTCATCGTCTGATATGACTTGGCATTGGAGGACGTAAATTACAAAAAGGAACACCACAATAATATGATGTAATATGTTGAATAACCTAATTTGCATTTTTTGCAATAATTGTTTAGAAAGTTTCAGTTATATAAATAGCAACTAATGATATATACATATATTATCCCAAACTGCTTGCAGAAACGTTCACAGTCCCATATTTATGTTAAAATGCAGGTCTCCTATTACAGATTATATTAAACAAAACTCAACTTGTAAACGTAAAATTCGTACTTTATGTTCTTAAAATATGCTGCTATAGGCATTAAATATTTAACTTTCATTTTTAACTTAGGTTATTTACAGATGTATCTTGTCACAGTCTAATAGACGCATACCACACACACACACACACACACACACACACACACACACACACACACACACACACACACACACACACACACACACACACACACACACACCACACACCTCTCACACTTTCACATTCAGATAGGCACAAAACTACTATAATGCGTTTGTAATTTAAGAAGTCTTAATACTTATACTTCAATTGAAACAATATTGCAGTTTGAGTTGAATGCAATATTTCCTCCATCTCAGATATCTAGATGACATATAATTAAGATGTGCTAATGCTAGCTCCATAGATTTCATAAATAAAAACTTGAGATTTTTAAGCACATAATTATTTGCCTCCACGAATTTTCGTTAAAAGCTGTTAACGAGCATATGTCTTATCAGGCATATATTCTTTTACTTAAGGGGATTCCGTTATCGTAATGAAAGTAATTAATTCGACCGGGCTGCCACACGCTAACTGGTCCATTTCTCAGGATAATTATATGTCTGGGAAGCTCTTGCTCAAATTGCACAGCTCTTTGCAGACTACCAGACACATTTTACTTCCATTAATCATTCCTAATCTATTCCTGTCCATAAACTAGTTTTAGGTGTGGATAAGACGTGACTTTGTCTTCAAGACCAGGAGAATAATTGTTAATTCTTGTTGCTCTTACTAAGGAACTGATAACCAGAACTGTCTGATATTATCCATGCCCATTTCATGGTAGAGTTGTCAGAAGGTTAGACAGAGAAAATTTCTCATTTGCGGAAGCTAAATGGCTTCCGTAGCATAACATACAGGCATTTAATACTTCAAGTTCACAGTAAAATAAAATGCATCACAGTAAAATTAACAATATATCATTATTCTTTAGCAACCACAAAATATGTATTGTGTTATACACAAAAATAGTTACACACATTTTTAAAGTAATTCCGAGTAAGATGTCACCAAAAATTGTAAACAGTAATTTTGTATATGATAAACTCCTATCACTTTTAAGGAGACATACCCTTTTCAGCTAACCTAAACGATAAATTGACAATCATTTTACTAATTGATATTATCCACCTAAAATTGCATTAAAATTGTATACGTTTTTAAATTAAATGGATAACTATTTTTAAAATAAATTACTAACCTTAGACAAATCAAAAGCTTCAAAGGATATCAAATAAATAACTTTTATATAATGACAAAGCATTAATATCTCAAATGTAGATTTTTTGTTAACTCATTTACTATAAAATGTAGATTTTTATAGATAGTTTATAAAAATTCGTAATGTATAGTATTTTTATTAGAAAAATAGATGTACATAAACAAAAACTAAAGTTTAAATAATACTGAAAGCTAAAATATTTAAAGTGAAAAATTTTTATTGGATGTTATAACTGGCATTAACTTTTACACGATGTCTTGTACGTTTTCAAAGTTTCACAGATGCTTTACTTTAATCACAAAAAAAAAAAAAAGTTTGGTAGAGTGCTCTCCAGTTAGGTAGCTTGGAGTGAACTGCATGAACTATACAATCTTGCTTGCATCACAAATCAATTTTACCCGCCTCAGTAGTGTAGATGGTAGCATGTCTGTTTTAGCGTTCAAGAGACCCGATTTCGAATCTCGGTCAGGGTGAGTTACCTGGATAAGGTGTTTTCCGGAGTTTTCCCTTAACCTAAAATACGAATGTCTGGTAACTCTAAGCTCTATGAACCCCGGGCCCATTTGAGCATCATTTCACCCATTCCATATATCGTCCGATATGTTTTAAAAGAAGTTAAAGAACGTAAATTGAAAAAAAAAGAAGAACAAATCAGTTTTGTCGCACATGGCGCATGACTATGGAATAAAGATGAATAACGTTATTTTCATGAGTACTACGTAACAATTCAGTAGGGCAAAACAAGATATAATATGAAAGTATATTTCGGAAACTGCTACTTCTGCTTTTTGTGTTCAGATTTGTTAATATCTACATATCATTTTTCTTAAAGTTTACTAACTTCAAGTAACCTCATGTTGCACAACTCTATTTAAGTCTCCCCTATCAAAACTAGGAAAAAATTTTGGACTATTTGTAACATAAAGGAAATCGTTATGCTCAGCTGTCTATTACTAATCTCTTAAAATGTATCGAATATGCCTCTTATCTAACATACAGCGTTTCATGATAGTCAATAGAAGAGAAAGCCATGACACTAATATCTAGTTTATAAATAGCCTGCCCATCAATTTTCTCTGAAATGAGAGATCAGTTATATAGCTAAACACCATCGCCTAAAGGGACATAATCTATATTATTGCCTGGGAATATAACAGCATTGCCTTAACACACGCCAGCAAACTGTCCAACTATTTATTGCAGTTAGGCTTTTGCTTAGCTGGTTGTTTATATGGTGCACCATAATTCCGTTCACCAGATAGTCAATGACGTTTTAATCGTGATGCTCGATGTTAGAGGAACTAGTATCCCCTTACGGTAAAAATTTAATTTTGGGGGCAATTAGCAAAATAGTATCAATATATACCTATTAAAATAAGTTGTTAAAAATGAAATTAAATTATCACGTGTATTAAACAAGGAGAACTGCATCCCTTTCTTGACACTTGCTTAGGAAATTGCCCACTGCTCTCTGTCTATTCTTTTAAAACTGGCTACAGATTAACTTCATCTTACGTATATTGATTTATTTTGTAAATTTTCACTTTTAATGCTCTTCAGAGATAAAAATCGTAGGGGATTTAATCAAGTTATCGCAGAAGAATAAAGGAGAGGTTTACAAAACAAATTCACACACTTTAGATTAATCTAAAAGTGACATTTGCAATAAAAATTACTACCATATTTTTACCTTCTGTCCTAAGTAGGGGAATTTGTGTATTCTACATTAAATTTATGTTCGATTTCACAAAAATTCTCACACCTTGCCTTAGTGTGAATCGCACAAAGTAGGTTAAAATCAAACTTGGTGTGCCATGCAATTTTAGTATCTTCTCAGGAAGACCTTCAACAAGTCTCCCATTCCAAAATACCCGTTACATGCAATATTTTTCAACATTGAAACGCTATATGCAAACAGAAAGAGAAGAAACGAAGTCACTTAACGAAGCTTTCTCCGAGTATTTGAAAAGCATTCTTCTTTACACAATAAAGCATAAATGTTCAGAAAAATATGTTTTGATTGAACAAAATAGGTTTAAATTATTACTGTGAAGTCAGTGGACCTTGTGAGGCACATTGTAATTTATAAAATGTTCATTTTCTTAAATATATTTACACAAACACTATTAATGCAGTATGCAATCGCATAAAATGTACTGTTGGGATTAACGTGAATCGTTGTCATCAGTTCTAATCCCTTTCACCCTTCAGTTAATCTTTTTTCGAAGTTTTGTTGGCATTGTGAATGTCAAATCGAATCCTGTGTTCACGTTGTGCGTTTATGACTATGACTATGACTATGTCCACAAGGTTCAATTTTGGGACAAGTACATTTTATCATCTATATTAATTACCTCCCCGTTTAAATATGTGACAAAAGCCTTACTCCATATCTTTATGCTGATGATTTAGCTATTAATTTTTATGATAAAGCTGAAAACTCATTAAAAATTAAATAACCTATTGCAAATTCAGTGGTTAATGATTGGTGTAATGCAGTCTTAACTGTAAACACAGGTAAAACCACTCATATTCAGTATAAATTTTACAATTGTGGTTCTGGTTCATGTATTAAATTTTTAGGTATTTATATAGATTCAGACCTTGGCTGGTCAACACATATCAATTATATATAAAAAAAGGTCACAAAAGGAATTTTCATGTTGAGAATTTTATGGAACAGAGTTGTTGATGAAGGTTTACTATGCTCATATTTATTTGCATGCTAATCATGGTGTAATTTTCTGGGGAAATCACTCTTTAGCAGCTGAGATATTTATATTGCAAAAAAGGCCCTTAGATTAATTTGTGGAGTTCATTCAAAAGAACATTGTAAACCACTTTTTATTCATTTAGGTATTTTAACGTTGCCATCGATGTGTGTGCTGAATTCTTTTATATGTTACAGAAAATCTTAATAGATTATACTTTGCTCTAATATATATAATTACTCAACACGAAACTGTTTGAATTTATATAGAAATAAATTTAGACACACTAAAATTCAGAATAGTTTTAGAGTCGTTTCAATTAAATTATACAATTTTTACCACAAATACTAAGAGAGCTCCCTATTTTAAGTAGATAAAGTTGATAAAGTTTTACGTCATACATTGGTGGCAAACCCATTGTATTCCATAAATGACTTTTATAATGTGGCTTGGTAAGTTTTAATTTATGACGTTGCTATACTGTAAAGTTTACGGCATTAAAGGTTATCTTGCTATCTATCTTTATGACAGCTCCAAAAGTAGCACCGAATGCACTAATTTCCAATTTGAAAACTCTAAAAAATGTATCTATAATTTTTCAGATGTTCATTGTTGTACTGCATGCTTGTTTCCCTTTTCATAACACATAATTCGATAGTAATCAAGAGCTATAGCGTGGAAAATGCTACTAGCTTTTATAAAATAGCTGGACACACATCATGATGAAATTGGCTTCTCTTTGTTTCTATCTATCCAACCATTGCCCAGAGGATGAAACGAATTTCTAGACACCTGCTGCTGCCATGAGCGAGTCAGGCAATTTCAGGTGGGAAACATTTAACAGCTCATTGTGCCTAACCGCCGCTCTAATTTACAGACAAAATTTCGCCTGTCGCTTCCATTTAATTTCCCAACGAGAAGCTTGCGTTCCACTTCTTATGACACGCCATAGTAAAGGAGATTTCCCACAACTCTTGGTGCTGAGGAAGCTTATTGTTGATGCCGTCTATAAATGGCTAGTTCAGCAAACCAATGTAGCTCAGAAAAGTAAAAGAAAAAGAAAAGTAATAGTATAAAGCGAATGTCTTCTCATTCACCTTAAACCTCGAACATAAAAGATAATATACACAAAATGTTAACTAGCTTTATTATTAAAAGATATTAAACTAACTGATAACTACCCACTTTCTGATATTGTAATGTCAGAATTTTAACATCAGCTTTTTTTTTAATTTACGTCCTCCAAATTTTAGTCATATCGGAAGAGGGTGAAGTTATGCTTAAATGAGTCCAGGGTCCATAAAGCTTAGAGTTACCCGACACTCATCTTTCAGCATAAGGGAAACCCCCGGAAAAAGCTTTATCCAGATAACTCACACTGACCGAGATTCGAACTCGGGACCTGTTGAACGTAAAGCAGACACGCTACCATCTACAAACCAGCTTAAATACATACAAATTTAAAGAAGGTGCTGTGCTGGTATTTTTTAATTTCAAATGCCTAAGAGACCAATAGATGTTTTATTAACTTTTAGATTTCTAATTCCGGAAGTGGTCATGAAAATTTCAAGCTAATAAATTATAAACTTTGCTCTAAGCAGTTTTTTAATATGTAATGGAAAATTGAATGTTAGTGTTCAATCCAGTACTTTACCCAAATGGAAAGAACTGATTAAATAGTAATTTGAGGTTTCATCTATAAGTGTTAATATTAATAAAAATAGTTGTTTACTCGTAACATTGAAATGTAGATTACACGTATCCATAAGGACATTTTAAATGAAAGTTTACAAATGTTATATTTTCATGGGAAGAAAAACACGCAAATTGACGCAGTCAAAATTTAAGAAAACTTTTTTTAACACTGATGTGCGTGTATGTTTATGTTTTGTAAGGATACACTGTATTGTTGTGCGTAGAGATAATCCTAACACCAGCTACTATATGAATGATTGTCTGTAAGCACCATTTCTTGACTTATTACCGAACAGTATGCTTGAACAGTGGGAGGTTGTGCTTTCAGCGTGCTGACAAGTCAGATGACAACGCTCTTGTATCGACTCACTTTAAGCAGAACAAAAACCAAGTATCTAATGCCTTGCGTTCTTCAACTATTTAACTATTTTACTAATAAACAAGATAGGTATTGTATACATTCTTTAATTACAGGTTTTTTTGTTATAGGGAGAAAAAGTTAATACAGAAGACTTAAGAGATTAGAGAAATCTTTCAAAAGCTGCCATAGGTAGTCAAGTCTATGTGATGGCTTTAAAATTCCGTTTTCTTTAGCTGCCCAGGATGTAGATAGTAAATAAGTATTTCGAATTTGGCAAGAGTACTGGTATCTGAAAATTCAAACTCATAACAAAAAATATCTCGTAAATAGTTATTTCCACAAACAAGTATTTAATGAGATTTATGATTTTTATAGTAAGACTTAGTCTGCCTTTTGCAGTTTTAACTATTATGGAAAAGTAATTCAGAATGAAGAAGCATTCAGAGCCAATCCCAAATAAATCAATATATGCATTTCATTTTGTCATGAAAGTACCTTAAGCATAAAATATTTTAATCAAAATAGTTACAAGGGTCTCTGAGGAAATAAAGTTTCGATAAGGTACTTTGGATAAGGGAGTTTTCTTGAAGTTCTTCTTTTCCGATCTTTGGAAGATGAACTTAAATAATAAGCGAACTTTTTACTTTTGAGTGTGCGATTCACATACGCACACGTGCGCACGACCTTCTAATTGTTTTGTGACGGGAAGCCAAAACGTGTTTTTGCTATTGAAATATCGGTATCGAAATTTTAGGTTAGAATTTGTTCTATGTAGTATAAATATGACAGAAAAAGCAGAAATGACAAGTGCTAAGAAGTTGAAACGGGGATCACCGAAATCCGGTTTGTGGCTTAGTCAAGTGTATGTAAAGAGATCTACCAAATTTGTACAGTAGATTTTCGTGCATTTCTTAAGGTATACTCACTAAAGCTAATTATATAAAAGGACTTTATATACGTATATTCCCAGAATATTAAAACTGTATATATTATTTTATGACTATTTTAATCAAAATCATTAGAGCCACTTTTGGGAAGAAATAGTTTTGAAAACTTTTCCATTTGAAGGTATTTTCGTTTGGCGGATTGTTTTGGAAGAAAATATGGTATCACACCTTTGAGTACTTAACTTAAATACTCTATTTGATATTTAATTTACATAGTGTTACTTTCAGTTATACTGTTCACAGATGCATATCTATACACCTCATCAACGTTTTATAAAAATAATTTAAGGAGTTAAAAAATCCTCAAAACATGTATTTCCTTCGGAATTTGGACACAAAATTTTTACCTGTAATACCATACTCAATACCTACTGTACCACGTAGCAGAGAAAATAAAGCAGAAAACCTCGCTAATGTAAAGAGGAATGCCTTTCCTCATATTACCTTCTGATTGAACTGAAAGTCGTTTTATAGGCGTTTTTGCTTATGGTATTCGTTAGATTTGACACGTCAGAGATAAGGCTGACTTGGATAACTTGTAATTAACTCTTCAACTAATTTTATAATTACCATTTTGCACTTCGCCGTAATTTGCTAATTAAACAACGGCATACGTATTTTTCACTACATCGAGAGTCCACTGGCTACTTGCTTTCTCGTCCGTACTTACTTCCAGTTTTGCTTCTCACGCATGCAAATAGAATTAACACACTTGAACAATTAAAATACAGAATGGTTCATATAAAACTGGACACTTTCGAAGATTCATAATTGATCTCTAAAAGCCAATAAAAGATCAAACTTGAGTGTTATCACTGGGAACTCGTATCAGACGGTGATAGATTGAAATGTGTAAAAGTTGCTCATATGAACTTGAGTTCCATAAAGTTTCAAAATGTTTCTTTTCGGAATATGAAGAATCCCGAAATCACCTTTCTCCAGGTAACTCAAGCTACTCAAATTTGAATGTGAGGCAACCACCACACTAGATTGACGGCAATACTAGTTTTAATGTTGATACTCTACTCTTGACTGCCATTTTCTATTATCTATTAGTAGTTAGGTCTCAGATAATGCAACCGTTGTGTAGCTTGAAGCCCTATTGACTACATTATTCTACACTTTTAATTCATCGTCACATAATTTTTTTCAATTAAAGCACGTTAAACAAAATAGTATAGATTCCAGAGCCACTGCGATAATAAAGCTGATTTTTTTTTTATAATTTCCAGAATTATTCTTTGGATTTCTATATACAACTTGTTTTTTTTAATTTACGACCCCAGCGTTAAATCATATCTATCGATGAATGAAATAGGTGAAATTATACTCAAATGAGCCCAGGGTAACTCTATAGAGCTTAAAGTTATAAAATTGCTTGCCGAGAAAATTCACCACCCCAACTATGCTTTAAAATATTAAGATCTTTTTTTTTTTTTTTTTTTTTTTTTTTTCTTTTGTGAACCTGAACATTTGGCTAGAGGATGCTACTATGAGAAATAATTAATTTGGTTTATTACAATGCTGAGATTTATATTTAGTTTGTAATCCTTTATGTTTTACAAATAACTGAAAATTTATTATATGTGTACATATCTTACTTTATATGCGGATGGCCTGTAAAGTCCCCTTCATTCTGCATGAATGGTGTCTGTATTACTTTTAAGGTGCAAGGGATAGCAAAAGTTTGTTGCAGAAAAACTGCAGATTATATTGCATTAGCCGTGTGTCCATATACCTATATAAAACTTTTGTGGGGTTAGACATTTCTAATAGGCCTATTATTTGCTACACATTTAATATGAAACCGTATTCATAACAACGGTGTGTAAAAAATGAAGAATAAATCTTTTTCATTAAAAGACTTTTCTCCTTTTTCAAAAGTTTCAAAGCTCCTTACAGAAAACAGACACAAAAGAGAAGATCTAATGTTCTGTAATTTTATCAATACAAAAATTGTAGGTAGCATACTGAGCGGCGCAAATAAAAAGTTCTTTATTAGAACTAGAGCTGTACATATATGTTTTCATTTCCTTTACTAAAGCAAGTATATTTATTGATTTATATACGTATATGTTCGATTGAAACTGCTAATCAGGTACCAAATGATACAAATATTTAATTCCTATCTTGATGCAAAAGCACATCAGGTCCATAAATTCCCCATTCTGCTCACACATTGTTTTGTAACTGTTCTCATTTTTGTTTTATTTATATCATTTGCCTGAGAATCTAGACCTGAAATATGTAAAGTGTGCCTTTATAGCAATTTGCCTTTCGCTGATTAATTGCAACCAGTGAATACACTGTATCATGCACATTGATTGGACAGAGGTAATGGTGTTTTACCAGTTCGTTACCTTGAAGGTGCATACTTTGGCACCAAATACAGAAGTAGAAAATGATCACTGAAATTAAAAATGTGTACGGCTAAGAGAAATTTGGACTTATAAGGGAAAGTGGTACATTTGTCTCCTATAGCGAAATGGGGCGAAGTATTTCAATATCGGTTGTTGCAGTTATTAAGTAGAAACTGGAACATAATGGAAACGCAATGTGAGAAAGGGGCTGTCAATTTTTGTCAAAAATGATTTGAAAACACAGACCTGTAGGTATTTTAGATGAATAAATTTAATTTATAAAAATCTGATGTGAATCACTCATATGATTTTCTCTCCTCAGTCCAAACTATTCTTACAAACGCATATAATTCTTTCTACTTCATAAAAATCAAGAGACAGAAATAATTTTATTACATTTCTTTCTTTTAGCACAATTAGAATAGGGAAAGGCGGCAAACTTAAGTGATAGAGATGATCGCTATGATATGATTTTAAAATTTGTATTATTGCCATAACTGGAGAAAAAACCGAACAAGTACTTCCGATTCGAAAGAAGTATTAGAAAGTTCTAGGTAATAATGGTAAGTAATATCTTGGAAAGCATTAATGCACAAAAAGTATTTTTATATAAGTTGAGTATGTTAAGAAGATATACACTTTTTTCAATAGAGTTTCATTTCTCTTACGGTTTACCAGTTAATTAAAGCCATCTAGAATGGAATTCAGTCGCCTTCGGAGGCTACTCAAAAAATGTAAGATGTACCTTTTATTTCCCATGAAAATATGGTATATATTTTAATTAATAACGCTAAAACTATTTTCGATAAAATCAAAATTTTCGTAACCCTAATTATGTTTTATTTCTTTTTTTTTAATTTCTTTCATAGCCTTAAAAGATTCACTTGTCGTTTTATCTTTATAATTATAATACACACATGCAGCTTTTCCAAAAACAAAGTGCTCTTTTGGGGAATATTCAAGGTACCTCAAAGATTCCAATGAAATTTTAGCATGGAAATGGGTATAACACAATACCTTCTTTGCCTACTATTATGTAATAGGGAAAATAAAAATGACATTTTGATAAACACGGTGCCAAAAGTGTAATTCTTGTTTTTCTCAAAATTGACGTAATGATTTTGATAGAAAATGAAATATGTTTAAGAATGACAAATGAAGTATAGATATTGAGATTTTTGGAAATAGTTTCTGAAAACTTTTTATTCTGAATGACTGTGCATATATATATATATATATATATATATATATATTTAAATTATAGGAGATAAAATATACCTTATACACCGAAAAAGTGGATCTCACATTACGTGATAGTCGATTTTAAAAGATAATTGTTTTAGAATTTTTCTATTACATTTTGTCTTTTAAAATAGTTATACTTTTCTAAAATAAGTTATTCTTATTTCTATGTTCTGGAGGATTAAAGTCATCACATAGCGAGCAACTTCTTAAAAGATTTGATTATTGCTTTATTTTATTTCATTCCCCAACTACTATTGCACCTATAAAGATATATAATAAACTAGATTATTCTAATATATATGTCAATTAACATGAAGTCAGTAGACAAGTAGCACTTTTAAAAACAATTTACACTAGAGAGGGAAAAGCCATGCGAGTGCGCAGAGAAATTTTTTTTCATAATTAATCACCATTTAAATCCACAACTTTTGCTATTCTTTTTATTATTTTACATTTCATTCCAGAAGTATGTTTCTGTACGTTTTACAGTCTCAGGCTATCTCCTAAACAGCGATCACTAAAAAATACAAATCTGAAACAGGAATCGATTAGTAATTAAAATTTTCACATTAGGATATCCTTGCACGGTAATTTACCCTGTGACCTAAGCAAGGTGAAGTAATTTCCAGATTCCGTTTCTGGATGAGTAATCCGACAGAGGGAATGACGGGCAGAAAAGCACTCCTTGAGGAGACGAAGGCTTTTGTCGAATGCTGGCAGATAGAACAGTTTCTAATCCAAGGAACGTCTGGCTTGAATGGAGAAGCTGTTGCAATTCACTGCCTCCAAACCGCAAGGCCATGCACGGGACATTTCCGTGACAATAAAACTATTTCTCGGACAACAAAAAACTACCAGAGCTCGGAGTCACGTGTGCCGCGCATTATCCGTGACTCCTGGTGCGGCACGAAAACTGCTGCTTTTATCCAATAAGACTTCAAAGACATTTTTTGTCAACCACCTAACTTAGTCATGCAGTTTTTACTCTGGACGTAAATAAAAAAGTGCATTTCTGGCTATCAATTCTGCCTCATCTATTTCTTTGTATCACTTGACCGCAGAAGTTGACAGTTTAGCATTTTTTCCCACATTTTCGAGATAAATCATGTCTATAGTTTTATTATTAGTAAAAAGGGTAGCGTTTTATGAAGACAAAAGAGATCTAATGTCACTTTCGTTTCATATAACGTTCTTCGCCTGCTATTCCACAAAATATTCTTACAACATTTTCTTTTGTCTATTTCTTGTTCATAAATATGTTCATTACAAATTTACACATTTGATGGAAGTAATAAGAGGCATGCAACAGGCTAAAGGAATAAGACAGAAAACTATGCAATGGCTTTGAAATTTCAACGACAATAACCGAATAGTCACTTACCATCTGAAATAAATATTTCAGAATTGAAATATATAATATAGAATATATCATATTTGATTATCGTTATGTAAAATATAAATTGTGAATAAATAATTGTATACCATCCATCTGGGAGGAGAAAAGCGAGAGAGATATACGCTATAAACTTGACGTTCTTATGCTGCTGGTTGCTGGGAGGACATTTTTGGGTGTTTTAGTTTTATCGCATAATAATGTCCTCTAAAACACCCACGATTTTCTTCCCATTGAATATCCAAAGTTCTGTTACGTGTTTGTGTCCCTCCCTCTAGTCCCGTGTGTTCTATTATGAATAGAACTATAGCAAGATTTTGTACATATCCTACAGTTTACCTGTTATACAAAGATTATTCCGAATGAAGACAAACCAAAATCTCAGATAATTTAAGAAATGCGTTTTATTTCTGCCTTAAGCGTATAACATCTTACTAAAAGTTATTAAAATAAAGATAACCAACTTTTCCCTTTATAAAGATTAGCTAGCATTTTTTGAATACACTGAACATAAATACCAAGTATGACATTTAACAGCTCTCCGTTTTTTGTCGTGCTATTCATACACAGATATGGGTACTCACGAACGTTTCCTTTTTCTAAAAATATCCTCTTTTTTATTCAGGGTTTCAAAAGTGTATTTTCGGTGAAATTTTCATCGAGCGTTTGGGTGAAATGAGTTCATGCTCTACGAGTTGGTAAGTAATGAAAAAGTAATTGGTTTATGATTCGCCAGGTATTACAAAACTTACTTAGAATGAGGAGAACTTTAGAGGCTATTCTGACATATTCTTCTTCTTTTCATTTCATCCTCTTTGGGTTACGTTGAATCAATTATTTCCCTAAGTGTTCATCTTTTCTTAGTTTCCAATATTTCTTTATGTTATCTAAATTTCCCGCCCCCTTTCTTCTGCCGAGATACTGGCTATGTAGATTTATCTTTGAACCTTATATTTTTGTTTTTAGTTCTTACTTTCGCTTTCCCGTCAAGTAACGAATTTTCTGTGATTTTTAATTCTGCTAAGTCTTTTTCAGCTTTTCTAATCCACTCAAAGTATAAACTTGGAAGAAGCGTAGGGACAGTGAAGCACAAATTAGTACAAAACAACACCAACATGCCATTTTCAACAGTTTAATCTTTCGGGTGATCAACTTTCCACTAAACAGAGAAGATTATCAAGAAGAATACCTACACATAAAAAAGTAGCTATATCCAGCAGTTTCAACCCAAATTTAGTAGACAAAACAGTTAACAGACTCAACAAAGCTAAGAAAATAAAAGAAACCACCACCCTAGAACCTACAGGAGAACAAGAGAAAAAACTTTTTAAAAAATTCACCTGCCACCCATCAGCCTATAACAAATTCCAAAAAATCTTCTCAAAACACAACATAACTCTTGCACCTCAAAATAGGTTTAATATCAGAAATTTGTTAAAAGGCCCTCCCAAAAATTCAATCACTACTAAAGAAAAACCAGGAATCTATGAGCTCAAATGTGAAACCTGCCCTAAAATTTATATAGGAAAAACAAAAAGAAATATTAACATCAGAACTAAAGAACATCTAAGAAACATTAAAAATGGTGAAACAGAAAAATCAGCAGTGGGTTTTCATTTTTTTGAATACTAGACATGACATCAACTTGGAAACATCTCTAATAAAATATGTTAGTCACCCCATAGACCTTTCCGTATGGGAAAAAATCTTCATCAACAAAAATCGTCATAGAGTCATGAATTTTGAAACTCCACCACCGGACATCTTTGACAAGTACATCACGCCATCTATTGACAAAACGGAGAAAGAGGAAACCACTACAACTTGCACTAGTCGAGTATTAGCTGATGATAGGAGCAAGAGCTCTTGAAACATGTCCTGTGAATAAACAGTGTGAGTGAAGCAATGTGTCAATATCTTCTCGATTCAGTTTTGTACTTTTCTAATCCAGTTAGGCCTTGTTTTATGATTACGGAAGAAATCAAAGATTTGTTTAGTTAATCTGTTCGAATTCATTCTGAGAAGATGGACATAAAAATTTATCCTCCTTTTTCGTATAGTATCTGAGAGAGTTTTTCAATTTCATTGTAGAGTTTCATTCTTGATGTATATTATCTTACTATCTTGAAATTTTGGTCTTATGATCTTTCTTAATGTTTTCCGTTCTTTTAATTCAAGCTTCTCTATCTTACCCTTGAAATTCATGTTGAGCATTTCTGATTCTTACAGTGCTTCTTTAATCACTGTTTCATAACGTTTAGTTTTGGAACCCAATGATAGTGTCTGAAATATTCATTTTATACTCTATGAAAATATTTTTAAGTATATGCTATTTCAATCACAATTGTTATAGCCATTTTTTAAAAATGAATTTACTTAAAAATACCCATGTTGAGCGTAGTTTGAGGTGGGACTTTTTTAAATACTTCGTGCCACACCCTTGCAAGATCCTCAGCTTAAATACCAAGTTTGGTTTTTATCCTATTATTCGTTTTCAAATTGTGCACATACACTTGCACAAATGATTTCTAGAAATGCCTTTTTGGGTTCACAGACCCTCTAACGATTGACTGATAATACTTCCTACTTTATACTAGAGATTGCATTAACTTTTGTTTGAATATCAGTGAAGGAGAAGGGTTGTTGGCCCTAGGAAGTGCACCACCATTGACAGATAAGTAATGTCCTCCATTAGCGCGAAGAAGCTAGGTCACCGAAGACCAAATGTTGTACAACGTATTGCTACGACGAGGAACTCCCGCTGTATGGTTGTGTGGGCTTCTGTTGGCAAGTGTCCATTCGAGTTTTGCAATGCAGAGTCTGTCCAGGTGTAACAGTGCAGGCTATAAAAGCAGCCGTTATTCAGACACGGAAAATGCTTTCTTTGTGCACTGCTATTATTTCACTGCTTGAGCGTTAATGGGGAGGAACCCAGTTGTCTGCAAGTAACCGGACATGGGCACATCTGGTGTTTAACACCTTCGCACTGGACCTATAAAATGTTCTTCGTGCTTACCCAGGTTCTCAGCACAACTGCAACCGTGTGTCAGTGATGCACGAGTATCCGCTATATTTGTAGTTTACATCCCGGATTCTCTTAGCTTCTCTTTCACTCTTTTCCCACGTTTTCGTATTCTCTATATCTTCAAACGTTTTAGAAATATCATGATGTTATATTTAGCGATGGGTCGATACTAGTTCTTCTCGATATTCGGTTCTCGATACCGATACTCGATATTTTCCACGATACTCGATATAGTCATTTGTACTTCCACTTTCAATACAAAACAGTGCTGGGAGAATTGTGTAATACCAATTAAAGTTTAATACGTGCACATACGAGAGGTGATCAACAAAGACTGAGACTGACAGATGTTTATTACTCCATTTCAGTGTTTACATGATCTTTCTCAAAGTAGTCCCCTCCCACTTCAATGTACTGTGCCAGTCCTTGAACACGTGCTGCAGACCATTGTTTGTCAGGTTCTCGAGAATCACCTCACTTTTATTCAGTACTGCTTCAGAGTTCTCAAATCAAATGACCCTAAGCTGTGCCTTTAGTGATGGAAATAAAAGCTCACTGGGAGCAAAATTGGGACTACGAGCTAGATGCAGTGCACAGGTAATGTTGATTCGAGCCAGAAATTGCATGGCGTTTTATTGCGACGTGAGGCCGTGCATTGTCATAATGAAGCTCTGGTCATTTCTTTGCAATGTGCTTCCTCAGTGTAGCCAATATAGATTGTAGTATGCTGCCGTAACTGTGGTGTCAGGGGGAACTTCATGCTACATCACAGTCAAAAAATGTGATCATCACTTTCTCTGCACATGAGTCAACTGGAGAATTTAAAGTCAGGACGGTACGTTGGCCATGGTAGCTCAAAGGTTAAGAGCGACTGAACGGAAACCAGGAGATCCGTGGTTCAAATTCCGGCCATGCATTGAATTTTTCATGTTGGCTCTATCAAAAACCTTAACCTATAAACGGCTAGTATGGAGAAATGATTAATTTCCATCAAATAATTAAAACCATTGACATTTTTTGGTGTTGGAGAACCTGGCGATTTACACACTGTGCTTACATGTTTTCCTTCAGGATCACAATGATGCAGCTTTACTCATCACCGGTGATAATTATTTAAAAAACGCATTTCCTCCATCAGCAAAAAGACGTGTCACTCCTTTGGTATGCGTGTAGTGTAGTGTTTAACGCCCGCTTTTACTACATACGGCACCGCAAGCGATGACACTGATGATGCATGAGATGAAGATGGAGCACCGGTGGAATGAGATGGCGGGGGAAACCGGAGCTCCCGGAAAAAACTTGCCCCACCACAAATATCACTTTGCGGTTGCCTGGGATCGAACCCCGGTCACCTTGGTGAGAGCTAAGCGGTCGAACCACTGAGCCATGCGTGGCCAATTGTCTGGTATGCGAAACGCATGTAGCATCTACAAAACATAGCAGTCTACAACCTACCAATGCGAGAGTGCTGCCACCTATGGACATTAAATACAAACATGTTATTTTCAAATATTTATGTTACAGATAAGACACTATCACGGAAGTAACAGGAAAAAAAGTCAGACTAAGTCTTTGTTGATCAGCCCTCTAAGCTTAACACCATTAGTGTTCTTATTTTTAAGCTGTACGATAAACATTTAAAAACAAAGCAGTCCACCTTTGTAAGATTTGTAAAAAAATACTAGAATTTTCACGTGTCAAATCTGCTTGTTTTTTTGTCACATATGGATTCTGCTGTGCTAAATAGCTGTTGCAGGTGGAATACACAATTATTCAGCTTCCTTTTTTGTTAGTTCTGGAAATGTTGAACTTGTTTTCCAGTAATCCAGTGCACTAGAAAGAGGTGACAAATCGCAGTTGATATATGCAGTGATTTCTTTTTGGAAACTGGTAACTGGCACTGCATTTAACACACGTTTATTTTCTTGCATTGTATTACTGTACAGATACCACATTCCTCGTAAGGTCTCGGATTTTTTAATGTTGTACTAGCGGCAATAGCATTTTGTGATTTTAAAATAAATTGAAAATTGCAGAACCACCATCAAAATTTCGAAACAATAACAAGCGAAATTTCTGATGTCGATACCATACAAGAATCGTGAGTGTCGATGTATCTGAAGTATCGAGGACTCACCCCTAGTTTTATTCACATGACTTTATCCCTAAGTCGGTGTATGAACAATTCTTAAGAACCCTTACTTTTTGGGGCACTTCGTTTTAATCAAGATAAAACTTTGTACAATATAAATATTTTGTTAGAACATAAAAGAGAACACCGTTAGTCACAAATTTAAGAACTGAATCTTATATGCTGGAGAATTAACTGAAAATCTAAAGGATGCCTAAAAGAACGACAAAAGAGTTGAACAAATGTAATCCTTCATAATGGATAATTTAGAAATGCCCCTTGCCACAAGAATTATTTGGAATAAATTGCGTTTTAAGGAGCTGTATATGTTTTGTGTTGTTTATTTTCGTCTCTTCCTTAAAGTTAAATGTTTCACAACATTATAGACAATTCCTTCGCCTGCTTTCCTAGAAAAAATCAATATATGCATTGTACTTTTCAGTAAATACGAGGTGTCTTCAAGTTATAACACCTGTTTTTTTTTTCAGTACTGCGACCAAATAAGAACTTCTGGCTCTTTTTAAAATACAAGTGGACTCTTTGTGAATGCGTGACACAGTGCATAGAACTCTAATGGTAGCGACGAGAGTAAGGACTGCTTTGATACTTAAAATGGCGCCGTTTTCATTGCAAGAACAGCGTGTAATCATTCGTTTCCTCCATTTTCGTGGACACCTATTGAAATCATCGCCAGTTGAGTGAGGCGTGTAATGATGGTCCCATGGATGTGTCTAATGGGCGTTCCTGGTTGCGACAGTGCAATGAAGTCTAAACAAAACAAGACAGTTGGAGACATTGCCTCCAAAATTGGCATTTCCGTGGGATCTGTGCACAAAATCCTGAATGAAGATTTGAAAATGCTCAATCGGCGACCCTCCAAAGCGACGTTCTCCACTTGCTGGATCATGTCGTCAGACCGGCTGGTGCGAGGCCGTGACTGTCTTGATTTGTTGTCACATGATGTTCGGCCTTCATTAAACTGTGGCACCTAGGAACCCACATTAGACACATCCATGGTACCATCACCACATGCCTCACTCAACTGACGATGAATTTCCCGCTACCACGAAAATGGAGAAAACAAATGATTACACGCTGTTCTTGCAATGAAATCGTCACCATTTTAAGTACCAAAAACAGTCGTAACTCTCGTCGCTGCCACTAGAGTTTTATGCGCTGTACAGTGCTGCCATCTCTCTCACGCATTCACAAAGAGTCCACGTGTATTTAAAAATAAACAGAAGTTGCTATCTGGTCCCAGTCCTGAACAAAGCAGGTGTTATAACTTGAACGCATATCTATAATATATATGACACCCTATAAGTTATCTAGGCTATTTAGGTATAAGAGACATAGGATGACCAAGAAAACGATGGATTAATGATAACACAACTGATATGGAATTAGCCTCAGAACCCTTTGAAACCTGATAGGAAGAAGAAAAATATATGTTTTAGCCAAATGTATAGAGATTTGTATAAAATAAAAAAATCTGGGAAATGTTCCATGCAAAGAGTAGTCTGAGGTGAGGAAATCTTCCTTAAAATTTGCGTGGCTTATTTTTGAAAGATATTGAACATAAAATATCGTAATAAGTTTGATATTTAATGGACATTTTGTTTTTGACTTATGTGTTCGCACACCAGGGACCGTTGCAAGATGATCCTTCAGATTCAAGAGAACCTAAACTAGAATTTTTGGTGAAGTATTTAATTAGCACCCTTCAGTGCTAAGTCATACCAGAATGATCTAAATAGCGCTCAAATGACTCCAAGGTTTATAGATTTTAGTTACCCAACATTATATTGTCGCCGAGGCATTGTTATGCGGCGGGCCGCGTCCGGCGCATTTGCGCGGAACTGGACGCTTGCCGAGAGAGTGAAGGAAACAGAAAGAGGAAGAGATAGAGATAGTTTTTCGAACGATCCACTGAACTCTAGAACAATGAGTGGGGGTATAAAAGCGCAACGGCTGTGACAGAGGAGTCAGTTGCGAGTTGCAATTGTTAATTGAGTGTGGTGCATACCCTTGAAGTGTACCGCAGTGAGTTCATTTGTTTGTTTACGTGTGGCAGACGACCTTGAGGACTGCTTTTGTATATGTTACGTCATTTCGCTGCTGTAAGGAGTGTACAAAGGGTCTTTTTACTGAAATAAAGAGCATTTTAAATTTCTGCAAACTAGACCTTAAATTTTGCGAACCCACAAAGTCAATATTTTAGGGTAAAGTAACATCCCGCAAGAAAACCGTATCAGGGAACTCGGGACCCTTGAACGCCTGCGCTACAGATGTAGTCAGATCTGTGCTTGAGTGTGATGTCTGTCAATGAAATTCATAAATAAAAAAGAAAAATTGGTTAAATACCAAATTTGATGCAAGTTCATTCCTCCAATGATGTGACACCCCAAACTACTTGTTACACGGGACATGTTTTAAATTTTTATTTTCTTAAAGACAGCTCTCAACGAGTTTGATTAGAATATACAAGAGGCGTCCAGAAAGTAAGTGCTGTTTCAATTTATCTCCGCTGCAGCGCTGCAATCGCAGTCCCGCACATGCGCGGTAGATGCTCTGTATCAAGCAGAAGAAACGTGCGCCATTGTGAGATCGCTGTCAGCCACGTACGCTTTGTTGTGTTTGTTTACAATGTCGGTGTTGAATGAAAATCCCGACGCTTGTGAAATCAGATCTGTGATTCGTTTTCTGAATGCTAGGATTGCGCCACGCAATACAGAATAAGCGCAGAGGAATTCTGTCAAAAGGTGTTGTGTTTCTGCACGACAACGCACGACCACACACTGCAAATGTGACGAAAAACATCCTACAGGGATTTGGCTGCGACGTGTTTGACCACACCCCGTACAGCCCTGACCTCGCTCCTAGGGACTTTCATCTGTTTTTGCATCTCAAATCTTTCCTTGGAGGTCAACACTTCAACAATGACGAAGAACTGAATGAAAATGTTTCCAACTAGTTGAAGACACAGGCGGAAAACTTCTATGAAGAAGGTATACAAAAACTTGTGCCTCGCTATGACAAATGCCTGTAAAATTTCGTCAGTTATGCGGAAAAGTAGTTTAAGAGTTGTATAATTTTGTGCAATAAATAATTTTGCTGTATCTGTACACCATTTAATTTTATTACTAAACAGAACTTACATTCTGGACGTAGCTCGTATTAAGATATTTGCACAAATTAAATGCTAATCTTAAAATCTCCTGGAATAGGCTCCGAAGTTCTGTTAAACTTTAAGAGATAGACAAAATCTTACAAAAACTGTAGAGCTCGTTAAAGCAAACATTTGAAAGTCAAATGAAGTTTCTCTGTAGTTAACCATTTCTGAGATATTCGTTGCTATCGGTTTGAATTGTGAAATGATTATACTTGTATCAAATGGAATGTCGTTATTCATTTCTTTATCTCTTGATCCTGCACAGAGATTGACAATTTAAATCACTCTGCTAAAAGCAACCAGCTCGTTCAGCATTTGACTATTGTTTAAGCCTATTGTATTTGCATGTTCAATTTTATCTGCAACGAAATGTCGAATAAAACTATTTCTACAAATCTCTACCTTAATCAACACGATACAGATAGAATAACAGTTTGTAAGGATTTTTTTATACAAGAGTAAGCAGAGACTCGTTTGCTATTTACGTCAGCTATTTCTTGGTATATTACATTTTATTTCACAATATGCTAAAGCGTTATTATCGTTTTCTCCATAGTTATCTAAGGAAATTAGTAAGAGGTGCGTTCAAGTTTTAACACCTAATTTTTTCTCAAGACTGGGACCAGATGTGGACTCCTTTTTGTGTGCAATTTACGTCCCCCAACGTTTAGTCATGTCGGACGGTGAATGAATTGCGTGAGAGGATGCTCAGATGAGTCCAGATCCATGGAGCTTAGAGTTACCCGACATTCGTCTTGAAGGATAAGAGAAAACCCCTGAGCAGACATGCTACCATCTACGCTACCGAGGTGGACGGTCTCTTTGTAAATGAGTGACAGAGATAGTAGCACCGTACTGTGTATTTAATTCTTGTGGCAACTAGTTAGGGCTGTTTTTGTTACTTAAAATGGGGACGTTTTCATTGCAAGAACAGCGTGTAAGCATTCGATTTCTCCATTTTCGGGTGTGATACCTATTAAAGTTCATCGTCAGTTCAGTGAAACATGTGGTGATAGTACCATGGATGTGTCTAATGTGCGTTCCTGGGTGCGACAGTACAATGAAGGCACGGATCGCCGATTTAGCATTTTCAAACCTTCATGTAGGATTGTGTGTACAGATCCCACGGAAATGCCAGTTTTGGAGACGATGTGTGCAACTTCTTTCACTCTCATACCGGGCACTGGGCTGGTCATCCATTCTGGATTCTCTATCTGATCCAGATGTTATGTTGCTCAACCCGATGCTTAAGAGCATAAGGTATGGAGGAAAAAGAAATGTAGAACCTGTTTAAAATAAACAGCAATATGTGCGGAAAGCTATATGAATGTAAGACTTTTTTTCATAGCCTTAGACATGCACATATTAAAAATATAAGGCGAAGAAATTATCATATGCTAATTCAACCGTAAAGCGAAATGAATGAAAGGAAAGATGATAATGGACCAATTGGTGGAGGGATGGCAGAGGAAACCTGAGATCCTGGAAGAAACCTCCCCAGTACCGTGTTGTCCATCACAAATCTTGCATACAGTTGACTAGAATCGAATTCGGGTCTTCTTGGTGAGAATCAATCGTCTAACTGCTCGGCCATGGTCAGACCCAATCAATAGACACGTTTTTAAAAGGGGATCGCTATACGATGATTCCTTGAAATGACACAATTTTTCCATAAGATAGAAGAAAAAGGCCTAGTATGGAGAGCACTTTAATATATGACATACCTAACAATTTAAATCAGTAATTTTAAATAACTTAGAAATTAGGATTAGGATTTTTAGGCTGGGATTGTGCATCGAAACCTGTGGCTTTATTGTACCTAAACTCCAAGTGAGGCATCCCCCGGAGAATGGATGAGGCGAGAGGAGACAAAGGGCGGCCGAGAGCGCCGAGACATCCGCCTACACTTCCACCCTTAAAGAGTGCACCAGATGAGAGATGATGTGAAAAGATGACGATGGTCGACCTAAAATTCCCACGAATTCCCACGAAAGAAACCCAAGAGTCAGGTTAGTCGGCCAGGGGAATCGAACCCGGGCCTCTCGAATACGAAATGTCAGAAATACAGATTAACGAAATAAAATGCATACTTTTTAAAAAGATTTACATTTTTTGTTTGTACCTAAATTGTCTTATGTCTTATAGCTTTTAGGTTTTAAAATTTTTACTTAATTCTTTCAGAATTAAGAAATCTCAGGTAAATTTCAGTAAATTCAAAACATACTTGCCTGGTGCGTTTTATTTTCACGTATATAACTTAAATATATGATATTTTTACCAAAATCATTGAAGAGTTTTGAGATAATTAACAATATCGAAAAGATCTCCACGTTATTATTAGTTTGATTTGTGGAATTTTCTTGAACTTCACGCGATATCTTTGAAGGACGCTGAAATTGATTACCAAGTTTTACGTGTAAGAGGATTCAACATTTGTTTATAGGATCTTGTTCACAGCTAGGCATATACCATCTCTCTCTCATTTAGCGGGTCTCAGAAAACACGTATTTGTTGTGAAATCTGCTTTTGGCTGGAATAAAATATGTCCTATTATTTACTATACGTAGGTTGCAGATGAAGTGATAACCTTATGTAAAAATAACTTGTAGAATAGACTTCGGTATAAATGGAATTAGGCAGAACAAGTTGTTTTCTTCTGCTGAACTTTAGTTATAATCGGTTCTCTGTTCCATGTTTGGATCAATTAGGTAGCCGTATCGTTCGTGCCAGATCTAATAAGAGAGATTGCAGTTAAGATAAGATTTTCTCACCGACAGTAAAAAGGCAATGGCCAAACTTTGCATTTTAGCGGAATGTTCTCTGAAATGGACACGTTGCAGTGTGGGTTGTATTTATAGTTTCCTCTAGATACCTATTATCCCTGTTTCCGTTACTTCTTATTAACCTCGATTTTAGCAAATACAATATACATATTTTAATTTTATATCTTCCATATAACAGGT
This sequence comes from Mantis religiosa, assembly GCA_030765055.1. Classification (NCBI taxonomy): domain Eukaryota; kingdom Metazoa; phylum Arthropoda; class Insecta; order Mantodea; family Mantidae; genus Mantis; species Mantis religiosa. Next base: position 134,793,418 of record CM060955.1, on the reverse strand, counting down.
ACTTTGTGTATGTTGATTTTTACATGTGATAAAAGTAATAGTTGTAGCATCCTACATGCAATTAAGAAAAGAACAAATACAACGAACTGGTTTCAAAATGTCAACCTCGATGTTTCAGTATCATTAATTATTTATCAGTGCAACTAAGGACTTACTTGAGGAGTGGCATAATTGTTTTGGAGCATAAGTTTAAGGGAATTCTTTATATTTATTTGCTAGAGAGCAGATGAAGGTTTTCAGAAACTAAACCGAGCGAGGTGGCATTACAGTAATAATGACATTGGCTTAGGCAGGTCGTGGACTCAATCCCTGCATCCTACTTCGCCCTTTTGTGGTTTCTCCTTGTCAGTTAGTCGAATATAGGGTGCTTAATTTAATATCACTTTTCCCTTCTAACTTTCCCTTTGATCGATTTCCTTTTCTTTCGCTTGTGCCTTTATGACTCGTGGTGTATGGGTCATGCCGGGCAGATGGTGCGGATGCTCCTGTATTGGAAACATGATCTTAGCACTGAGCTCCGTTGTATGGTCGCTGTCCTCATGTGAGGAATATTGTGACTGCGCAGAGGACCCTGGCACTGGGATGAACTATTAGATAGGAACTTTCGTCCGTCTCTGTGGCCTATCTGCCTGTGAACCTCTCCTTCGTACCCTTACTTCATCCGTTCCTCTTGGAGGGTGTTGTCCGCAATGGATCCAAGAGGTCACATTGCACGTGTGCCTCCCTATGTTGTGTACCCTTAAACATAACAATCTAAAACTAACAACAAATATATAACATTACATAAATAGGTACATCTCACCTTAAATTCATATACCTTTCTCTAGAATTCTTCGAAAAACTATTCATTTATCTCGCATTAATCAAGATAACCACTGCATATAGGTACAGTATTAATAGGGGAATACAATAGGTTTCAGTGATAGGTCGATTATGAGCTTGTCGCTATGTGATGGTTTCCAAATTCTGTTACATTTGTATCTTCAGAAGGGGAAAGAAAATGAATAGTGGCTTCACATCTGAGAAATCTAGGTATTTGAAAGTTCAAACGATATTTTTGGAAAAATTTAACAAATTAAAATTATTTATTTCACCAATTGGTGCTTTCATGTGATATACACTTTTACCTGTCTCTTGCGATTTACCAGCTATAGGGTTATCCAAAATTCATGCAGAATGAAGAGCATTTCAAGAGCTGTTTCCCAGGAATTTCAAGATATGTATTTCGTTAGTCATGAAAATGTGATAAATTAAAGTAATTTAATAATGTTAAGAAACCAAAATTTTGCAAAGTTGTCCCTGTGAAGGAAATTTAAAATGAAGGGGCCTATGGAAGGTTCATAGTCATGTGTTCTCCTGAAAGAAATTAGATTTGTTTATGCAGATTTCAATCGACCTTGAGTTTTCACTTATTACAAAATACATACACATTACCGAAAAGATGTGTCTATGTTAGCCTATAGGGCTCACTTTTGGAAGCTCCTAGGTTCGGTTACGTCGATTGGACAGTTTAACTTAGGGTTTTTCGTTTTCCCTGAGCTAGGGAATGCTGGAAGGGTTTCTCAGCAACCAGTATTTCTTTTCACCCTTTCTCCTTTCATTAAGTTTCCTTCTCATCTTACAAGTTTTCTTCTAGGTTTTATGGTGTGAGGCAAAGGAAATTTCGAGGACAGCGAATGGCTATTCAATTTTAAACATCTGACTATGAGTTTGCTCTTCTTGCGGTAGCTATAACTACATGTATAATGAAACCATTTCTGCAAGCGTTTATCTCGTTTAACCCTAATGTTTTTTTCCTAAAACACATTAAATAAGCTCTAGGATTTCTCAGTTTGATGATAAAGTCTTGTTTTTTGTTCCATTTGTACCCCACCTTTAACTGCAATGGTCATTTCGGCGGCCGTTCTCCTTTGGAACATATCGATGTTAATTCGTATTCGTTGGGTTTTAATCATTAGGCCAAGCACACATTCGCACTCTCATTCATACTTCCAGACTCTGGAGAAGATAGGGAACAATCTTTGTTGGAGAAAAACCTCACCCCCCCCCCCCCGCCGGAAATCGAATCTGGGACCCCTAGCACGGCCGCCAGTTTACCGACTGGGCTTCGGGGCCACCATAATTTGTTTTAAAAGCTATTTCTCAACTATTTCTCAGCAAGAGAATAAGTCATAAATTGATGATGATACAGAAGGCGCTGGACAGCACAAAACACACTATGAAAAACCGTGTTAGAGGGAAACTGGAAAACATTCACTAATAGAACTTCAAAGAAAGAAAACCAAATAAAATTAGGAACTAAAACCTTAAAACGAAGTGTGGGGTGGCCCAGGAAAAGGTGGAGTTGAAGACTGAAAAGCCATCATGCATTTAATCGATTATCATCATTATTATTATCATCATCATCACCACCACCACCACCATCATCACCATCACCAATACCATCACGATCACCGTCACTATCACCATCGTTATCTTTATCGTTATCGTCATCGTCGTCGTCGTCATCGTCATCATCATCATCATTATCATCATCGTTGTTATTGTTATTAGTTGAGGTAGTACTGGTAGATGAAAACTTGCATAGTTATAACAGTACTTCGGTGTGTTTTACCTCCAAAGACCGTAGTGTTATCTTGCTTCTTCCCGACAGGTGTCTCGTAATTTCTTATGCTTTTAATACAGTAGAATGTGCCTCATATAAAAAAGCTTATCCGTGGATCTTGCCAACTTTAATATAAAGAAAGACTTGCAAATGATCCGCTGGAATTCTTTTCACTACCGACATAATTTGTCTGACCCTCCAGCAATGTTCTAGTGTTTGCTGGATGTATTAAGCTAACTGAGGCTGCTTTCCCGCCTCGTAATTTACCCACTTTCTTTTCTGGCTGGTTTCCGCCTTAGATGATATGTCCACTCCTTAGTGTTGAAGGACATTGTTTTATTTGCCCCGAATTCCGTTCATCTTGTGAAAATGTGTTAAAGCCAAAGTCGAAACCAAAGAAATAATATATATTGGAGATGATGGCATTTTGTAATTTACGTAAAGTAAATAAAAAACGAAACTGAGAATAAAGTATATCTACAGAAACTATAACTATAATAATATTTTCTAGTAGTGGTAGGGTTTCAGTTTCAATGAGAATAACATTACAGACTTTAAATATATTTTAAGCCAATGTAATAAATAATATACACTGTAGCAATGGACAATAATGAATCAATAAGCCTAAGATATCCTATTATGGGCAAGAGCCTCCTACTAGATGGGAGCTCATTAAGTGTTCCTCACGCGGTGAGCTATGCCACTTAGAGGGTAACCTATCTAGATTTGTGATCCTGCGAACCATCATTTGTCCACTCATTCACTACTGTACAACAATTTTCACTGTACTTGAATGGTACGTGCCTGGGTTTGTACTCCTGGTTTTGCCAGTGGTGGACCAGTGACTACCTGCTATCGCCTTGAAGAAGTGAGCCCATCTGCGCCTTGGCCTACCTCTTTGTCTTCTGCCTATATATGGGTCCCACATCGTAGTGTGCTGCGTCCATCTGTCTTCGTGAAGGTTGGCCAGATGATCGCCCCAAGTACATTTAATCCTGTCGACTTGATTAGTAATGTCGTTTGACGCTCACCTGTTAAGAAGCAATATCATTGCCTCATTGGAAACAACCCAAATCTTAATTTAGAATTTCGATCCTCTGTTCAAATGAAAGAAGAACAGAATCTGCAAATGTGAAATTTTTCAGTTCCAAACATTTTTGCTCGTTTGTTTATAGACCATGGCTGTTGCTAAGGCTAGCCCAGGTTTGAATTCTCGTTTCAATGGGATATTTTTAACAGTTGGTTGAGAGGTACTCAAAGAGAGAAAGAGATGGAGAGAGATATGCAGAATGGTGAAAACCAGAAGCAATAAAACTTAATGTTTAGAAACACCTGTAAACGAGAAAATATCATTGGTGGTGAACAGTTATTGTGTCTCATATCCAAATCCACAGGATAACCTTTAATATTAAATTCTGTGTACAGTGGAATGCTTCAGAAAAATAAATTTTATCGAAATGAATCGATGTATAGAATGTTATTAAAGTTATCTGCATACCCATCTGATATTGCAGTTAAAAGTTTGATCACGAGTCCATCTAAGGCAGTGGCATCTAATGCGGGTTTGGCCCACGCCTTGCTATTATGATAAGCTGAGGAGAAGAATGGTTCTTGAGGAATTGTAAACCGGTCTTTAGACCGGTATATTTTTTCCACAGATTTTTTTAACCGAATACCTTCCTTCAAAACACGGAATGTATAAATTCACACTCAGCACTCCACTATTTCAAACTCAGTGGTATCGTTCGACACACGGTTTTGAATTTATGGATGTGGCCTGTGTATTCAAGCAAATGCACTAGAATCCAAATTAATTCAGCTAAACGTGTGATAGTATAATCATCCTCAGAGTAGAAAGTTCCTACTGCGAACATACGGGAGCCGAGAAAGAAAGAGGCAGAAATACTTTAACGTAACGCTATTGGGTGTCCAATTGTAACTACGTCTATAAGCAATAAATTTTCCCGTGACAAGCAGCTTAAGTTTGCACAAATAGTAATTCCTCTTTTGTAGACGCCATTAAATGATTGTCAGTTTCCCTTAAGCACCCTTTTTGATGAGATTAGATTAAGCTGACCACTTTTGCATTTGGCTGTTCCATTGCGTTTCGTCTTCATAATTGGTTGGTTGGTTACCTACACTCCCCACATAGCAACCTAGGCCTTCGGGGTAACCTTGTCCTACCACGTGATGACCGGATCCATTTCTCAAGGGCGGTGTCCATTACCTCCATTGATAGGGAGAAAGTGAAAATGACGGCGAGGCGAGATGACCTACAGCATATACCGTGGACTCCGAACCACGTTGGGCACAGGGGAGACTTCGCATGTGCTAGACAGAGGTGAAGGCGTGGATAGGGCCGACTTAAAATTACGCACCCCACAGCCGGGAATCAAACTCGCGACCCTTAGCACCCGAACCGAGAACGAAACCATTGCGCTACCCACGGCGCCTTTCGTCTTCATAGTGGTATGTGGGATATGATTCCCTCAACTTCAAAAGGTCTTTTGTCCCTGACGGGGCGCTCTTCGGGAGGGAGGCTAAAATGAGAGATAAAGGAGGGGCGGAGCTAGGCGATTTAATAATAGAGTCCCTACAGCTGCAGGTTAAAACTCCCCGTAGGCAGTTGCTAAATTAGTTACCTTACTCCCTGAAGGCTTACATACCACAGGGGGTTGCAGGACTTGGAGACCGTCAACAGTCCAGAGATTCGAAGATTAAATCAAAGAATCGTTTTTCGCTGCCATGCAACGCCGAGCACCTGTCGACACATATGGTTCATGAAGAACCAAACAAGGTGAAAGGTGAGGTGAAACTGAGGGTCAGGAATTTCCGGGGATGTAATAAACCCCTTCATTCGCCTAGCGCTCTGCAGAAACACACAGGAAAACATGTGTCACGAAGATCGGCCACAGGAATCGAACCCAGGAGCTTCAGAATGCGAATTGTACATAATTTCTGCAGCAACTTTTCACTCGGTTCAAAATTGCGCAACAGAGAAATGAACCGGTAAATTTAAGGAGAGCCTATGCCATTCATAGAGCAGCTCATTTTGCTTTCTCATACTGCTACACACGCGTTCCAGTGGTACGTTGTGTTACTATAGCCCCAAGTACAAAAAAAAACTCTTTAAAGAGACTGTACCGATACTTTTTTAACTTATCTGACATTAGGTGACAAATTTACCAACTAAAGAAAACGAAAACTTAAACATATTTCTGAACCGGTTGAACCAAATGATTAAAACTATGTCGAAATATCAACCAAAAGCAATAAGAATAGAGACAGACCTTGTGTAGCTATATTTGGCAAATAATTTATATTAGTATAAAATATCTTCAGAGTTTGCCGTTAGATTTTGCAGAGTAGAAGGTTAATTGGAAGGAGAAACATACCATCTTTAATCGCCAAATACACAGTAAACAAATGTTGCAGGTTCACTGCCATAAAACCTCGAGGCTGTTACTTAGGAACAAAATGATAGTACATTATACATCCTGCACTAACAACCCCAAATAAAACTTGCCGCTAATGTTCAAAATATTGCATCAATCAAATTCTCCGCAAGCACAATTATACGAAAAGTAATGAATGAATTAATTCCTCATATATGTACCTACTATCAAATGAGTAGGATAGAGTAAGCTACATAGCTCGAAGTAGTTTAGTTTTACATTATATACAAAGAAATTAATATTTTTGCAAATAAATACTACGCTTAGAAGTGGAAACATGAATTACAGTTCAAACAGAAACCAGCCTTGCTGTAGTTTATCTCGAGGCCGAGCTGGTTATTATTTTTTTTCTAATATGTTTACTATTGGTATAACCTGAATTGCCATGCATGACTGGATGGGTGTTTTCCGCGTATGACATACCTTTGTTAATCACAATATCTTTTGCTGCGTGCGCAAGTGTCCGCTCATATGGACTAAAGAAAAACACATTTTTTTTGGCTCTGTTACTTTGTTCTAACACAATAGCAAGGACATTCACTCATGACTAGTTCCGTTATCTTATTTACTTTATTACGTTATATATTTCAATGAAAAAAGGGGAATTAAGAGTAATCTTTGCATTAAGAAGTTATATTGCGAAAAACGTAGAATTAAAAATAAAACGATTTTTTTAATATATCAGACCCTGGCGGCATTGTAACCATGTGGTTGAACCATTTGTCTCTCAACTAGGCAACCCGGATTGGAATCCAGGGAACCACTTGTGGAAAAGTGGTGAGCAAAGCGACATCTGGACAGGTTTTCTCCGGATTCTCTGGTTTTCCCCAATTCATTCCGCTAACTGCTATTCCAGAGGAAGACAACTTCGAGAGTTGTGACGTATTTCAGCCAGGAGTGAAGCCTGCAGTGCGTGTGACGTCAGGCAAGAGCGCTGTGAGTACAGAATCTGAGGGTTCAGTCAGATGTAGTCCACTCGATGACAACAATGCAGCTGTTTAACAGTTCCATTGTGGAACTGTTAAATTTACAATGTGGCGATTTATTGAAGGACAAATATTAATACGAGAAACAGTTAGTATTTTACAAGAATGTCCCCCAAACCAGATTTCGAAAGTTGTATTCACTCGCACGGACAGTGTGTATGTTTGGGTCAACATTTGTGTGCAAACAATTTTTGTACTTCTTTAATGAAATTAGCTAAGTCCAAACCTCGAAGTACTATGTCGGTTCACAATCTAACATGCAGCCTTCGATTACAAATTTCCCAGACATTACGTCCTAACTATTTAAAGAAAAAGAAACAGAAAGCGTCGGAAAATGTCCACGCAATTCTGTTCTGAGTGGGTCTCCTCCAATTTGCAGAGAAAATTACTTACAGTTTTATTTTATTTACTTTATAACATGCCTGACCTAGAGATAAACTACGAGTTGAAGATTTATATATTTTTTCATAGCACAGAGCCAAAATGTAATTGTTTATAAACTGTGACCAATTGTGCAATTAAAGGTAGTGAACATTAATATTATAAAACCCAAGATGTAAGTTGTACTGATTATAAAAACCCGATAGGTTTCCTGTCTTTCCTACGCTGTCGGAACCCCAACACATCAAACTATTCCCTTGCTCTTGGGCAGCAGAAATCAGCGCGGTGACGTCACACCCTAACCTGCCTTTCGTTCGGGAGCATATTTGGCGGTTAGAGCTGATGGAGCTGACGTCACACCGCCACTATCTGTCTTCCCCTGTGCTACTCTCATCCATCTCGCTCTTATTTCACATTACCTCCCACCTCATTCTCATATCAGAATATAATTCAAGTGCATGGTAAAACTGCACATATAATGTATTTAAATTATTAATTTTCTTCAAGAATAGTTTGTGTTCGAATAGTTTTATTCAGTAGGCAAGCATTATAGTAAATAAATAGCTTATCTTGGACTTCTCGAGTCGTACTACGTGTTCTAGAAGTGATATGCTAGCCTTTGGTTCGGGTTTAAACCAGGCGAGGTTGATAGGTTATTTTCGGTCAAAGCACGGACTCCTTCGTAAGGAAAGCAAAGCTGGTGGTTCCGTGACAATTAGTTGTGGTTATAGTCCGAACCTTAGCGATGTAAGGATGAAAATTCATAAGGTATAACTGGAATTATTTTGATAAGCCCCCGAAGGCTTTTTTGCTTCTTTACTTAAAAATCTAATGCAATGCACTCACACTCATGACTTTGCGTGAATTAAAGTGGAAAGTCAGGTTAATAATACAGCTCAAGAAACTACTGCACAAATGCTATTTTGGCAATGTTTGTATTTAGGCTTCCCTCAAATCGTCTACCTGCACGTTTTCAATGATAAGCAGGATCAACTGTCATTCAGTATCTGTGTATATGTATATAGGTTCGGGCTTTATATACGCCCAGATTAAATAAAATATTGTCTAAGCTGTAAGTGATAGAGACAGTCCTATAACTCATAAACTATACAACTTATTAAAGTACTTAATATGCCTCAATACACTTTTTATGAAGTTAACCATTTTGAGTATTTCTTTTATTGTTTTGCATTTTAAAATATTTTTCTCAATTTGAAAGTCTTTATCTACCGCTCCCTCCCTACCTATCTCTATCTATCGCTCGGTCATAAAAACAGTACAGAGTTTCAAAGCCATTACAGAGCGAGCAGCTCTTAAAGGTATTTTATTACCGTTTAAAGCTTACTGCATTTTCTTATAATTGCTTTTTTACTTAAAAATATATTTCTTTAGTCTATTAAAATAAGCAGGTAGACAAATAAGCGTACTTACGTAAAAGTAGTTTGTACAAAATTGCATACACGTGTAGCAAACAGGATTTTTCTCTTTTTTTATTTCAGTTAAGCCAAGTTAGCTTTAGTATACTAGATTTATACTGTGTTTTTTCTATCACAATTAAGAGTGCAGTCGTAACTAAGAATCTCTCAACAAAATTTCGTATCACAGATTACCATCACTGTTGCAAACTGGCATTTGGAGTAGATAACAAAATGATATAACGCTGTAAATATCTGCTATATAACGATTACTTAATGCAAACACGCATTCTGTATTCAATTTCCAGGCTTTTATCATAAAAGGATCCTGAAACAAGCTTGAATCTTGGATTTAGAGATCTGGAAAACATGGAACATGAATTATGGTGTACAAGAAAAGTCCATTTTATTTCGGGTTCGCTCGAGATAAGATTCCAGTTAAGTCATATTAGAGTTTAGAACTACACAAAAAATATGTAGCTCAAGCCGGTTGAAAACTCGCTACTGTATGTATACGCCCAAGAGATGTTTTTGCTTTGCTGATGTCCTGGGGTTATCCGGTTTGGACTACTAGTACTTCTTCTAAACTTCCAAGTGTTTAAGGGGACTGATAATGACTAAATATAAAACTAGATTTATCTCTTACGTTTTTGTAGATTATTTATCTTTAAACGTTAACTTCAGAATGGTATTTCCACTTATGCTAAATAATTGTAATTTTATAATTTAGTTTAAGATAGTTTTAAAACAAACAAATGCTGAAGTTCACAGTTGAATAACATTTTTATAAAATAAGTAATAGTATTGTAACATGTGTACTGAGAGAAACACTATTTCCTTTCTGTATTGGTATTGATAATTTAAATTATTATAATTGGAGCTTGGAGCTTAGTATAAGTGGATGATGATGATGATGATGATGATGATGATGATGATGATGATGATGATGATGATGATGATGATGATGATGATGATGATGATGATGATGATGATGATGATGATGATGATGATGATGATGATGATGATGATGATGATGATCATCATCATCGTCTTTATTATCGTTATTGTTATCGCTATTGTTATCGATTTTGTTATTTATTATCCAACTTTTTATTCCTATTTAACCAAAAGGTATATTAGGAATATAGTTTACAAATTTATGAATATAATACAATTTACAAAAACATACCCAAATACAATACCAAGCTGACAAACATCAAACATCAAGATGAATCCTTTAGCTTAAGAAATATTTTGTTTAAGAAAGCCATGAAATATTGATGCAATAATTCAAGTTCGTATCTTTCAAAACAAAAAAAATGGGTAAATCATTAAAATGTGAGGGACATCTTGAAGATGATTTCCACAAATATAATCAGATGAGGATTTGATTTTGAATCAAAATAAGTAAGCTGAAAATTTGCCATGTCCAGTTAAGAATTGAGTGAGAACATAGTTAGGATTAACGTTGTTGTTATTATTATTATTATTATTATTATTATTATTATTATTATTATTATTATTATTATTATTATTATTATTATTATTATTATTATTATTATTATTATTATTATTATTATTATTATTATTATTATTATTATTATTATTATTATTATTATTATTATTATTATTATTATTATTATTATTATTATTATTATTATTATTATTATTATTATTATTATTATTATTATTATTATTATTATTATTATTATTATTATTATTATTATTATTATTATTATTATTATTATTATTATTATTATTATTATTATTATTATTATTATTATTATTATTATTATTATTATTATTATTGTTATTGTTATTGTTATTGTTATTGTTATTGTTATTGTTATTGTTATTGTTATTGTTATTGTTATTGTTATTGTTATTGTTATTGTTATTGTTATTGTTATTGTTATTGTTATTGTTATTGTTATTGTTATTGTTATTGTTATTGTTATTGTTATTGTTATTGTTATTGTTATTGTTATTGTTATTGTTATTGTTATTGTTATTGTTATTGTTATTATTATTATTATTATTATTATTATTATTATTATTATTATTATTATTATTATTATTATTATTATTATTATTATTATTATTATTATTATTATTATTATTATTATTATTATTATTATTATTATTATTATTATTATTATTATTATTATTATTATTATTATTATTATTATTATTATTATTATTATTATTATTATTATTATTATTATTATTATTATTATTATTATTATTATTATTATTATTATTATTATTATTATTATTATTATTATTATTATTATTATTATTATTATTATTATTATTATTATCGCCATCGTCATCTTCATTATGATTAATTCAATATTACGCTGTGATTGTAACAAATTCTAAAATGTAAACAGAAAGTCTTGTTTGTTTCATTGTTGGAGTTTGTAATATACGAAGATGTACCTATCTCTGGCATAGGCGGAAGCAGCAAACCTGTTTTCTTTGCACACCCGAGTCAGCCCGCTACACTGAAGCTCGCTTGTGTAAATCATTGCTGTCTTCCCCGCACAAGTCGCTTGCTTCGATTCCTGGCAGGCTACGCAATCTAGATTGAAAATAGGTCTCTCGCGTTTATCTTCTTATAAACATATTACCGTTGGTAATTTAAGAGAGTGTTTAACCGTTGTAAAACATGATGACGCACTGCCGTGAGTGTACAGGAAGACGAGTGCCCTGGGCTAAAGGCCTTGGTCGGCTTATCTCTCCCGACACAGCGGCAATGTTGAGTAAAGAAGCGATTGATCTCTGACACGCAGCTCTGAGTCAAGGATGTTGCGAAAACTGTTAAGAACTTAATGAACCTCAACTTACGGTCGTTATGTACGGAATACAGCCGTAGCTCCGCTGGAACTAGTCTCGCAAAAACAATTGGAATAACGTTAGGGGCGCTAGAAATTGCTAAAAACACAATTTTGGCGTATTTTACTTTAAAAACACTTACATGATACATTTACATGAGTTTCGCCATTACTACCATTCATTTTTATATAGAAAATACAAAATATTCTTGCGCAGATATATTAGTTACTTTTCTTACTATGCAACATAAGAAGGTGGATATATTAATCCCACTCAAAAATTTGATACCGAGAGCATAACTCAAAAAACGGTAAGTCTGTTATTATTATGTATAGCTTCAGCATCTTTCAAGGATAGGACACAAGGTTTACAAAGTCCGCGCTGTGGCCGAGTGGTTAGACTACTCGACTCTCATCAAAGCGGCTGGGGTTTGATCCCAGCGGACCGCATGTAATATTAGTGGTGGAAAAGCTCTTTAGTGACTGATTTCCTCCTGGTGCTCCGGTTTCCCACGCCATCGCATTCCATCGGTGCTCCAACTTAATTTCCAGTATCACCAGTGTCGAAGCCTGTAGTGCCACATGTAGTAAACGTGGGCGGTAAACACTACAAAAAGCATCAAGGTTCTCAAGAAAACCTCTGCTTTCCAGACTACCGTATACATGGAATATGTTTCAAAAATTTGTTTTCTCAAAAGTGGTACTTACGACATTAATTATAATGATATATTTTAAGGTATTTGTCCATGCTAAATGAAATGTATATCTTGAATTTTCTGGAATATCCTCGGAAACACTCTTCATTCTGAATCGCTTTCACGTAGCTACTAGACTTTAAGAGATAGAACAAAGTTTATTGCACAAAAATGTAACGCTCCGAGATTTCCGAGATATTTCTTGTCGTTTGTTGGAATTTTCCAGTAACTTTGCTTTTCTGAAAAGGAAGTCGTTATTCGAGTTGTATGTCCTTGATATACAAAGAGAATGAAACGTAAAAAGTATCACATAGTTTTAAAAGAGTGTATAGTCATGTAAGTCACATCTTGCATCTTTCTATCCCCGTCACGTTGATTAAGATAATGTTTTTAGAGATGGATATAATCAAACTGAAGAATCCAATACCATAGCCGGGATTTAAACCATGGATCTCCCGGTCTCCATCCGGTTGCTCTTAACCATTGAGCTACCATGGCTAACATTCCAGCATGGCATTATATTCTCGAACTGACTCGTATGTTCCCCGGTAGACCACTAGCAGTTCTCATATGCTATAAGACACACACCTTTCGTGGAAACTTACTATGCTATAAGTATTTAAGTCCCAAGCTTCATAATTACCACTACCTATTAGGTTAATTGATGGAAATTAATTTTACTGGAAATCCCATGCTGAATTATACACAATTTTGGCATTTGCCGAAGTTACATATTATAAAATAAAATTGTTCTTAGGACTTTATATTTGGAAAATTAGAATATTATGTAATTCAAAATTAATGTATTGGCCACAGGGATAAGTGATGTAGACTAGAATATTGTTTACGTTGTGCAACGCTATTCATTGTTTAAAGAATTTTACTTAACATTCAGACATTGCGTATTTAAGAAGCCATCCCATAACACATTGTATGATACAGTATACCACGGCGGGGAACACCTCGCTTATGTATTGAGGCTACCAACTACAGGAGAAACGGATGAAGTGGAGGAACTATAAGAGTTCATTAGCTCAGAGACACCTAACAATTCCTGACTAGATCTGCATTATTGGAGCTATCCTCAGAAACTAATGTTGAACCAAGCTGCCCAGCGTCCACAGCAGTCACCTGTGGTCCCTAGTCTCTGATAAGATATAAGCCAAAGAAGGAAACCCTTGATTTTATATTTTTTCCGATCGTTTTCTCCCTTACAGTCAGAGATTTACATGATTCTGAAGCTCCCTCCAATATCAGGAAAAACAGTAGCAGACTTTGCTCCTTGAGCTGAAACAGCCCCCTCCCACTTGAATAAGTACGAAAGTGTATACCTATACCACATAAGAGCGTGAACCTCAGAGGGTTTTACCTAGGCAAACTATGACATCGTTTCCTAGTTTTCCAGGCTGGTCCTAAGGACGTTAGCCTGGTCTGAGCGTCACCCTCCCCTCAGAGTGGTTTCCATGATTTTCGGATCCAGTGTCCAGTCGAATCTAACACAGTCGGAACCAATCTGATAGGGCTCAAATATTCAGGCCGACGTTCTTCACATAACATGCCGTAGGTGTGCTAGAGGTCTGCAATGCTTGTACCACAGCAGCAGACACTTTGGAACCCCTCTACTCGGGGAACACATACACACAGTCAGCAGTGAGAACCAAATCTGGAGTCCTCCATACGATGAAACACCAGAACAGAAAGCCTAAAACGTGGATGACCGTGGAGATTGGCCAGTCATATTGAGATGTTCTCTCTTCTACTCCAGTTCCGAGACTGTAGGCTTTAAGAGATGTGGGTCACTGGAAGGCTTAAGTTTGAGATTTGAGGGTCTAAAGTGTACTTTTGAAATCTTCGATCATAGAATCCGTACCTCAAGCTTGAAAGTTATGATTTTCTCTATACAAATTGAATATATATTTATGGTACATTTATAGAATATATACATTTATAGAAATTCTGTTTCATGGTAGTGTTGACAGCCATTCTATGTTGATGCGATGGTTTCTGTGGTTTAAAATCTATAAATTAAATATAAAGATCAAATTATAAAATAAAATTGTTTTAGGAATTTTTATTTGTAAAATTAGAATATTATGTAATTCAGAATTAATGTACTGGCCACAGGGAAAAGTGATGTACACTAGAATATTTAGTTACCATAGTGACAAGGTAAAAATCAATAAATTAAAAGGAAAACTATGATACTTTGCGGAGCGACCATAAAGTGAGTAGACGTGTAAGAAGAAGTGTTGTATGTTTGCAACTATTTGCTTGCAAACTTGAGAATTAGAACAGTTATAATTATTCATCAACGTGAGTAGAAGCTTCGAAATAGTGCAACGTTATTTTCTGAAAATAGATGTGTGAAAAGAGAAGAAATCGCGTATGTGTAAAGACAACCGAAATTTAAGAAAATGATTGTATTAGGGTTGTAATAATTAAAATTGTATGAGAATATGTTTGACCGTTGCAGAAGATGGTCATTCGTGAATTGTAGCGAGTTTAAATTAAAGAAAAACTTTCAACAATTTTCTTTTATTTCCCTAACATTGAGTTCCATAATCCAAGTATCCGACACCACATCCAAGAGAAGATCTCATGCAAACCGGAGTTACAAATAACGTCACGACTTGGTGCATCTTAACATCTGCAACATCGCAACAGAATACGGCTACAAAAGCTGCAGTGACGTCATCAACCATCGTGCAACCACAGCAGTAGTTTTGTCATTGGATTTTGGCTTTAACTGCAACTGTAGGACGTCTTTAGTTAATTCCTGTATGCTCAAGGTGTACATGAGATATAGTAAGTTGCACTGATAACAAATTAACTACCAATATTGTTCTCAATCATAATGAGCGTAAGAGTCCGGCCATATTATTTGTTGCGATTTCTATGTTGTGTGACCGCGTATCGTCATCAGTTTGCCTCAAGGGAAATGCATGTAGATAGTTACATTCCTCATGCAAAGAGCAACATATTATGCCTAACATATAATCAAGAACGCAATTATAAAACATAGAACATTGGCATATACGTGAATAATAATCTCCTACTTTTTTAGTTAATTGATGGAAATTAATCATTTCTCCACACTAGCCGTATATAGGCTAAGATATTTGATGGATAGAGTCAACATGAAAAATTCAATGCCATGGCCGGGATTTGAACCACGGATCTACTGGTTTCCGTCCAGTCGCTCTTAACCTTTGAGCTACCATGGCCAACGTGCCTTCCTGACATTAAATTCTCCAGTTGACTCGTATATTTCCCCGGTAGACCACTAGGGGCTCTCGCATCCGAGATACACCGTTTGTGGCGACTTACTATTGTAAGTACTTAAGTCCCAGGCTTCATCATTTAACTCTTAATATTTTAGTTAATTGATGGAAATTAATCATTTCTCCACACTAGCCGTATATAGGCTAAGATATTTGATGGATAGAGTCAACATGAAAAATTCAATGCCATGGCCGGGATTTGAACCACGGATCTACTGGTTTCCGTCCAGTCGCTCTTAACCTTTGAGCTACCATGGCCAACGTGCCTTCCTGACATTAAATTCTCCAGTTGACTCGTATATTTCCCCGGTAGACCACTAGGGGCTCTCGCATCCGAGATACACCGTTTGTGGCGACTTACTATTGTAAGTACTTAAGTCCCAGGCTTCATCATTTAACTCTTAATATTTTAGTTAATTGATGGAAATTAATCATTTCTCCACACTAGCCGTATATAGGCTAAGATATTTGATGGATAGAGTCAACATGAAAAATTCAATGCCATGGCCGGGATTTGAACCACGGATCTACTGGTTTCCGTCCAGTCGCTCTTAACCTTTGAGCTACCATGGCCAACGTGCCTTCCTGACATTAAATTCTCCAGTTGACTCGTATATTTCCCCGGTAGACCACTAGGGGCTCTCGCATCCGAGATACACCGTTTGTGGCGACTTACTATTGTAAGTACTTAAGTCCCAGGCTTCATCATTTAACTCTTAATATTTTAGTTAATTGATGGAAATTAATCATTTCTCCACACTAGCCGTATATAGGCTAAGATATTTGATGGATAGAGTCAACATGAAAAATTCAATGCCATGGCCGGGATTTGAACCACGGATCTACTGGTTTCCGTCCAGTCGCTCTTAACCTTTGAGCTACCATGGCCAACGTGCCTTCCTGACATTAAATTCTCCAGTTGACTCGTATATTTCCCCGGTAGACCACGGAAGGCACGTTGGCCATGGTAGCTCAAAGGTTAAGAGCGACTGGACGGAAACCAGTAGATCCGTGGTTCAAATCCCGGCCATGGCATTGAATTTTTCATGTTGACTCTATCCATCAAATATCTTAGCCTATATACGGCTAGTGTGGAGAAATGATTAATTTCCATCAATTAACTAAAATATTAAGAGTTAAATGATGAAGCCTGGGACTTAAGTACTTACAATAGTAAGTCGCCACAAACGGTGTATCTCGGATGCGAGAGCCCCTAGTGGTCTACCGGGGAAATATACGAGTCAACTGGAGAATTTAATGTCAGGAAGGCACGTTGGCCATGGTAGCTCAAAGGTTAAGAGCGACTGGACGGAAACCAGTAGATCCGTGGTTCAAATCCCGGCCATGGCATTGAATTTTTCATGTTGACTCTATCCGTCAAATATCTTAGCCTATATACGGCTAGTGTGGAGAAATGATTAATTTCCATCAATTAACTAAAATATTAAGAGTTAAATGATGAAGCCTGGGACTTAAGTACTTACAATAGTAAGTCGCCACAAACGGTGTATCTCGGATGCGAGAGCCCCTAGTGGTCTACCGGGGAAATATACGAGTCAACTGGAGAATTTAATGTCAGGAAGGCACGTTGGCCATGGTAGCTCAAAGGTTAAGAGCGACTGGACGGAAACCAGTAGATCCGTGGTTCAAATCCCGGCCATGGCATTGAATTTTTCATGTTGACTCTATCCATCAAATATCTTAGCCTATATACGGCTAGTGTGGAGAAATGATTAATTTCCATCAATTAACTAAAATATTAAGAGTTAAATGATGAAGCCTGGGACTTAAGTACTTACAATAGTAAGTCGCCACAAACGGTGTATCTCGGATGCGAGAGCCCCTAGTGGTCTACCGGGGAAATATACGAGTCAACTGGAGAATTTAATGTCAGGAAGGCACGTTGGCCATGGTAGCTCAAAGGTTAAGAGCGACTGGACGGAAACCAGTAGATCCGTGGTTCAAATCCCGGCCATGGCATTGAATTTTTCATGTTGACTCTATCCATCAAATATCTTAGCCTATATACGGCTAGTGTGGAGAAATGATTAATTTCCATCAATTAACTAAAATATTAAGAGTTAAATGATGAAGCCTGGGACTTAAGTACTTACAATAGTAAGTCGCCACAAACGGTGTATCTCGGATGCGAGAGCCCCTAGTGGTCTACCGGGGAAATATACGAGTCAACTGGAGAATTTAATGTCAGGAAGGCACGTTGGCCATGGTAGCTCAAAGGTTAAGAGCGACTGGACGGAAACCAGTAGATCCGTGGTTCAAATCCCGGCCATGGCATTGAATTTTTCATGTTGACTCTATCCATCAAATCTCCTACTTTGTTGCGAGTTCGGGTCAGACAGACACACTTAAGAATCCTCGAATGCAGTAACAGAAAAGTTTTAACCGTTTCTCAATAGTTTGCGTGTTGCTTAAGGTTAGCTGCAAAATTAAAGAAAACCGCAGAAGTTCGTGCGAAGGCCGGCCATTCTGCGGATAATTGCTTCTCCTTGGCAGGATCTCCCCATCTTATTATCTATATTACAACTTTAGGAAATCGGAGCAGAGTTCTGATGTCAAGGTAACTCAAAGGAATGCGGTTTCATTCATGCTAATGGCATACTGATCTTTGCACTATATTAGAATGTCTCTTTCTCAAAGACAACGACATGTCGACTGTCATTTGATGTCAGATACAAGCAATGAAATGGCGTGAAAGCTATGATAAAATTACTCGTTATTGGTTTCCAAATATGTAATATCCTTGAACTCAATAAACATCAGTTGTTGATACACTCTCTCGTAAAGTAGGAAGTCTCATTTTGTGACTGAACCGGATAGTTATACTCTCTCTTTCTGTTGATTGCTTAGGTAACCACAACCACATCTTCTTAATTCGGTTGTCCACTTTCAGAGGATGATTTGATTCCTGTCTGCCATAATTCGACAATCCATCCCCTCTAAGCTAGTTTTTCCCACACTACCACACAACTAAGTGATTCCTTACCCTTTCCCTTCTTCTTGTGGGAGACCAAATTATTATTCGTTTTTGGTCATCTCTTCCTTTTCTTTTTTTTCTTCTTTTTTTCTTTTATTTCTTATTTTACGTCATCCAACGTTAAGTCATATCGGAAGATGAATGGAATGGGTGAAATGATGCTCAAATGAGCCCAAAGTCCATAGAGCTTTAGAGTTACCTGACATTCGTCTTTCAGGACAAGGGAAGACCCCGGAAAAATACTTATCCAGTGTAACGGGAATTTGTTTCAGATAATGTTAATTCTGATTTCTTATTTGGATCCTCTCGTACAAGGCATCCACGCCAACATCAGCTCCAAAATTATGTTCATACGTTCACTTCCATGATTATTTTGAGTATTTTTCGAATTCTAAATAAGTCATGAGACATGTGTTTCAAGGCGTGGTTCGGAATAAAGAAGTCAAATTATTTCGACGAATTCTTATTTTATTATATTTATACGACCAGACTGAAGAACATATCACTCACCTCAAGATTATTTACTTCTTGTAACTAACAAAACTGAAGAACATATCACTTTTAAAGATTATTAACTTATCGTAATTAAACACGGCTGAAGAACATATCACTTTTCTAAAGATTATTAAATTCTCCTAATTTTACAAGATTATTGACTTCTTGTCACTATCGTTACATACTTCTTAATTTTGTGATTGGCCGATCCAATGGCACGTTACCATATCACGTCATATTACGTCACACCACTACTACTTCGGCCAATCACACAACTACATACATTTTTATACATTCGTAATGCCTTCGAACATAACCCAAAAATACTGTTACACCAGGTAACCCACCCTGACAGAGATCCGAACTTGGCACCTCTTCAACGTGAAGCAGACACGCTACCATCTATGCTACTGATGGTAGAAATGGGTGAAATGATGCCCAAATGAGCTCAGGATCCGTAGAGCTTTTGAGTTACCCGATATTCCTCTTTCGGATAAGTGAAAACCCCGGGAAAAGACTTATCCTGGTAACTCACTGTGACCGAGATTTGAACTCGGGACCTCGCTACCATCTACGCTACTGAGACGGGCCTCTTCCTTTTTGTTCACGTCCATACCGCTTTAATATCCATTTTTTAATATCCATATGTTCTGATTGTATCTCTGTTCTAATATCATTACATATGCTACATCGAGCTACGTCTTGAGTTCATATTAAAGCGACATCCAAGTAATTCCGAGATTGATAGGAAAATGGAGGAAATGTTTATATTTTTCTTTGAATTAAAACCATAGCTACATGAAGAATAATTAAGACTGCTGTTGAGAATCTCCTTACTCCATTGTTCATACAATTTTTATTTAAGTTAATTGATGGAAATTAATCATTTCTTCACACTAGCTGTATACAGGCTAATGTTTTGGACTGATAGAGTCAACATAAAAAATTCAATACCACACGGCCGGGATTTGAACAACGGAGCTCCTGGTTTCCTTACAGTCACTCTTATATATTGAGCTACCATAGCCAACTTGCCGTCATGACAAATTCTCTAAATTCGGCTGATGTGAAGGAATGATTAATTGCCATCAATTAACTTAAATAATAAGAGCTTAATGATGAAGCTTGGGACTCAAGTACTTACGATAGTAAGTCACCACAAACAGTTTATCTCAGATGCGAGAGCCACTAAAGGTCTACCGGTGAAACATATGAGTCAATTGGAGAATTTAATGTCTTGACGGCAAATTGGACATGGTAGTTCAATGGGTTAGAGCGACTGGACGGAAACCAGGATATCCGTTGTTAAAATCCCAGTCGTATGGCATTATGCTTTAAGAGTACAGCATTTTAGACGAGCATTAAGGAACTTGTAATAAATGTAAGCGGATAAATTTTAAAAGTGCCTACGTCTAGATACATTTTAAAGAAATGAGTGGAGAGTTACAAACGGTGAAACTTTCCAGTATCATTTTGAAATATTACTGGACTCAAAAATTAATGATGTGGTATTGATTCTATTTCCTTATTTTAACCATTCAAGAACAAAATGATCAAGGTATCAAGGAAAACGTCCTTTAATTGTATTTGAGTACACTCAAAAGCTACCTGCAGGTCATTAAAACTCTAACGTAGTTTCTCTTCCCCTTATTGTTTAGTTTCACACCCGTTCCGCTAACTACTCTCAGACTATCAGATTTATCCTATCAAGTTAAAAAAATCAGAAATTGTTTCAATACACAACAGTTAACTCATCAACTGCTTAAAATTGTGTCATTACATGATAGTTTGAAGTCCCACTCTACATAACATGCGAAACAAAACAGCAATAAATTAGCGCATTCAAAATGTATTATAAAGTATTAATTAACAATTTAATATACTATCAACAACTATCTCTTATATGATTAATGCCATAGAAACTGTTGTATGGCCTACATAACACAATTTAAAGAGATCTGAATCTAATCTTTTGTTTAGCTCTGTGACTCCAAACTGTAGCTATAAAAGCTTAAACAAAATTCAATCAGAATAAGGACAACCTCATGACTGCAGAAAATTCAATATATACATTTTATTCATCATTCAATATATCAACCATATGTTTTTACTAGTAGAATTCATCACAATAAAATAAAACAGTTGTTTTAAAAGGAAGCTTGAGATACGGGAAATATTTTGAAAGTATTTGTGAATGTATTATTAGGAAATTAACTTAGAAACCAAATTTATCATAAAATCAGAAAGAAATTTGTTGTGCTGTGTGGAAAGTGTGCGCGTTAATTTGGGCCTTTTTGTATAAAATATATTTTTTGTGTTCAACCTCAAAACGTATCTACGTTGAAAACTCTATATGGAATTTTGACTGGTTTAGAATTCTAATTGTTCATACTAAAGTAAGCGTACGGTAATATAAGGCGGGGGTTACTTTAAGTAATAGAGACAGAGTCGGACATTAATGCCTATAAAAGTAACGAATGCAAAGCAACCAGCTATACAATAACGTTACCAAAGTAACAAAGACCCTAAGTAGTTAACCAATAAGTTACGAGTCTAGGTGACATAAACTGCAACTGCATTGCTTCACTCGTTACGCAGGATTAAGTTCCTCTGCAAGAGATGACTAGCATTGTGGATCTAATATATGGGTACCATTTAGCAAAACAAATTCTCACTAATTGCTCTACATATATTTAACCAACTGCAACTTTTAGACAGTAATGTGTGTTTGGGCGTTAATGTTTATTTCCTTTAACAACATCTACTTTCAAAATGCCATTATCATGTTTTATTTAACGTTCTGCGAGAACATTTAAGCTTCTGTTGGCTTAAGTCAGTCGTGTACGTTGGTAATACTATGTTCTCTTTACTTATACAAAGTTAGTTTTATTTACGATCTCATTGAGGCTCATTTCACTGTTACAAACTATGTGTATATACAGGGACGTAAAAGCAAGGGAAAATGCATTTTACGTCCATAGTAATTAAATTGTTGACACTGCAGTGAAACTTCTTTTTAGATTGTATCAAATAAAGTAAGTCTGTATCAGTATCATTCAAATAGAAACATAATTACAGTTGACCAATAAACTAACCTTTACGTAACGTAACTGTAAATTGTTAAGCACAAAAACAGACAAATGAGGCCTATTGGCAACTGTTACATGTAGTAAGTGCGACAGTTACAACTGTTATCTGAAAATAACTTGTTTGATCCCCATTACTGCTACTACTAGTAGTCTGTTCTGTCGTTTGTATCTACAAAATCAGTTCTAACAGCCTCGTGGTCAATATATCTTTATTGATATTTAAAGTATGCATTTTAAATATTACAATCTATGTAAATTACGCGTTGCATTTGTCATTTTATTCAGTGTTAACATAAGAAATAAACAAAATGGATACTTATATTTATGTTTACAACATTCAATACAAGTACTTGTTAAAAAAAATAAAAAGGAACTTAGCATGGGCCATGGTAGAAGTGGAATGCGAGTAATGCCGGTAACTGACGTCATTCTTCTAAACAGGAATGAAATGCAGTTCTGCTACATTTGAGTTCCGTGTGGTTATCCTGTACTGCTGATGAGATCACCTTTGCTTTGGATACTAAACGATAGTGCAATGACGCTAGGGTAGTAATGGCAACGGTTATACATAACTAAAACAGGGAGAGTTATGTATTAACATTTGAAAAAATACATATGTATTTCATAATTCACACCAATATATATCTCATTGCCGAAAATTATATTTTATATTTCATATAAAGTGTGATTTAACATGATCGAATCTTTTGTGCAATAAGATTTTGTTTATCTTTTATGGTTTGTCAACTGTAGCACAACAGAGAATTCAAAACATACATTTGATTGGTCATACAAATGTCATAAATATATGGTATTTTAATCAAAATTGCTCTCTATTTTTGATAAAATTATTTTTGATAAGTGTCCCAGGCAGATGCGTATTTTGGACTGAACGGTTTTTCTTTGGTATCTTTATGTTGTGTCCTTGGAACATGGTGTACTTAAGTACCAGGTTTAGTTTTATCCAGTAATTCTATTCAATTTACAAACTCGCACACGCATGCGTAGACTTTAATGAAGTTGTTTTATTAAGCTGGAATCCAACACGTTCATCCGGTAAAATATTTATATAGAAATTTTTGGCTTGAGCACAATGCTTGCTCCTACTGCATACCAGATAGGCGATACTGAAAATAAAAAATAAAAATGATTTGATATTTACTCTCTCGTGTTTAGTAAAATCTACACTACTGTTTGAGAAAATTTGAACACAAGAAGAAAAAGTATGAATGCAACAAAATTAATGTCACAGGTATATGACGTGAACAAATGATTAACATTTCAAATCTGTGCAGGACTTCTGAGCTTGAATATTCAGTATTAAGTGCAGACTTGGAATCAGAGCTGCTATACCCGGTTGCATGGAATCAAAAAGGCTCCGATTAAGTACCGGGGAGATCTCTCTCCAACCAGTTGCGAGTCCACAAATCGTTGACAATTGTTACCGGATGTCCGTGACGAACAAGTTACTGAGCAACCATATCCCAGACATGTATGTTGGATGAAATGTCAAGTGAACCTGCAGGCGAGGGAAGCATTGGTACCCAACGCTCTCTGGATAAGGTTTGTACATTCCTCCTCATATGTGGCTGGCAATTGTGGTGCTGAAATTCAGTCTGTGGTGATGCCTGCAGCGTAGGAAGTACCTCAGGCTGTGCTATCTCCCTCAGGTGGCGGTTGCTGTTCAAGGTACCCTCAAGTAGTAGGAAGCGTAATCGATTGTTGTAACCAATGGCACACCAAACAATCATACCTGGTATTTGTCGAATATGCCGCTCAACAATTCAGGCCTTCAGATTGCGCTCGCCTCGGTACCGTCGAAATTGTTGAGGCATCACTGTTAGACAAGTTGAAGAAGGATTCATTCGAAAAGACTGTATTTTGCCACTCAGCGCTTTAGTGGCGACGTTTAAGTGCCCATTGCATTCGGAGGAGCTTGTAGTTTCTGGACAATGGAAGGCGATAGTGACATTATGCAATCAGTCCAACAGCAGCAGACGTCAACGGACCGTTAATGCAGTCAAGTTCACAACTGTTGCAGTGCTCCAGCGTCGGACCAACACTATAGTTGAAGCTGTGTGGTCCGTTATGTGTGTGGACAAGATAGCACCCATCTGCTGTGGTCATCTTACTTGGTCCAGTATCCGAACTTCGCTGGACACGGCTTTCTTCAAACCATTGCTTCCACACAAGCAATCTGCCATAGCAGCATCCAGTGTACGAGCCAAAATGTCACGATATAAAAATCAGCTTTCCGGAGACTGGTCATTCTGCCCCTTTCGAGCTCGACTCACATGCTGTATGGCTCCCTTCGACTTCGACTAGGCATGCTGGCACTCACTTTAATGTTCCCACCTTGTTTGACAGCTCTGCATTGACTAAACTTGGCGCAACACTTACCTTGTTGGACAAACACGACAATACCATGCTCAAGCTACGTGTAACCCATCTCTCTGGAATCCTAATCGCTTACTGCTTGCACACGTCCACTAAGTTTGGATGCATTCAGAGAATTCTTTCATTGTTGCAAATTTCAGAATCAGTACTATATTTATGTGGCATGGTTTATATTTTCTTCTAGATACAGTGAAAATGTGGGAATACAAAAGCCTTAGCTGAAAGTCAAATATATTTAAAAGCTAGTAGCTGTGCGATAGCTTTAAAAGTTATTCTCTCTGCATTACCAGGGGGGAAGAAAAAACGTCAAACGAAATAAACTATTCGCCATTTCAAATTTTATTTGAATGTACTAATCGATTACAATAGTTATAAATATATGTAATTAATATGTATTTGCTGCATAAAATAATTTCTTTAAGGTTAACTCCAGCAGGAAAAAAAATGCTTTAAAATAATACTTCGTCTATTCCTTAAGTTAAAATTATTCAAAACTGATTCAGAGTGAAGCTTCTTCAAAAACGGTTCCAAGAAAAGCTAATACCTATTATTTTATTTGCTCTGTAACTATTGTAATTAGTTAAAGGCCTGATAGCTATTTTGGTAAAATGACCCATTTTAAGACAATGTGCATATAACAAGGTGGATTAAAGTGATATTATTTTATTTAAAGTGTTCGTGTCACATATTGAACTATGTTGAATTTGAGTCTAAGTTTGGTATTTATAGGGTTGTTCGTTTTCCAATTATATCAAAACCATCAGAAAACCTTTTTTCTAAAAGAGCTCTTATGCTTTTATTCGTGCAGTTTCAATAATGAATTTTTTGTACATCTCCATGTAATACTAGTACCTGGTACAGAAACTAAGAATCCCGTGTGCTGGCCGGGATAACAATAGGGGCTATTGTCCATGTGTGTCGCAAAAGGCGACTAAAATGGATACTTCATGTCCGAAGGTATAGCCAGGTCGCCCAATACCCAGCGACAAAATAGGGAACCTGGTCCTCCACGTTTGGAGTTTGGCGCTGAGCTAATAACCTAACCCAGTAAAACAATTTGAAACGAACGGATGATTGATAAATGGAGACAGGCAAAGGAAATGTAAATTGATTTTGGAAACTGCTTACGTTAGGATATGGAGAAGAAAGGCTATGGATAGGGGAATGGAAGCGTAAACTAAGGACAGCTGAAGCCCGCACTAGGCTGTAACGCTTAGAAAAAGAAGATAAATTAAGAATTCATAAAATGTCTCGCTGTCTCTGAACAGATTACTGCTATACTAATGAACTGATCGCCTTGGAGTAAGACAGGCAAAAGTAATGAGCACTCATTTACTCATGCAATGCACATTTCATTGCACTACGAAATAGTACTTCTTCTGCAATAGTAGAGAAATCAGTTAAATGAATAATTAAATCCATTAGCAGTTTTGTATATGTCATGATTTCGTTATTATATGGAAAAGCAACATTTCACAATGTGTTATGTAGCTCGTTGGAAAGCTCCACACGTGTGGTTTGGAGCAAGTCCATAGGCTACAAGGACATTCCGTTAAACGCACAATATTGCGAATAACATTCCTAGGATGGAGAAACTACTCGTCGTCTGAAGAGGACGCTTTCATGAGAAAGAATTTGTTACAGCCATTCCGGACTAACAATCAGGTAAGTAGTTATCATGTAATTCACAATTTTTCTTTTTAACGCTTTGAAATTTGCCTTACAGCAGGTCTGTTACCTCCGTCAGAAATTTCACTCTCTTAACTCTTTTCTATTTTCTGCTCCATATTTTTTGTTCGATTAGTTCATCTAGTGTATCAATTCCTTTTAATTGTTTTTATTTTTCCTTCAGTGGAATCTAGCAGATGTGCTCTCTTTTCATGAAGTTTTCTAAATAGTTGGCTTTTCTTTCTGTGCCGCATGCAAAATATCTCTCCTTTCGTCATTTCCGTCCACCAAAGTTCCCTGATTTTCCTCTAGTACCATACCTCAAGGGCTTTCAAGGTTCGTTCTCAGTGTTTTCCGTAGTGTCCATGTTTTAGCTATGCTTCTTCTTCCTCCATCACGGGTTAGGCTTAAGCCTGTTCCGGTCTCACATTTTCTGAAGCCATCTCTTTAGGGGGCGTCCTATTGATCTTCGTCCTCTTGGTTTATATCGTAATTGAAGGCTTGTTTTGGTATTTTTTTCTCTTGGTATGTGATTAAGGTTCATTTGTTTCTATATCTTTGCATTTCTTCTAATAACGGCTGTACTTCTAATTATTTTCTAATAATTTCATTCCTAATATGATCTTCTCTTGTACATCCTTCATTTGATCGTAAGAATCTCATTTCAGCAGCTTGTATTTTACTCTTCTCCTTTTCCCTTATTATCCATGCCTCACTTCCATAGTTTAGTATTGGGATTGCCATCACTTTGTAGAATCTTATTTGAGTTTCTTTCCTTGCTTTATCCCTGGGGTTTCTCTTAATTGTTCCGCAAAGTGCTTGGAATTTTGGTATTTTATTTCTTATATCTTGATTTTCCGATTCATTGGTTATATCACAGCCAAGGTATTGAAAGTGCAATACTTCTTCTATTATATTTTGTTCTACTACAATTTTGGTCCTTATTGGGTATTTCCCCTGGAATGCCATTACTGTTGTTTTTGTCTTTGCTTATGCTCCAGACGTAATTAAGGCAATTTCTCTTTTTGTTAAAAATCAGTTTTGATATTGCAGTTATTTCCCTAGTTTCTTTTGTTTAGTGTATATCTGGTAGTTATGCTTCCTGAATAACTGATTAAGATACCTTATCCAAAAACTTGTTCGCTACCATTCACCGGTTCCTCATTCTTCGGAATCTTCAGTATTTGGACTTTGCCACATTTGCTTCCATGCTAATTGTTTTTAACCAGATTACATCATCAGCCAAATTTTGGTACTAATGTTTCGTTCTACTTTGAGATTTGCAAGTTATTCTAGATTTAAATCTATTAACCTTCTCCATATATACTAAATCCTGCGCCGTGACGCAGCGGGCTAAGGCAGCATGCCACGGAAAGCGGCCCGGGTTCTATCCCACCCATGTGGTAGGTATTTTAGGTCACGGGTATAGGACCGGTGTCCACTCAGCATCGTGAGGAAAGTGAGGAGCTTACGCTAGGTAAGCGGCCCTGGTCACGGAAACCAACATTCCGGCTGGGTGATGCCAAGATGCTGACCACATGTCCTCCCCGTATCGATTGGATGATCGTCCTCCTCTACCGTGCGTAAGTGGGACGTGAGGCCGGCAGTCGGGTTGGTAGGCCTTGGCCCTCTAAGGGATGTCGCGCCATGGGTTATTATTATTATATTATCATATATACTAAATAGCATGGATAAAAAAAGCATTCCTCTCCGTATCTTATTTTTCCGATAATTGTGCCTCTTGGCTTTGCTCTAGTCTTTTCTGTCCCATATATACAAATATTGTACCCTTTAATTCATTCTTTCCTCTTGGAAGGAAATGCCTATCCTCTTTCTTCTTGTAGGTACATGATGCTGATATGACTATGATCGCCAATTCGATTTCCATGTTATAAAATATAAATCATAAGCGATATATGAGACTCACAAATCCCAAGACTCCTCACCTGTTGCGTTAGTTCCTGAGTTTATTTTGTTTTTCTCCCTCTCTTCCTCACCTCTCTCTGTGTCTCTGCTACTTACCCATAGTTTCTCACTACCTCCTTCTTTCCCCCTTTGCTTTTACATCGCTGTCTTTATCTCTCACTTTCATTAGCCTCTCTGTCTCCCTCTCTCATTTTCCACCGTCTCTCCTACACTCGTTCTCATTCACATACACTTACAGCTGCACTCACACATAGTCACTCACTCCCTCCCTCCCTCCATCACTCACTCACTCACTCTTGACGTTTAGACAATGGGATTTTAATAGACACTAAAATATAAAGGAGGAGGAGGAGGAGGAGGAGGAGGAGGAGGAGGAGGAGGAGGCGAAGGAGAGAATGGGAATATAAACTGGTTTTTCATTTCTCGCGCTATTTGTTTCTCACCATGTAGTAGAGAAAGTAAAAATATTCAATTATATGCGTGAAAAATCATCTACCTAATAGTTTCTAAAAGCACAATAAAAATAAAATACATCAAATGAGCACATAGGTAATTAGAAGCATGATTAACCTAAGGAAGAAAATAGTTGCTTCATAGATGAAGTTAATGCGGACTGCTAATTCATCTAAATGGGATCGAAAGACCAATGAGTTTGTTTAAGAAGAGCTGAACGTATATAACCATTACTGAAATATATAGAATATGACCAGAACTACTGGAGACATCTGCATAAGATGGGCTCAGGTATTATTCATAGCTGAAACGCAGCACATTCCTAAGGGAAAAAGATGTCCCAAGAAGAGATGGAGGGAAATTGCTTAGTGAGATGAAACAGGGGAAGAAGAGGACTAGCTTTTAGGGCTAAACGGAAATTCAAATATAATCTCTACCTTCCCCCATCCCAAAAAATAAACTCCTGTATTTTACACTCGCATCACTTTTTCTACTTATTGCTTCCATAATTATTTTATTAGTATTAAGGAAAGTTAATTTTTCTTTCTCTTTCATGCGAATATTCAATAATTCCATGCGAAAATTTAATAAATTCTAATATTACTACTAAGATTCTAAATAAAGCTCTTAACAAATACACACACATTTTGCTACAGATGCAGTTGAAATACCTATGTCAGAACCGATAGATCCGTCTATGGCATTTTAGGAGGCATTAGACTTAAATACTTCGTTTGGTATTTATTCGGCATTTCGTTTTTTAGTCATATCATTCATAACCATACACATATACGCTCACGCACACACATGGACATTTTTATAAAAATATTTCTACTCAGTGACCTCAAAATTCTGTGAAACTTTGACAACGAAGCTTTGAGAGATGCCTTTGTCCATTGCAGATTGTTGAAAGAAACACTAAAAAGTATCGATAAATTGTGCATTCAGTCTAAAAATGTCATAAATATGAGGGCTTTTAATCACTAATAACAATATACTTACATTAATGTCTTAAAAGATATGTTTATACTAGAATTAAGTTATAAAGCGTTGCTCTAGATCCTGAGTGGATGTAAAATATGATAAGCGAGTTCTACTGGGCGGTACCTCCAACATCACTTGTTAATTGACATTATTTGCATACGGCACTTTTCTCGTCATAATAGGCTCTTATTGTTGGAAGGCATACCATTGGTTACACAACGAGGGATGCGGTACCTTCCCGATAAGGGGAAGGCATATTTTGATGAACTTGAGTGAGAAAAAGCAACGGCTACCAATAACCTGATAATCACAGGTCGTCCTTCCTCATGCCCCACCCCGATTTCGTAATTTATCTCGTCCAGACATTTTACATATTTTTGGTGGGGAGAGTTGTTTACTGTTCAATTCAAAATGGTAGCTGGGGTAGTTGCAATGCTAAAGGAGAATAATTGGAAAGGGATGTTTACCAAGGTTCCAAAGCAAGGACTTTGTATGCCTTAGAAATTCATTGTTAACAAGCGGCTCCTACCAACACACAGGTCCTGGCAAGAAGGACAAGTTGTGTTAGGTTTGTTTACGTTTTACTTGCAGCTCCTATTTGACGTCAGGGACACGGGCCTTAATGATTATGTTAGGGTTGGGCAGAAAGTAGCATAACGGTTACTGGAGTAATGTAGACAGGCATAACTGGTTACCCATTAATGGTTACAAAATTAACGAAAACACGACTCGTTTTGGATATTAATCTCCCCGGTTGGAGATCGTGGGTCCAGAGAAGATAAGTATCAGGCGAGAAAAAAATGGCAACTAGTTATTCATTTTGGTGTATATGTGTGGCAAAACAAGAGTATTTGCATATTTTGTGATGTTATCCAAAAATGTGTGTTTGAACAGCATCACCTTTCAGAATCTCTATGCTTTTATGTTGCGTCCTAAGAGGGTATTAACTTGAGCCATACTGATGTTAGCAATATTAATGTATTTTCCTTGCCAATGTTTACATCACATGGTGTATATATTTAGGCTATCATGCAATTCGGATCCGTGTATGTGTTCAGGAACGGATAAGTAAATGCGAATGAATTTTGGGAGTATAAATCAATTTAGAAAGGAAAAATGTTGATACAGCTAGAGAAACTTCTTTTTAGATTGCATCAAATGGAAAAATAAGTCTGTATCGCACCATTCATATTGTAACTTTGTGGGTTCATGAAATTAAAAGTCCAATTGCACAGAGTCAAAATATTCTTTATTTCCACCGAATTACAGTTCGAACACTTGCCGATTACACAGAATTACGTAGCGCACACAATTACATTTCACCAGTTTGTCCGTTACAGTTCCACTCTGCACTCGCAGTTACGTACACTCCTCCGATGCACGTACACAGTCTTCCAGTCCGTTCGCTCACTGGGTGCTCCTCACGGCTGCTCGCCAGGAACTGAACTCTCGGTCGCATCGTCCCTCTATTTATAGGTGCCTAAATGTTTTCTAGAGAATTCTTCACCATGGAGGGGGAAAATATTCCGGAGATTTCGCGTTCTTTCAGGCGGCAGGAGGAGGGAGAAACGAAGATTCAGCCACCCCCATGGTTTCCCCTCCCTCTACTCTGTCACGCCTCCGGAGGCGACAGCTGACCGGCGAGGGTGCGGTACCGATGCCACACGCCCCCCTCCACCGGCCATCCTCTCGAGTAGCCGACCGCAAGTTCACCGATTGGGTAACAATATTGAAATATTGTGTAACACCTAATACTTTTACTCGTAAATATTAATGTAATATAACTTCCTGTGTGATAAATGCGAACAGAAATAACTGGTAACCCTCACATGCAACCGTTAACGCACTGTAATTGTGGCAGTTATAACTGTTAACTTGAATTGTCACATGTCTATTACACATTCATATATAAAGCAACACAATTATTGGAAACTTGTTAAGCACACAAATTTGTAGTTGCTACATCTGGAAAAACAATTGCATATGAATATCTTGGGAAGTGTACATGTTGCCAATACATAACTTTCAGAGGTAACTGCTCTCTTTTGTCGCTGGGTTGCAACCATTAGCAAACAAAACACGAAATGGGTTATCAAATGGGTAAAAGGCATGTTAGCGAAGATTCTGGTTCCTTTATCTCCTGCAGATACATACCTTGTAAACCCTAACCTCAAAGTACCGCCGCTCTTGACAGAGGAGTGGGGTAGAATCGTCGTATTTTGGAAAAAGCTATGGTCAGCCACATTCCCAATCTGTGAATGTTAACTTCATCTGTTAAAATGTCAAGATATCGACAATTCAAACCATTCATATTAAAAGTCAGTAGCGGCTGGTGAGTGGTCCGTAGCTAATGTTCTCTGTAAGCCTCTCCCATTATTATAATCTGTCAGTACATTCCTGAAGCAAAGAGGCTCATATTTTCCTGAACTTGATTAATTTCTTTAGTTAATACTTGCAATCAGAACTTTTATTATTCAAAGTAAGCTCATTTTAGATCTAGCACAAACTGCCAGATTTTACGTTTTATAATAAGTCTCTTGCACAAAGTCCTTGAGGCTAAACACGTGTTCACTTTCTGCAATTGCAATAGAAAGAGATTACATATGTAAACTGAACAGTCTAACATAAGAAACGAATGATAAATTAAGTAATCTTAGAGCACTTTAAATCTTCGCTTGCTTCATTGGAAAATTGCATTCTTGTTGACATAATGACAAATCATTACCTGTTTCAAGATCACTTACATATAATTGATCTCCAGCATTAGATTTGGATATTGGAGTTTAAAAAGCATGAAGACTTAAAACATTTGAAAATAAATGGGGGTGTTAAATATTCCATTTCGGAAACAAGTACTTGAACTAAAGTCAAAATTTAAAAGAATCCGTATTTCGTGTCAGTTTATAAGTGTAAGTCATTCTATTCAACACTTATATTCATTAAAGCAAGTATTGAGCTGTTTTAAGCGTTGAACATTTAAGTTGTTCCAACTTTCTTAATCAGGCACCAATTAAATTCCAAGCAGTAAATGGATACTCGAGAAAGTGAAGTATAATTTGTGTGCAATACAACTACTCATGTACCTATTCACTTAATAATAGTCCACAACCAGAGTGTATGACAATTAAAATTAATATTATGATCTAATATAGGTTTTATTTTAATTTACAACACTCGAAATTAAGAGCGACTCCCAGTTTGTCCCTTAGGTTGTTACTCCCAAGTATTACGTAATTTATTGGTCACCGACCTCCATTAAAATAAAAGTAGTTAAACGCATCTTTTTACGATAAGTAGATTCAGGAAAATACTGTTACAGTTCCAGTACTGTTACCAAACAATTTTGTACCTTTCAATTTTCTTTTACGCTTCTATTTATTTTATTGGTAAGATTTTAAAAGCTTTAATTGCAATATTGAGCACATTTATAACCAATCGTACTAAATTGTTGTATTTGATTGAATGGTTTATTTATAAGAATAGGAATATTACAAATGGGAAACAAATACCTCTTAAAAGAAAACGTACTAGTGGAAAATATTCATTTATATTTTGTAATTTATATCGGACTTGAATGCAATGGGTGAAATGATGTTCAAATTAGCAATGGAATGATATTGTTTCTTTTAACACGTTTTCATCTTGTAGTTCTTAATATTGAATAATGACTCATAAGTAAATAAAAATATTCCCCTCAAATTAATAATATACCCTTTGTCAACTCAACGATATAATGTGTAGACATCAACAGAAGTATCATAACCACATTTTAGAATATATAATTATTTGTGTATTATAATTATACAAATAATAAATCACATGTTACTTAAATGTGGAGTCATAAAAGAATGTAACACTCACACGACACTTTCTACCTGTTTTAATTCGTTTGCATGGATATACTACAATTATATCTACAAAAACTTATTTTTCTATCTAGTTACGACATACTTTTACCAGAAAGGTTTCATTTTGCAAGAGCATTTTGAACTTTAAAACGACAGGCAGCCCTTTATACGATAGGTATTCACAATGCCAATTTCAATATCTTTTAATTAAAATTAGTGTCTTTTGAAGGGTTATTCAAAGTAATATTTCATATGAATGAAATTATATAAAGTATTCTTCAATTTAAGTATTATTAAGAGCATTCAGATCAGCTTTTATAGCTATTAAAATATTCCATTTAATTCTTAATCAAGATAAACACTTCCAGGATGCTTTTATTATACTTTTCGTTGTAACTAAACGAGAGATAAAGTGTTCTAAGAAATAGTCTGGCTTTCAGACTCCATACTCATTAATTCATCATGAGGTAAAAGGGGAATAGCGACTTCATCATTAAAAATATGTTTAAAAAGAATAGATAATACTATAGTATTGGTAAATGCCACAAAGATTATTTTGACATTAGATTCCAAATTTGAATCTAAAACACAAAACTCTTCGATACTGGTAAGTGCCACAAAGATTATTTGACATGTGTGTTTTAACGAGATGTGCAATTTTAAGTAGCAGTTTTCTCTGTGTCTTAAAGTTTATACCACATCCCAATGAAGAGGACACCAAAAATCTTTACAAAAATTTATAGTATGCATTATATTAATATTATGAAAATAGCCTTGATTGGTATTTAATCAAAATCGTTGAAGAATTTTTTATAAAATGAATAAGGTAAAGTAAGTGCTTGTTTTTTCCCCTTCTTCCTTTTTTTCTCTCTAATAATCTGGATATAAATGTTGTGTTTAGTATTTTGCATTTCGTTGTTGTATGTCCACAGAAAGATAGACATGAATAATCTAATTCGAAAACATATTTGTTTTGGTTTCCCTGCAAGATCCGAGTCTTCAGTTTCGTTCTGACGATTGAACAAAGAGAAGTATAACAGGAACATGCTGTATGGAATTCAACGTCATAGGAGTAACCAAATTATACTTTGCACACCATCCGAGGTCGTCCTTGAGAGAAGGCGGACAAGGTAACACTGAACTCGAAGACAGATCAACAACACGCAGCGTAGGGTTTCTGGCGTTTAAGTGTGCAATTGTCTGATGCCGAAAAGAATTGATTGGCTATGTCTGACATTATCGTGTGCTGTTACAGGCTCTTCAAATAGGATTTGTGTTGCACGGTTCTTCCTAATGCTGCTTGATTGTGACGTACAAGTTAACGGCTGCAAGAACGCAAGATGTTTCCGGTGTGGAAAAGTTTGTCCTTTAAAAAATACTTTATAATTATTGTTGGGCGTTGGTTGCGTTTGCTCTTATGCTTAGGGTCCGTGGTTTGATTTCCGGTTCTCTGTGATAATATTCAGGCCTTCACTTCTGACCAGCTTAAGTAAATTCCTTCCAAAGCGCAATGTGGCTCGGAGTCCACGGTAAAAGCTGTAGATCCTCTCATTCGAGTGACATCCTCACCATCCTTTTACTACCAGATGTAACAGACATCGCTTTCTGGGTGCATCTATCTCTGTCCTGTTCTAACTTGCAGAAGAAAATTACCTATGTTGCTTCGAGAATCATGAATATCAGAGTTAAATATTGAGATTTAAAATCTGTAATCTGAAATGGTATACTTTATCTTCTAGAGAAATTAGAGATGATGAATAAAATTCATTTGAATTTTTTCTGATGGGAATAACCTCGCATTCTAAAATCTAGTTGTTATTTAGTATGTCTTTACATTGCCAGTTTCACTGAAAAGCGCATTACTATTTAGATGTAAAAATAGATAAAAAGAAATACATTCTCTTCAAAAGCGTTGAAGGGGAGACCAGAATGACTAAGTAAATTCTTTTAAAATAAGAATCTGTAGCAAAAAGAAAATCACAACTTACTCTACCACCTTTTACATTTCGCAACGATAAACTAGAATTCACTTTCGCTAGCAAAAGCTAGAAATACAAAAGCACTGAGACAATGGAGAAAAGCAAAGAATTTAAATAAAAAAAAACAAACAGAAACGAGGAATTACACAAATGGCTGGCTTATGCAAAGTAAAATCTAATATGATACAATGAAAAATGGTCCCCACTTTTCTTGGAAGAAATAGACGAGTGGTTGGTGAAATCCCTTCTGAATTCCTTAAATGTGTGTGCGTGCGTTTGTGTGTGCGTTTGTGTGTGTCTATCATTAATCTGAGAATAGAGCTGAACAAGGCGGAGGTAGGAAGAGGATATAAGTGTCTAATGAAAACATTTTCAGAATCACTGAAGCAATGGAGAACTCAGGAGACCGAAAAGGTTTTCCAGAAATGTCTCTCTTTACCCAAATAAGCTTAAGTGCTGCTATTGAAAAATATATTGAGATTATAATTTCTTACCAAAAAGTAATATGTTTAACTTATAAAGGGGCAGTTTTTAAATAATTATATCAATGATGTTGAAGAGCATATTATAAATGAGACAGTGCACGTTGGAAATTAGCAAGTTAATTTTTGGACTTGGTGCTAAATGTTTATGCCAAGTGCAGTAATTTAATGTAGCTGTTAAGCATATTAAATATAATAAAATAGCTTAACGATCAATTGGTTATGTCATTTATATCTATGGTCAAAATTATCAGTTATGTCGTGTATGCCGACTGTCATCTGATTTTCTACAAGATTCAATTGAGCACACAGTCCTGGTTGCCTGGTTGCACTGCAAACATTACCAACGAACAATACAGTTTCGAAGCGCTATTAAATAGTAGATATTTGTATTTTTGTGTCTAGACGAAGCATTAATCTGTCAGGTAGCAAGCTGAGCCATCCAACTTCATCCCCAAATCCGAATGAAGCGGTATAAATGATTAGAAAAGCTTCGACATATAAATTTTAGATAATATGCAGGAAGACACTTCAGTATAAAACTGTAATAGTAATATGAGGATAGCAAGAGGATGACGGTAGCAAAAAGAGATTTCATAGTATAATATATATTTTTTCGGAGGGCCCATGAAGAGGTGACTAAGAGAACAACAAATGGAGTATTTAACGTGAAATATGCAATAAAGGGAGAGATAATAACTGGTTGTATCTGAAAGTTATGAATAGAATGTGAAATGAGGAGTAGAAATAATCGTGGAAGTTTTAAAAGAAGCAGGTGAAGGATGGACATTGCCCTAACAGCGGAAGATAAGAAGACATTTGCTGGAACTAAAGATTAGAAGTACGTGTCGAGACTGGAACTGTTTCGAGGCAGAATTATTAGACTCAAGATTATAGACACATAAAACTAAATGGTTTAATGCGATAAAAAGAAAGAAAGCTTAGAAGGAAGAAATGAAAACTGGGGTTTTGCTGGTTGAATCACTAAATGAAGATGAACTAATTGAGTGATTATAGATTCTCAAAAAATGTGTGATATGTACTCTCACAGTAACCAAAGAGTACGGTTCATTAATCATAAAGATTTAGCGCATATAAAAGATAACACGTGTTTCATAAAAGGATTTGCGTATATCCGTATAAATCCAGATTACATAAGCATTCACAGCTGTGACTGCTCCGTAAGTATCCATAAAGACAACACTTAAAACGGTAAGACCTAACGGCACACAGCTTGATACCTCACGTGCAAGG
The DNA here is from genome assembly GCA_030765055.1 of Mantis religiosa. Classification (NCBI taxonomy): domain Eukaryota; kingdom Metazoa; phylum Arthropoda; class Insecta; order Mantodea; family Mantidae; genus Mantis; species Mantis religiosa. Next base: position 134,756,193 of record CM060955.1, on the reverse strand, counting down.
TAAGAATAATGCGGGGTACGCCCTCGCTGCAAAAACCTGGTATTAGTATTAACATTTTGCTCGGATGGAAAGGTCAGCCGGCAGGCAGGCAAGGATCAGATGCTCCGAAACTTCCGTCAGCTATCTGTACAAGGACTTCCACTTCAGAAGGCCAAGGACTTCGCCGTAAGGGGGCGTGGATGGGGGCGTGGGAAACAAGACGTATATAGTCGTGCACACTTAAGACATTTTCAAACTTCAAGAAGAGACATTGATTTTTGATGTTTGGTTTTGTTTATGAAGTCCATTTGATATGGGCCAGTCTTTAATTTCCAGTCCAACCGGTTTTCAATTAAACGACAATAAATATGAGGGTGAGTTTAAAACAGTAACAGTCAAGCTATTTATAACAGCAAAGTAAATATGTAAAAAACACCAAGAAAATAATTACGCTGACAAACCAAAATGGAGAGATTTCGCTGATTACCATCTGGATACATTTCTTTTGGATGTTCCGCTTAGTGTTCTGCAACTGATTGGAGATATCTTCTCAGCATTGGCGTTGAAAGTATTGCAGATGGAGTGAGTAAGCGATATGCTCATTAAAGTCTGCAATATATGGAGCTAATTTATAGGATGCAAATTTGCGGTGACCAGATCAGTTTCTTTTAACGTCCCAAATACATTTGATTAAGTATTTGTTATTGGCGTTATTATCATACGTCATAGTCGTAACAATTAATTCCTTGATTCCTTTTCACACGGAAGTTGAGATGACATAGAATCAGTAGAGGTGTCTCCGTCAGAAGTTGTATTATTTATCAGCAGCAATCAACAGAAAAATGGCTTACAAACTGAAATTATATATTCACTATCTTTTCTGCATTCACTTGTTTCGAATCTGAACTTCCATATCTGACACACCTCTCTTAAATGACATTTCCGATTATTGTTTCATAAATGACTATGAATTAATTCTGAACTCTGAGACGCTGTTGATTTTCTAGAATAACATATGACGGAACTACTGCCCAATGCTACCTACAAAAAGAATTAAATAATTTCCATCACGATTCTTGTACACTTTGGAGGTATACAAAGAGAAATAGAGGGAGAGAGAGCCCTTCTGTTGCGTCTCATAGTACCTATACTAGACCCAAATGAAATAAGAAAATGTAAGCCAGGAAAATTATCATTTTTAATATTTGTATCCTTTTAGATAAGACAAAAGGTAAAAAAAAATCGTTTCTAATTCATTGAAAATGAGTCATTCCTTAAGAAACTTTATCTTATTAAACCATGTTCCATTTTCTTCAAACTGGCTAACAAATGGTTAAACAAGCTCATCTAACACTGTGTCAAACAGTAAAAAATATAAGCAAGTTAAACATCTCTGGTTCTGACTGATAAAATGAAATAGATGTACTGCACGAGGTTTCAATCTACAGCATCGTAGTATCCTTCCAACAAGAAGGGAAAGGCGCTATCAGTGGTACTTTCCATTAGATAAACACGTTATATTAAAATGTCTCTTTGCGTGAGCAGGCGCAGAAGCAGATATCTCTTACACGAGCCAACCCCAAGGAAAATTATCAAAAATCCTTGTTACTGCCACTACGATATAACACGTCAACTATCTACCTCTTCAGGTTATTATTCCTCCAGGCTAGTACAGAGTCCAAAAAGCTTCTAACAAGTCCGCCTGGACGTACTAGGCAGCCGCGTGTATCCAATCTCCCATGAGTATCAGGAACCTCTGCCCTGTCGAGTCCAACCTAATCCGTGCAACTTCCTTGCAGAAGAGGCTCAGATGTTCGGTTTAAGATGACGTCATAAATAGCACCAGTCCTAGAGATCCGAAGCGCTGGCAATACAGCCTCACGGTGAGGGAGAAGTGTTCGGAGTAGAGAGATGCATGTCGTAACTTTCCCTCCGTAGGAAATAAGGAGTAAAACTGATTTAGGAAAGGATTTAATACATCGCAGAGCTTATGAAAATTTGAAAACATTAACAATACACTCTTCTTCATATATAAGGTAAATAGGGTATATTTCGAGAGTTACCCAAATCAGGCTAGGAAGGGGGCGAAAATTGGACAGGAGGAATGTCCAAGAATTTATCTAAGACATTCGCTGCTTGTGTTTATATTTGTGTTAAACATTACGAAGTCCTAATACAACCATGGAACATGTTATGATTCTAAACTTCAATGAATGCTAACGGTCATTAAATAAATCATAATTGACTTTATGATTTTAAAATATTGAGTTTCAAATTGGAGCCGCGCAGTGATCGAGTGCTTAGACCGCTCCCAGGTTCGATCCCAGCTACCGCAAAGTGACATTTGTGGTGGATAACACGGTGCTGGGGCGTGCTTTTTTCGGTTTCCCCCATCAGCATTGCAGCAATTGCCCCATCATTACCTTTTCTATCATTCACCTCATCTTAGGCTTCGGGCTGATCACCCATTCTTGTTCTGTATCAGATCCAAAGCTTCGATTCCTCAGACCCGACCTTAAGGGATAGAGGAACAAGAATCCCCTAACACCGCAATAAATTGTATACTAGGAACAAGATAAAGAAGAAGAGTTTTAAAATGAATACATAAAAATTAACTTGCAATAACTTGAATTGTAACCTAAATGACAGAGTTAAAATAGATCTATTTATAATAGGGGTGTTAACACTTAATGGGAAGCTTCTCCGGATCCAGAAGCAGGGAAGACCCGATTAAATTAACTTCCTGTTGTCGTTCCCAGGCATGGAATATCAAATATATATTTTGGATATCACGTACTTCACTGCAGAAATAATTCAAGGGAGGGGGACAGAAATTATAGGACCGTAGCTCCAAACTGTTTAAAATCCATTAGGCGTTGTTCTAGCGAAAGGATCATCACGGATTTGTTTAATTACAACTCAATTTTGTTGTTTTAAAAATAATATAAAATTACAAAGAGCAGAAAACAGGTATAAATTAATCAAGAATAATAAACAAAGAAGCTTTACAACTAGAAGAATCCGAAATAATAATGGAACTCCATTTACAAAATGTTCATTCTATCGAATTTGACGAATTTACGTTTGTTGAGTTAGCAGCAATTAAAACTAATACTTATCAGTTCCAAACAAATAACTACCCAATGCACAAAATCGACTTTTCACTTTGGTATCAATATGGGTCATTAGTTTCCGTTGTTAGGGTACTGTAAGCCAAAATCTTATATGTTCTTCTCGTATCCGTTACTGTGAAATGGCCTTAATAGTTTCAGCACTGTAACAGAGAGGCAAGTCCATGGGAACGAGATAGTCGGATGATGTTGCGGGACCATGACTAGGAACATAATGTAAAATTTTACAAATTCCTGCTCCTCTGATGAACAACGCTTTTCTTCTTTTATTTATTTTCATTTCATTTGTCTCTCTTAATAGTTTTTGCCAGCGCTTGACCTTCAAGTTGACAGATAAATCCTGAAGATGAATTATTATACTTCTTATTTTTACTGTAGGTATTTAGTTATTCTTTTCCATAAAAGGATACCGGTTATGTCTAGGCTCTGTTTCTTGGGAAGTGACCAAGGCTGTACTGAAGAGGCTTTACAAGAGGCATGTACAGTAGCAGTGTTTGTGGAATGGGCTGCTTGTTCCCTTGAAGATTTACTGTTCGCTTTATTTACGAGCCTTGTGTAAATACCACTACTGTAGTACTGTTTACGAACACTCGTATGCAAGGCTGAGTTGGAGGCGGATGTTTATTGCATCTGCATGTTAAACGTGCAAGTGATGGAAGGCATAACACAGTTCCGCATTAGGTACACTGTCATCTTGAGACATCGACTGGAATACACAAGTAACAAATTAAAAGCCTCGGATATGCGACATCCACGTGTACTTCATTTAGTTTAAGCATTTCACTGCTGCGTACTCCAAAGTATTGGCTCAAAGTTGAGTGGTTTGTGCCGGCACCTATCAGTTCTATACTGGGTAACATTCATTAGAGCTAGAGACTTACATTACTCTAAGTAATGTAAAAAGAACCGCTCTTATAGTACATGTATTTGCAGTGGCACATAACAAATAAGGAGTTTACTATAAGTCCGCATTAAGAGGAGTCGCTCTATACTTGAGTGTACATAGCTTGAAGATGCTGCATCACCATAATGAATCATTAACATACGGGATGAGTAAAAAGTATGGAAAATTGCTCGTGAAACGGTACTCTCTTCCTCGAGTTGATTAATTAACTGTTAAGGAATATATAGAAGATTAATTGAATGTTAAAGGAATATATGAAACAAATATCTTGTGTGCAGCGTCAAGTTTGTTACGGACTCTGTGAGGTAGGACATTTTCTCCCCTAGAAAATCCGACTGCAACCATAAATTTTAAGGGTCGCACCCGGTGTTTATTTTCAAACATAGTTTTGAAAGGAAGGGGACATCTTAGGTGGTCTAGAGTGAGGTTCTCGTAGCTGGGACTCCATATGTGTTCTACCGACCAACTAATTAAAAATAATGAACTGAAGGGGAAGCGAAGTGTCATATCTGTGACCTGTGTCATATAGTGACCTATCTGGGAACAAATACATATCTAAAGTTCAGTCGGTAGCTGAGGGTCGAGCTAGACCGTCGTGCGACTGCACCCAGACAGAAATCGCGTTCATTAAAGCAATTGGTGGCTAGGCCCAGTCTAAACAGTCATGCCATAGCACACGGACAGAAATCGCGTTCATTAAAGCAGTTGGTGGCTAGGCCCAGTCTAAACAGTCGTACCATAGCACACGGACAGAAATCGCGTTCATTAAGGTTATTTTGGCTACTGCGGGCTAAACTGAACGGACGAGTAAACTATTAGTAGCTGGGGGCCAATCCGATGAGTCGTGTTATAGACACAAGAGTACAACCACGCCAGCGCGAAGCCTACCATTCAGAGTTCGTCTAATTAACATGTATTTCGAGAGTAATTGAAATACAACCGATCGTCGTAAGAGAATTAACCTGTGTTTCTTCCCAAGTAACCTAATTGATCCATCCAAAACGCCCTGAATCGAGAGATCCTTGCCACAGATCCTATATTCATGAATGTTAGGATAACTCCAAGAGCAGCCGAGGACATCGATTTTCAAATTATCACTGGCGAGGCTGATGACCCAAGGAGTGAACCGCTGCCACATATTTGGAGCCGAACTGAGGGGCAACTCAACACACGTCATGCAACACTAATAACTTTGTTGTTATGTTTTTGTGAATTAAAACTTTTTTGGGGGGGAAAGCTGTAAGATATCAACATATTTTCATATTACTATGATTGTGAATAGGGCGTGACTTTTTAATGCCAACATATTTTTCTTTTATTTCTTTGGTCCTCAGGTTTCACAAGTAAATGATTTTTAGAACTGTAATTTAAATTTATCAGGAGGTACTATAGCATATTATATTTAAAATCACCCCCAAAAAATCCCATTCATAACGAAATTAGTGGTGCTGTGTTGTAACATATGATGAATTCACTTCGAAAGGTGCTCAAAATGGGCTTCATTTGCTGTCAAATAATGCCAATGCCAGTCTTTGAAATTATTTAATGTTCCCAGCGACACTTTTCGACTGATAGCTGCACTTCGTGCCCAGTTCTTCGCTTTAACTCTTCAAATTCTCTTGGTCGGTCCAAAATGCACATAATTGACAAACAAAAGGTAGTTTAGAATATTTCAGTCATGTTTCCATCGACTTCTACAATATATAATATGACATTGGCTTTGTTTGGCGTTATACACTTGTTAATTGCATAAAGACAGTCTCCTCAAAAACCTCTGAGCGGTAGTGTGGACTTCCATTGTTTAGAATCCACCAGTTTTACTTAGATAAACATTTTTGTCACACATTGGGGACACAGGTTTACAGGCGTGTTCATTGTCTTAGTCTCTCTAAATTACAGCCGGAAGACTCGTTTATTTGTAAACCCTCCGCAAGAAAAAATCTAAGGGGTTCAGGTCAGGAGATATTGGCGGTTCATTCAGTATTTCTTCTTCTGCCAATCTAACTTCCTGGAAATTCATGATTTAGGTAATTCACTACTTGCCTTCCATAATGTGCTGGCAAGTAAATGTGGGTTTTATTCCACGGACATTTAAACATCAAGACTTTATCACCTTTGTAATTCGTTATGGCCTCCCAGACTTTCTCTTATTTTGAACACTTCCAGTTTCATTGAATTTTTTCAAAATTTTACTTACTGTAGAGTGAGCAACCCTTTATTCTGGATGCACTTCATTAAACAAGACACAAACCTCTTCTTGGGTCCTCCTCCTATCACCATATTCGATCATCATAAGTATTTGTCTTTCTGCAAGTTGTGCCATTACTAAGTACTTTCAGGAAGATCTTACAATTAAGTAAGTGCCCGCCTCGGTAGCGTAGTGGTAGCATGTCTGCCTCACGTTCAAGAGGTCCCGATTTCGAATCTCGGTCAGGGTGAGTTTCCTGAATAAGGATTTTCCCGGGTTTTTCCCTTATCCTGAAAGACGAATGTCGGGTAACTCTAAGCTCTAAGGACCCTGTGCTCATTTGAGCATCATTTTACGTATTCCATTCATCGTCCGATATGACAACGTTGGGGGACGTAAATTGCAACAAAAATAAGTAAGCATTGTTGTCCTTGTTAGCTTAGCTTTTGTCTGTATTTGCACAATCCAAAGCCAAATACTGAAGTAGCCTACTATATTGTTTAATGCAAAACCTACTCGATGCGTTTTCCTTTGCTCAGTACACATGCAGTAAAGTATTTGTTTGTACGTTCTGAGACTTGAGGACTGGAGGAGTGCAGAAAAAAAATGTTGCCAGTTAACAAAAAAACAAAACAAAAAAAAACTCACACTCTTTATGTGTAATCATAGAAATGTGAGAGCATATTGATATCTTACAGCATTTCTAAACAAACGTCATTTTATATAGTTGCAACAGCGGCGTTACAGGCATGGTTCCATACTTTTTACTCACTCGGTATATTGCACTAACATTCATTTATAGCGATTGTAATAGTAATAATAATTTTAACATTTATTATTTTATGGTGGTCTTTGCTTCAATCTCAAAGGCTTTGAAGCAATGCTATGGGGAACAACACCTAGAAGATCAAAATGAGCTAGAACAGCAGCCCAAAATCGATTAGAGTTTATTGTTTTGAAGCAAATGTAGTCATATTAATGATTGATTCTCATGATTATGGTTATAAACTGAAATCCACATCAATGTAATTGTTACGAGGCGCTACTCTCAATCATCCATTTCTAGGTTTTAGAGTCGAAACATGAAATGCATTATATAGGCGGGGCGATCAACTATTACTAACGAATCCTTTGGTTTTGTCCAGGCCATCAGGTTTAAAGAAATTTGAATAGATGTGTCAATTTAGCAAACAGTGTCATTTAGTCAATCTGTAAGGATAGATTGCACTTGTAATTTCTCTATTTCATTATGAGTTTAAGTATTTATAAATGCCCGCATTAAATAGAAAGCTAAGCACATATGCAAATTTTAGCAGTCAGTCTTAATTTACTTCAACTTGATTTATGAAACTAAATGCCTCTGTGTATATAATTTGCAATTATGATTAAAATGTCCTAATTATAAACAGATCTACTTGAAGGAAATTATACCTATCATTCTTAAAGCCAAATAATTATCCTATATGGTTGTAATTCATAACAGCGACAAATAAATATAATAGATTTCTGCCTTTTTGCTTTAATTTCTTTTAACTGATTTAGTGCAAATAAATGATACTTTGAGCATAACTTACTCAAGGTGACACTATTACCCGCCATCGGGGACGCGTCATTATACAGTTATATCTTACTTCAAGCATAATTATTATCCTGTATGACTGAAGGAAAAGCAGCTCTTCTTTCTATGTCCGATTGTAGAAAGTGAGTAGTTTTTAAATCAAATGCCGAAGGGTTGAGTATCCTATAATATACACCACCACTCAAAAGATTTTGAAAGCGCCTCATTTTTAAGATTTCTTGAAACAGCGAAATAAAAGAGACGTAATATGTAATCACAACAGTGGATTTAGTGAAAATCAGCAATACATGTTATATTTTCCTTTCTTCAAAGTAACCTCCCCTTGCTTTAATTACTCTGTATCCTTTCTATTACGTGCGCCAGTGTACCTTCAGAAATATCCCTCCATACGTTTTGCACATCAATACATTTACGTTAGTGGGTTGTTCCTTTCTGACCTCTCTGTCCACATGATCCAAAAGTAGGTTAACAAGATTGTAGTCAGGACTTCAAGGGGGCCAGACCATGATCTTAAAGTCTTGTCTCCCTTCCAATCCTTCAACATACCTTCTACAGGGTAAAGATGTCTGTTTGGGGTCATTGTCCTATTACATAGTGAAACCCTTACCAATTAACTGCATCCCAGGTGGATTTAGCACTGGATACCGTTGTGATAATACTCCTCCTTCACAAATCCTTCTATTTTCACAATATTGTCTGTCTTATTGTCACCAAAACAACCCCATACCAACACTGAACCCTCTCCATGTTTGGCTGTAGTGGATTTGCACTGAGGTGCCAGGCATTTAGCTTTTACATCTGACAACGTTTTGAGCCAAATAGCTCAAACTTAGATTGGTCGGTTGGCCCTTTGTAATCTTTTCCGTTTATTGGCAGCTCGCAATAGAGGTTTCTCTATCGCATTGCAGCCTTTCAGATGTACATCATGAAGTCATCTCTTCACTGTAGAAACACTCACAGATGCATTTCCACTATCAGCATGGGTGCTGTTTGCTAGTCACTATTAAATGTTTTTACTCACTTTTGGAGGCTACATTAGACCTCCTCTTTGGCTAACAATCCTTATTGCTATTTATAACTACAAAACCTCTTTACAGTGCAGTGGACATTTGCCAAGGAAACTTGTTCATTTGTGGCAATTTGACACAGTGTATGGCCTGCTTTATGTAAGCGGACTATTGCAAAACGTTTTTCTGTGAATGCTCCCTTCCTTTATCCATTTCAGAATTTTCAACTGCACAGTAACAATATGTCCATTCAACCTGCTTATGAAGCACTAAAGTGCTTTTGATAGTCAATACCTATTTACAGAACGTTTGTGAATGACATCTAGGAACTACAGACTTACTATGATTTCCAAAGTAACATTAAGATAAGTGTTTCTATAAGGAAAAACAAATGCAACAGTTTTAAAATGCACATAATTGACAAACAAAAGGTAGCTTAGAATATTTCAATCATGTTTCCATGGATTTCTACCATATATAATATGGCATTGGCTTTGATCGGCGTTATACATTTGTTAATTGCAGAAAGACAATCTGTTCAAAAACCTCTGAGCAGTAGTGTAGAGTTCCATTGTTTAAAATCTACCATTTTACTTAGATAAGCATTTTTGTCACACATTGAGGACAATTAGGTTTACAGGCGTGTTCATTGTCTTAGACTCTCTAATCTACAGCCGCACTATGGTGGACCGGAACACTCGTTTCCTTGTTTTATTTTTGACTTCTTTTGAGGATATCAAAAAGACTAATTGAACTATGAGCTCTACGAGCATTATTGCGATAAGAGAAGAAACGCAATGGGTAGATAACAAAGAGGCACATCTCGCGCACACAGATCTATTGCATTTAGCACTCCCCAGGGGGGACGCAAGAAGTGAAGCGACTACATGGTCACAGCTAGACAGCCACAGTCCACTATAACAAGTGCTGAGAATTCATACCGGCGCCAGGGCACGCTGCACAGTCACCAACTCTCCGCGTTCGGTGTCGACAAACGTCCCCGCACGCGAGGGCAGCGACCGCCCAGCCACGGCAACAGCATATACACTGCGCGAAGATAAAAAGGAAAATGGAATGGAGAATGATAGGAAGTCCATGATAGTAAGCAACCTCACTAAAATATAAGCCAGTGCGTGGTGCTCGGGGATGGCGGATGGAATCGTACACGTTACCGCAGCACTACTCGCTTGGTAATAGCAGAGAAATTTTTGTGTTTTCGTCCTTCCCTTATCATCATCTCATCCTAAATATTTTGCTTAATTTAATTCCTGTCTGTTTATTTCAGTATCTTCTATATTAATCCACATTCTATACATTTTATTTTTACTTAACTACATTAAATTAGGATACCTATTTAAAGAGATAATACTATCACAAATTTTCATCTTATGAAGATTTCTTTTCTTGTAAATAACGTCAGATATTAATGTATTTTTCACAGAGCTGCTGGAAAGCCTTTTGTACACTTTGGTTGTATAAAGTTGCTTATTTTAGAAGATTGTCTCATATAGGCACTTACGAAAAACAATATAGACACATTTAAAATGATCAGATGATGAGGTGCAACCCTGTTGCACTTCTCAGTTTATAGCTACGTGTTCTGCTTTTCTATATTTTAGTATTAATATTTTTATTATTGTAAAAAAATTAATTTTTTGTTTATACTTAATGTAATGATCATATTTCTCTATAGTTGATTTTTGCTTTCTACGTTAACGAAAGCTTCCTCTAGGTGTATATAGGTGTCGGATGATGAACTACAAATGAGATATTGTAAGATATAATAACAATCAGGTTCATCAAGGCAAGCTCTAAAATGAGATTTAAAGGAGGTCGTAGAAGCTGTTACTGACACTCCTCACTTCATCTTCAGTCGTTAAACACTCCTGAAGCAATAATGATTTTGTAGATCCTGACCTAACAGTAAGAGAAACTCCTACCATTTTATAGTCTATTCGTCATCGATAAGTTGTCGAGTAATAATGTTGTATGGTTCACATTTGTGACCTAGGTCAGAACGTAGCGATTGTTCTGCTATTTGACTTTCGAAGAACAGTTTTGCTTCGGCCGTAGCGCTTCGGCAATCCTCACAAAGACTAAACCCAGCGTGACAGACAACCAATGCAAAGAATGCGTAATAAATGAGGCAGGTAATCTCGTAACCGACGTCCATTACTAATCGCTACCTACCCGAACTGTTGCAAAAGTCTACTTGACGTGCACCTGCGACATTGAGTAATCAATCCACCTCTGTCAGTAACCGCTTTGTTAAATAGTTTTTACTTTTTTCCCTGATCACCGATATTAAACGCATGCAGGAGGAAAGGCGTGGGAAACTATTCCACAATAGCTGTAGCTTTGTCACGACGTGCTCTCATTAAGTCAGTTGCGCAGATCTGAACCTTGGCGCTGTTTGATCAGCTACACAAAGTTTCTTCATTAACTTTTAGTTACACAAATAACAAAACCGTTAACGATAAATTCAGCGATAAATTCACACGGTTGTCTCTAGAAATAATAAATACACACTTTTTTCTCTAGGAATGAAAATTTCCAATGTCAGTTATTTGTTATGATTTGAGCTCGGAATTTTAGGTGGAATATTCCTATATTTTATTTTTCATATATGTTTAAAATAGCACTATTTTTAGGTTTTTCTTGAGATATAGTTTTAATATTTCGTCTGTTCATCTCTGCATTTGTTTATAATTTCCCTTCTCTGCTACTTATTTGTAAAATGTATTCGTGAATTTATTTATTGTCACACATACTCAACAAAGAACGCACAAAATAGGGCTTATTGTTTGCTTTTTAGGTTATTTTTTGGCATTCTAGTAAATAGTTATATACTTATCAAAATTTTCTACTTTCCTATCGTCACGCAACACATTCTTGTATCACGAAAACATTCTTTCAACTGAACATGACGTCATTGTAGCTAGCCGTGTGTAGGCTAAGGTTTGAACCACACGGGGAGCGGGAGATCCGTGGTTCAAACCCCGGCTATGGCATTCAACTTTTCAGTCTGACTACTCATTCTCGGCTAGTGTGGAAGAAATTATTATTTCAATCAAGTTACCTGAAATAAAACATGGTGGTTTAACTATGAAGCCTGGGTCTTAAGTGCTTACAGCTTAATAAGTCACCAAAAAGAGGTGCGTATCTCATAGCATATGAGAACTCCTAGTGGTTTACCGGGAAACATACGAGCCAGTTGGGGAATTTAATGTCATGTCGGCATGTTGGCTATAGTAGCTCAGTGGTTTAGAGCTACTGAACGGAGAGCGGGAGATCCATGGTTCAAATCCTGCTCATGGCATTGAATTTTTCAGTCTGACTCTAATCATTCTCGGCTAGTGTGGAACAAATGATTATTTCCATCAATTTACTTAAATAAAAACAAAAGGTGTATGTCTCATAGCTTATGAAAACGCCTAGTGGTCTACCGGGAAACATACGAGTCATTTGGGGAATTTAATGTCATGCCGGCATGTTGGTCATAGTAGCTCAATGGTTTAGAGCAACCGAACGGAGAGCGGGAGATCCGTGGTTCAAATCCCGGCTATACTTTTCAGTCTGACTCTACTCATTCAAACCTTAGCCTACACACGGCTAGTGTGGAAGAAATGATTATTTCCTTTAAAATTCTACGTTATTTGCATATCAATACCTGTAACCCAGAAATGGCTCATCCCTCCTAAAGGTAATTTGAAATACATTTTATGTTATTTAGATATCTATAGTTCTTTATGGAGGATCCTTTCTTTATTAGCTATATAGGACTATAAAATGTACCGTCCTAATGAAGAACCACGGAAATTCCGATTGGTCAGCCTTGCGGAATTTAAACCCGGGGCATCCAGAATGAAGTACACACACGTTTACTCCTGAGCCATCCCGTCTGGTTTAAGACCACTTCTAGCGCGTTCAAAAGGACATTACTTCGCACAAAGAAAGATGGGCATGGCGTTTTAGTAGTGCAGCATAAAGAGAGTTTTTAGTGGCGTAATTATGAGTGTTGTTATTGTTCCCAATGGCGGCACATTTTATGACTACCGCTTTATACTACAAATTAGAACAAAGTAGTTACTGTCTAAGAGCTGAAATTGATGGCGGGTAACAATTAAACTATAAGTCTTTCTGTCACGTAAATGCATAATAGCTTCGCTTATTCATGTAGTTCTGCATCTCTCTTTACTTATTTTACTGCTTACCTGTTCTAGATGAAGTAGCGAATTCCAATTAAAAGGTTCAATTACGGGACTTCACTGGAAATACAGGTTTTGAGGTTCCGTGAATAAACATAAATTAAAGATATGTCAATATGCGTGTGTGTGTTTTATGTGGAACAAGATTTAACAGAGCCGCGATGTGAAGTCTGCAACACCCACCTTACAATAAACCATCTCCTCACAGACTGCAAGGAATACGCCTCACAACGACAGCTTCATCACATCACTGGAGACTTATCCACCATTCTGAACACGCCATCCAACTTCAAACACGTTCTGCTGTTCCTCAAAAGTACAAACTTGTATACGAAAATCTAATTCTAAGAATATCAATTTAGAATAAACCTAAGATATTATGAAACAAATTGATTGTCTAAATACTACTCTTCTACTATTACTATTCTGAACTTTATCTTTTTATAATTTATAGGCATTGAATACCTCGTCATATTGATTAGCTATTTATTGTCTTCATGTTTTTGTTTAAACAGTTGTAACCAATTTATTCTATACAACTGTATTATACAAAATAGTTGTTAAAGCGACTCTAAATAAATAAACAAATAAACAAACACACATAAATAAATATTTCAATAAATAAATATTTAAATAAACATTTAAATAAATAAATAACTTTGTAGGTAGGTGAGTGGGTGGGGTTAGGTGGGTTAAGTGGGTTAGGTGAGTTAGGTGGTTTAGGTGGGTTAGGTGGTTAGGTGGTTAGGTGGTTTGGTAGTTAGGTGGGTGGGTCAGTAAGTAAAGAAGATTTAACAGAGTTACTACAAGGGCCGTCCAGAAAGTAAGTTCTGTTTCAATTTATCTCCGCTGCAGCGCTGCGATTGCAGTTCCACATATGCGTGGTTAACACTCTGTATCAAGGAGAAGAAACGTGCGCCATTGTGAGATCGCTGTCAGCCACGTACGCTTTGTTGTGCTTGCAGCACAGATTTCAATATTCGAAGTCTCACCTCAGACCCTCCCCAGGAACGTGATTGTACATCAGGACAGCGGTGGATCGCGAGGTTCCATAGGCAAGTGTCTCGCAACCTGGAGCCGCTTTGTTTCAGTGTTTTGGTATCCAAAGTTCCTGCCCTGCTGATGACAAATGAGATGAAAAATGATTGAAAATCCCGCCACTTATGAAATCAGATCTGTGATTGCTTTTCTGAATGCTAGGAAAGTGAAACTAATTGAAATTTATCGGCTGTCAAAAGGTTTTGTGTTTCTTCATGACAACGCACGGACACACACTGCAAATGCGACGAAAAACATCCTACAGGGATTTGGCTGGGACGTTTTTGACCACCCCCCGTACAGTCCTGACCTCGCTTCTAGCGACTTTCATCTGTTTTTGCATCTGAAATCTTTCTTCGGCGGTCAACACTTCAACAATGACGAAGAGCTGAAAGAAAATGTTTCCAACTGGTTGAAGACACAGACAAACTTATATGAAGAGGGTATACAAAAACTTGTGCCTTGGTATGACAAATGCCTGTGACATTTCGGCAGTTGTGTGAAAAAGTAGTTAAAGAGTTGTAGAATTTTGTGCACTAAATAATTTTTTCTGTATCTGTATACAATTTAATTTTATTACCAAACAGAACTTACTTTCTGGACGTACCTCGTATAAATTGACTCGCATATGTTTGTAATCGGAAATGTTACCTATGCGTCACAGAGAGTATCCATCAAATTTTGCCGACTAATCCACTCGTATTAAGTCCTGGGATCCTGCCCTCTGTGTCGTCTTTTGTCAGGACCAGCCACTCTCTCACCTCACCTCTGCGTCGCTGGGGACGCCCCATCAAGGGCATCTGCACAAAACATCTTGTATAGCTCGAGGTGCTAAGAAATGGCTCTTCATCCCACGTTTTTATCCCTTTCCCGGCTTCTAGTAATTTGAGATCGTCATTTGTTTTCCGCATAAATATTTAAAGTTAGCTTTACAAAAAGTAGCATGTCACGGAACAATACAGATACAGAAGAAGCTCAATCAGTTAATTAATTTAACTAATATATACTGCATTTATTCCTTTAATCTTTCTATGCCTCTCTTTAATTATGAGACCGCCAATTAAATCCCACGTGAGTTTTGGTTATTCTCTAGATAAATAAAGAAACTCTAGTGGGATTACCGTTGATAATCACATGAACTCGACAAGAAAATTAGATGTTCTCAAATTAAGGGAACATGAGCGTGAAAATGTTATGCAGCAAAGAAGTATTTCGATATATCTCATTAACTCCTAAATGAAATTTCTTCAAACTTAGCTTATGAACAGAAGCATTTTTACTTTTGTGTTTCTAGGTACTGTATTTAGATGATTTTGTACAAAATGTCAAATTTGCAAAAATTAAAAAGAACAAGTATTAATTCCTTGCCTGGTGTAGAATACATTAGTAAGGTTATTTTGTTATAAATTTGGATGTTTTATGGCTTATCTTTTTAATTCTATGTTATGCTAAATTTGAAAACTAAAATGGAAGCATATAAAGCTGTTTTATATCCTAAAAATATTACTTTTTCAATAAAAGTTTACTTTTATTTTTGTAAGATAAGAAGCAAAATCTATGCAATCGCGTCATATATAAGAACCCAAGTTTACCATTACACCGCTTATTTTACTTGGATCCTCCCCGTCCTTCACTACAGACACATTTTATTACAAAAATTGGATCCGAACCCGAGATATACGACTCCTGTTGGGGTACCTGTAATAGGATTTATGAATTAGAAGAAGAATGACACATATAGCAAAATAATTCTGACAGTAAGTTTGGTAAAAATATCGACATTTAGGTATTAATTTTACTGAAACATTTCCCAAAATAAAAATACAATTTTTCAAGGTTTCTCAACATACACTTGACCATATGATACATTAAAATCAATTATTATTCAATGTTTATTATATAAAGTATTATATTCTTTAAAAAGTTTTGAAAGTAGCAAAACCTTTTATATTTTTAATATACGTTTGTGAAATTTTAACATTCTCACTTGTATAGTCTCTCACAAAATGGCTCCCAAGCTTCTAAAAGATGGCTTAGAGAAAAGAGAGGTTAAAAACCACTTCAATATTTTAACCTAATAGGACAATTTAATTTCAGCATCATATTACCTGAACTTTTATCCTGGACTGCTCCTAATTTTGTGCAATTCTCCTCTTGGTTTACAAATTAGTGATATCACTGAGATTGGAGAAGGAAGAGGTAGAGGGTGTGCCAAGCTCAATTTATAAGTATGCTGATAATGTGCTGCATTATTAAAACCCGGTTTAAATGCCCTGAAGTGGAAGTAAAACTATCAATGTATATATTTCCTTAAGCTATAAACTTCATAGATTAGTTTGCTGATAATATTGTCATCGTAGCTCAGGTTAATTACATAGAAACAGTCAAGAAACTCGTGCAATATTGTCCAGTTAATAAAACTAAGATTGAAAGTGGGCGGACTCAAAAGCTGATATTATTTATTCGGGAGAAAGCTATAACTGGGCCCCTAGTATATAACAAGTACAAATATTCACTTTTTTACCATCTGAGAGTAGCACTGTGTTCCCTTAATCAGTTTCTCATAGAAAATGCTTTTTAATATTACTTGAAGAAATAGAGTCCTGCGTAATGTAAGATTATTAAGTGTTTTATCAGATCCTGCCTATTTGAGGGAATATTACATACTTAAGTGAAGATTAAATGTACTAAAGTGAACCATCTTTAACGAGAAAGATGTACATTGGCAGCGGTAAAGCCAAATAGAAATGTTCTTGTTAAAAGGTACGTCTCTGTCTTTGTGTTTTAAAAAATTATTTGAGCTTCTCTACTGCTTTCGTATAATAAGAAGTACTTATTTATGTACAGAACTGAACCATTTTCTACAGATTAACCTTGTGGCTACGTGCTCTTTTCTATGAGCAAGCACGTGCACCATATTACAGCACTGCCAATGCCAAGGGGCCTAGGAGCACATCTGCAACTTGACAAGGAAACTTAATGAAAGAGTAATGGTGTAAAGGAAGCCGTAGTACATGAAAAACCACCCCAGGATTTGCCTAACGATTAGGAGAAGCTTTGGGTAATTTAAGGTCAATGTTGACGAGGATCGAACTTAGGACCTCCGAATGAGAGGCTCACTCGTGGAGAAAACTAACTCGATGAATAAAAGACACACCACAATATCAAATTCCATAGTTACCTTGCTTTTCACATGAGTTTTATTCATAGATAAATAGCTGAGAGTCTAAATTGAAATTCTTTGTCAGTTTATCAGCTATTTATGAAATAATATTAAGGTTGTGGTATGTTACCATGCATATTCTTGGAAATCCAACTGTCATGACGTTTAGTTTTCCCCCCCTTTTTGGTGGAATTTTACGGCCTCCGACGTTATGTCACATCGAACGATGAATGAGATGGTTGAAATGATGCTGGAATGTGTCCAGGATCCATGGAAAAAACTTTATCCAGGTAGCTCACCCTGACCGAGATTCGAACTCGGGACCTCTTGAACGTGAGGCAGACGCGCTACCATCTACGCTACCGAGGCGGGCATAACACTTAGATTGTTAGTTCATAAAAATTCCAGACTCAATAAGAAGTAATGCAAATGTATTATTGCAAACAGCAATTAAGAAGTTCCTGTGAGCGTCTGAGAGGAAGCAATGAGTATATGTCTTTCTCCAGGGATAACATTAGCATTCCACAAAAATGAAGAAGAATATTTTCCAAATGAACTGTAGAAGCGATACATTTTTTTTTTTTTTTTAAAAACTGGAACTTTTAGCAGAGAATCTCCTTACTCTGATTAAGTAGAGTGCATTATATCGCATAAGCTATTTATCTGCTGAAAAAGACACGAGGATTTTCAAGAATAAATTATCAAACTTAATATTTTGTAAACTATGCACGTTATCCGTGAAGGAGAAACCTAATAATTTACCATCATAACCAACATCCTACAAAAGTGCAACAAACCCGTTTTGCAGATCTGCATTTTCTAGAGAGGCCATATTAAGGCATTGACGTAACTCCTTGCCAGGTAATTGAACTGCGTAAGTGACATTCTCGCGCTATAAATAGTCTCAGAAAAAATAATATTTATTAATAAATATTTATTTGACTTTTAAAATACTAGTTGCTAGATTCAAAGAGCCAATTAACTGGAGTAGATATTTCACGCACAGGGAAGCAACAGCTCTTGTAAGGTATGTAAAATGGTGTAAAAGAAGAATAATACCTGAAACGCGTACACAACGTTTTTGCACTTTGTAAACATCCAATTAACTTGGAAAGAAAGTAACAGTTGGTTGAAGTACAGATTAGAATCTAGATAGCAACAAATTGGCTACAGTAAACTTAATTTCGCATATAATGTAACTTCTTAGCTATTTCGCTTTACTGAGAGCAATTATTGATATTTGTACTGCAATACAGAAAATGTAAAACTGGTCAGGGACACAGGTAAGTATGACTTGGCATAACTAGGAAGAAGTTTCAAAATACGAGCAACGAATAAGTATAGAGTACTACTTTTTATATCATAGTGAGTAATAAAAATATTTATTGCACTTAAAAGTATGTTCAAAAGTACGAGGGCTGTTCAATAAAGAATGATCATAATTTTTTACGGTCATAATTTTTCGCACTAAAATTAAATCTTATTATATTCTTTTAGCTTAATATGAAGCAAACACGTCGTAGTAGTTTCATTGTTGGTACTCCTGATTCCCACCCTGCTAACCAGGTAAGTTCAGCCATATTCAGTATCGCCTACCGCTGCAATGAAGGTAACACGCGAGGAATAATATGCAGCTTTGAAATTCTGCTTTCGTCTCAACAAATCTTAAGTTGAGGCCTATACAATGTTACAGCAGATCTATGGAGAGTCGGTTCTTCCCTACAGCACAGTTCGAAGGTGGTTTAAAATATCTAAAGAGCGGAGACAATCAATTTAAAAGGAAGGTGGACCCAGTGCTCCAGTTACTGCTCTTACGGAATAAAACATCAAAAGTGCTGCTGTCATTGTGAGAGAGGATCGACGAATTATTTTAAGGTCACTTTCTGAAATACTGAATGTTTCATTGGGTGCCACCCACACGTTGGTGACAGAAAAATTACACATTAGACGTGTTTGTCCGTAATGGGTTCCAAGACTGTTGATTCCCGAACAAAAGGACATTCACATGCAGGTCTGCATGCAGTTAAAGTTGATGTTAGAGGAATATCCGGAGTTTCTTTCAAACGTAATCACTGCTGATGAAACTTGGCTACATCATTTTGATCCTGAGAGCAAACAGCAAAGCTCAGTGTGGAAATCTCCTTCATCACCAACCCCTAAAAAATCAAAAGTGGTTGCTTCTGCTGGGAAAGTTATGGTCATCTCATTCTTTGATATTCATGGAATAGTTTATCAGCATGTAGTACATGCACACACATCAGTAACTGGACAATACTACAGGGATGTCCGGAAAACATTACAAGTTCACATCAGGCCCAAAAGACCACATTTCCATGAAGCAGGCTGGATGCTGCACCACGATAATGAGCGGCCGCATATTGCCAATGTTGTTGATAAATATCTTGCAAAAATCAACGTGAAGTGCATCCCTCACCCTCCCGATAGTCCGGATTTAGCCCCATGTGACTTTTTTCTATTGCCTAACTTGAAGAAAGGCCTTCGTGAGAGGCATTATCCATCACCAGAAGAAATGGTGAAGGCTACGAAGGCGATTTTGAAGGATCTCTCAAGAAATGGTTTCCAGCATGTCTTTGAAGACTGGCAGAGACGCTGCGACAAGTGCATCGCATTCAGGGGAGCCTATTTTGAGAAGGATCATCAAAATTATGAGGATGAGTAAAGGTACGATGTCAAAAAAATTGTGATCATTCTTTATTGAACAGCCCTTATAGTATCATGGTTCACCACGCAACTCTCTGCAAACGTTGCTCGATGGCTCTGAAAGTAGAATGGCTGTTTGCCCCGAACAAGTTGTATTTAAAGGCTGCGTGATTAAATCGTTTGACGGTAATATATGAACGGAAAAATTGAACTTTCAAGTACGATCACATTGCATGTTTTGCAATAGTAAATATGCATATGAATAATTGAAGGTCTAAATGCAATTTATTAACATCAGCAGTTAAATTACAGAACGCACATGCATGTTGATAGATACATACAATTTTCTCTTTATAACTTCAATATATATTAACACAAATTATTCCATTAATATCCACCTTCATTACCACACCTGATGACGGCCATCATTGAAATTTACGTCATAAATCAAACATAAAAAATATACGTTAATGTTAGGTTGTCCAACTTCTTTCCTTGACTATTTTTTCTAATGTATGTATATTGAAAGCTTTAATACACTAAAATAATCATCAATTATTTAATGGAAACTTTTTCTGCTAGACCGTAATTTACTTAAAATACTTATATAGTTTAACTTAAAAATCCAACTTATGTCTCATTCTTTCATAGTTAAAAAGCACATATTTCACCAAACTTATATTTGAATCAGAATTTCGTTGTGTATTATTCCGTTATCAAATTCAGTTAT
Organism: Mantis religiosa; assembly: GCA_030765055.1. Taxonomy (NCBI): domain Eukaryota; kingdom Metazoa; phylum Arthropoda; class Insecta; order Mantodea; family Mantidae; genus Mantis; species Mantis religiosa. The sequence goes on along the minus strand of CM060955.1, from coordinate 134,735,605 downwards.
TAAAATCTTCACTAGCCCATTTAAGACGTGTGGACTATTTCATTTATCCTAATTCTCTAAGCCATCAGCAGAGTTATTTTGCTCATAGAGCACGATAATTTCCAAATTGAGGCTACTGAATTTTCACTCCAACAATCGTATTATCCATTATGCAATATGTACTTCCCATTAGTCGGTCATTTCAATTTCAATCAATATAGCTCACCGTAAAAATTATGCTTGATTACAGTAATGGTAGTTATAGAAAATAGATGATATATTTACTAATTATTGATTTATAAATTTGGATGCCTTGTTTCTTAATTTAGTTTCATAATTAAGGTTGTTGTACAGGCTGGAAGAGTGTCATGTTAACACATTTTAATTCCTATACCTTTTGCTATGGTAGGTTATTCATGCTGGATCACAAATACACTTTGGAATATATACAATGCACTGATATAACACTTGATTATTATCCTTTTTACATGTTTGATATTGGAGCTACTGCGTATTGTTATTACCTCGGGTAGCCCAGTAATTACGACATCCTTTTAAAGTTAATGTTGTCAATGATTAAAGATAACAAAGCAATTCTAAAGTTAACAACCAGTTTTTGTTTCAAACATCAATTAAACGATTAAAAAATATGTAGGAGTAATAAGAAACAGTTATTCTTGTATCAGTCTCGTGTGAAACGAAGATATATGTTCGTAAATTGGTTTTATTGTATATTTCTCTTTGGCAATGGGAAGGTACAAAAGGCTTAAGTTATTGTCAAATCCTTTAAGAGCTGGTCATTACAATGACTTTGACATTTAATTCTCTTTGCATGGTCAGAGCTAAAGAAAATAACGTCTTCCTATTTGGGAAAAGTATAAGCATCTGAAAATTTAAACCATGACAAGAAACATGTCCAAAATAGTGATCTCCATAGAAAATTATATTTGATGTAAATTGTATGCTTTAGGCAGTCATTTTTATGTGGTAAGATTTTGCCTACATCTTACTGTTTACTAGCAATTCGAAACTCATCCAGAATGCAGAGGACTTCAAAAGCTAATACATAAAGAAATTAAAAGTATAAGTTTAATTGGTCATAAAAATACCTTAAATATATGTTACTTCAATCAAAATACTTAGAGCCGTTTTTGAGAAGAACAAAATTGTCAAAGAAAAATGTTAAAATGAAGCATAGTTTGAGGCTTGGTATGTTCTTGTAAACATTTGTCTCATAAGTGACAGATGCTAAACTTAAGTACTAAGTTAGGTATTTAATCGGCTTTAAAGCACACACCCAGGTGCGCGTGCGGCCATTTTTTAAATTTGATTCTTTTAGAGTAAGGAAACGGTCTCGCAAAGGCTGAATGGATAGACCGCTAGTCTGTCACCCCGAGTTCGATCCCAGGCGACCACACAGTGATATTTGTAGTGGACGACAGCGCGGTGGGGCGGGTTTTCTCCGATTCCTCCGGTTTCCCCAGCCAGCATTCCACCAATAGCTCTATCAACTTTCCTATCATTTATCTCGCCCTCATACAATCATCCATTTCCTTCACCTTCACACCAGGCAGTGAGCTGGTCACTCACCCTGGTTCTCTATCGGATCCAAAGCTTCGGCGCCTCTGACCCGACCTTAAGGGATAGGATAAGAATACACTAGCACCACTGTAAGCAGTACTAGGGTTAAAGTAAAGAAGATTAAAAAGAAGAAGATTCAGTAAACCTCTGAAGGTGTATTATCCTGTGAAAATTGGTGTCGAAATTTCAGGTAGATTGCAATATCTTCTCTGCCTTACTATATATGACGTGGTAGAATAGAAAACAATAGAAACCTTGTAGTTGTATGTAAGTCTGCCTTGAAAGGTCGCTTAAATCAAGTTAAATATGTACTCTCGTCAGGAATTCTTCCAAAGAGAATATATATTGCACAAAGCCAAGGGTGGACAACACACTTCAGCCCGCAGGCATAGTAATGGGCCGATCTAAATATTTTTAGTCACCTGCTGATAGGTGTAGATTCAACATAAAAATATGTATCATTACAAACTCTTTTTAATGGAAGCTTAAAAAAGAGTAACACAGTTTTGTTGATAAATTCACTTTGCACTTAAGAGTTTAAGATTATTAAACATGCCCCATCTTTTAAAATGGAAATAATAGAACTAGAAAACGACTTAAATTTTTGTTATTTTTAAGAGCATTGCAGATCACCCGCTTTAGCTGCATTTCTTGACACTTTCCTGAAATTTGCGATCTTGCACTAAGTATATTTGGCTCTACGTACATTTGAGTAAGTTTTCTTCAACCATAAATACAATTAAGAATAAATTACGAACAACTGTTAAAAAGCACAGATCTTCCTAATACACTTAGGAAAAAATAAACTATTATTGAGATATTTTTAAATTAAAATAAAGTTTCAAATTAATATTAATATTAAAGATCTTCAAAATACGTTGGTATATTCTTACTATATAGTAAAATAAGAAATTGGTATTTCTGTTATATCTCAATGTGTTCTTTTTAAGATAATTTTCAAAATGTGTCAAATTATTACTTTCTTTCAACATAAAAATAGGAATGGCAATACTGAGTGTCTTTTATATCACTACCACTTAAATTTAATCTTCAGCTACTTTTCAAATATTTATTTCATACTTTAGTTTTGGCTTAAGATACTTAACAATAAACATTTGTTTGCATGGCCTCTTAAAAGCTGTTGTGAATTTATTAACCCAAGCTCAAAATAAATAGGCCACCTCTATTCTAACCCTTTGTATAAGCTAAATTTTAATATATAGGATACATTTCTTCCTCTTATTATTTGTTCTTTTGTCTAACAGTTGCAGGAAATCAGAAAAGGTCGTAAATTTATGGTAAGATATATATGGATCTACATAATGTAAGACAAGCCGGGATCCCAAAACGGACAACGATCTTCGGGCAGCACTGGCAAATATGTATTTCATAAGAGTTTTGCATAAGCGTGTGATTATCGGGCGTAAATCCAAGTGCTGTATGTCATTGGTGTTTACCTACCACAGTAAAAAGCCTTGACCCCATTAGCACTTTAAGTACTCTGAAATGTCACTGGTCATGAATGCATAACTGGCTGTAGGTATACCCAGCCGGTTATTGAAGTTTCCAACTCCATCAGAGTAAAGAGTCCTTCCTTCGGCTTAAAATCATTTCACGGTTATGAGGTTAGTACAATTATTGTAGGGGTGTAGCATAAATGCACCTTTTGTGAATAATGATGTATATGCTATAAAAGGCTTAGTTATGTTGCCAACGGTCAAAGTAAAGTCATCGCATCATCAGAATAGATTTAAGCGTAGAGTTATCGTACATTTAAGTGAATTGACTAAATCTAAAATAATGGGACGATAAGAATGTTAATCAGCTTTTCTTACGTACATGGTAGATAAAGGTATGGCATTCACCCAAACATTCAAGTACAATGTACGTTTTGAGGTGCCCTTAATCCACAAAAGTTGCAAAAGTTGAAGATGCACGCCCTTGCAAGTGCGTTTGTGTGTGTGTGTGTGTGTGTGTGTGTGTGTGTGTGTGTGTGTGTGTGTGTGTGTGTGTGTGTGTGTGTGTGTGTGTGTGTGTGTGTGTGTGTGTGTGTCTCAGTGAGAACACGGAAAGTTGGTGGACAAACTCTCCAAAAACAGGTATACTCGCGCTGCTGGAACGGTTACCATGGATTTATCTTTAACAGAAACCTCTCAGATAACGCACTGATTATTCTTGTAAGAGTGGGAAGGGTACTGATGGGCCTCCCGTTCGTGTGCTAAGCACCAATGAACGCATCACTTCAGTCAATGGAATTCATAGGAATTACAAATGACAGATATATGTTTACTCCATGTGGAGTGGCCGCACCGTGGCTCAGTGGTTAGACCGCTTGGCTCTCACCAAGGTGGCCCGGGTTCGTTCCCAGGCGACCGCAAAGTGAGATTTGTGGTGGACAACACGGCGCTCGGGCGGGTTTTCTCCGGGATCTCCGATTTCCCCCGTCATCTCATTCCACCGGTGCTCCATCTTCATCTCATGTATCATCAGTGTCATCAATGTATGTAGTAAAAGCAGGCGTTAAACACTACACATTTCATTTCCACGTGGAGTAATCAGTGCGTTATCTGAGAGGTATCTATTACCAAAGATAAATCCATGGTAACTGTTCAAACAGTGCGACTATACCATTACTTAATGTGGATTCAAAGTGATCATAATAATATTCCATAACTTAATTTGCTTAGTTTATCTATTAGGAGAAGGAGGAGGAGCAGGAGGAGGAGGAGGAGCAGGAGAAGGAGGAGGAGGATTACTACGAAGGGCATTCGGCACTGTGACCAGTCGTGATCTATGGAACCTATGTCCCAAAGTGGGGCATCGGTGGTATAAATGATAAGGCGAGAGAAGACTGAGGGTGGCCGTCCCAAGGAGACACAACAGTGCAGAGGATATGCTCCCTGCATTTTACTTAGATCTTTCCCGGTAGGCCAAACAACTGGCATTCCCCCCTACTGTGGTTCGGAAACCGGCTGGTCCCAGCAGTGGTTTTAGACCAGGAACCGACCTACCGGAGCAGGAAGTAGTTTTCCTCAGAGCGTATCATCCTGCCATGCAGCGCCGAGACACCCGCTGGCACTTCAATCCCGAAAGAGACCAGCGGATGAGAAATGATAATGGAGATGAAATGGAGGTACAGGAAATTCCGGGATGTAATTAATTTACCCAGCATTAACCTGGTGACCCACAAAATCCCCCGAAATACCCATGAGTAAGGTAGGTCGGCCACAGGAATTGAAACCGGGCCTCCCGAATGCGGGATGTAGACGAAACTGCCTGAGCTATCGTCCATCTAGTTGTATTAGGTGACTACAATATTTATTTCACTCACATACTCGTGAAGACATTGCTCCAAATATTGTTAACTTCTACCAGTCCTTAATTCCGAATTTTTATTTAAAAATTAATGTTCCTGAATTTTCATTTATAAAACAATGTAGGAAACCTGTTTTGTTAACATTTTTATTGGGTAGCGTGGATAGAGTGCTTTGTAATACTAACAATGGACTTGTACTTTTCAGCTGAAACATGGAAGCCGTGGTAGATTTGAGTGTTTCACAAGTTTATTGCTTGCATTCTCAGTTACCGTCATGGTGACTGCTCTTGTTATTGTCGCTCATTTAGCGTAAACCAGACATAATGTTCATTTCCCAGTAACAGACCATCTTGTCTTCCTCGTTTATGTGTTTCGGAAGTGCGTTCAAGATGAAGATCATGGGAGTAAATGCTATTGTCAGAGGACACTTACACTGTTTATGTGGTGGAGAAAAACTAGGAGAGAATTTGCTCACGTAATCTCATACACAGCTATTGAACATTTTGCTTTTCATTTAGATACACATATGGAAGATTGTATTTTATCCCCAAAAATTGATTTGAAAATGTCACCGAAGATATATATTTTGAGCCTCATTAACCTCAAGAAGGCATTTTGAAAAATCCTCACGTGACTCTCTGTATCAATCTGTGAGCAGTATATTTCTTAGAACGCAGAGTCTGAATACCAAAGTTGGTATAAATTTAGGCGCCTCCAAAGATGTGACACAAAAGTTTGTTTTCAACAAAACCCTTTACCCTAAACTACTCTTTACATTTACCCTCTGCTCCATCTAGCAGTGTATGTACTCATACCTTGCAGGAATCTGCCTGTGGCATAGAATATAACTTGGCATAGGAATAGCCTGTCGTCATAGCAGAATTAAATATAAAATAGTGTATGTTTCATTACATTCGAGTAAAACTGTACGATAAAACTGGTCTAAAGTTGTAATTTGAATGTATTTGCAAATGTTTAAAGTCAAATTAGCACCTTATGTAATGTTTATGAGCTATTTTAATTGTATTTCTTTTCCTCCAGGAACATCATTGCGTTAGTAATTGCTCTTCTTGAAACAATTTTTTAATTCACTGACTCAAAACTCTACCTAGAACAAAAGCTACCAAACATATATAAAATATCTAGTAATTTTTGGAATTTAATGGATGAGTAACTGAAAGCGGTCATCTATGATACATTTGTTGGATTTTCCTGCATTTATTTCAATGAATAAATATTATTTCAATATACAGAGGAGATAGTAAAAGATAAACAGTAATGGGACGGGGGGAATTATACATAACAATAAAGCTTCGTCATACATAAAGGCATATCCTCAGGTAGTAAATAACCAAAGGTTTGCTAAGAATCTATTAAATTTCACATATATGTAATTAGTCCATTGCTTTCGGTGAACAGAAGTTATTTCCACGTAGCAGTCGTCGAGCCTCTCCGTCTTCACAGGTTATTAGAAAAGAAACAACTGACGACGTTCCTTCAGTGGCATACTGACTCTCTCGTTCTCCCTCCAACCGAGCTATCGAGATAAATATTTACAGAAATGGCTTTATTGCCAGTTTCCTCGTAGGTACAATGGAATAAAGGAAATGTAATATAGTACTTTTAGCGATAGTCAAATATGTTGATCGCTGTTTTAAAATTCTGTCGTTTTTTATGGCCAAGATGAAAGAAACAAAAAATATGGCTTCCCATTTGAGGAAAGCTTACGCATATTTGTTGCTACCAATAGCAAGAAATATATAGGAAATGGATAGCTATGCATAAATGGTATGCTAAAGCTTTGTATATTATGCTTTTGTTAATCCCTTGCGCTTTACCAGTTATACAAATGCCATTTAGAATGAAAAGTACTTCGAAGATTTTCCAAACAATTGAAACTTGTCATTAAGGATGTGGCATTTTCTTGAGAGAATCATATTATTTGGGAAAAAGACAAATGTAGAAGGTAGTTTTGGGTGGAAATATTTCCTTGAAAAATGTTGAACTTAAATACCAGGTTTGGTTGTTATTGTAACTCTCTTAAACCAATGTATGTAGGTGTTCTTTTGTCGTAACAACTTGCTGTAAATCAGGCATGGTGTTGGAGTTAAATGTAAGAAGATGTAAAGAAATGTATTATATAGCAATTTTAAATTTTACTGCACTATAACTTAATGCAATAAAATAACCCTTCAGGTAAAATAAGACCTGAAGCTTTCCTGGCAACGAATACGCTCACTTTCTTCTCGGGCTACAAGCCAGGTGAAAAGATGATTGGATATCAACGTTTCGGGAGTGTACATCTCCACCATCATCAGGATATTTATAAAATGTTATAACCACAAATTAAACACTGGATATAACATAACTATAAACAAAGACAAAACACTGTCAAAATTCGCATTACTGAACAAAAGACTGTTTTCAGAAAATTAAATGCTGGTCAAAGAAGCGTAACTACTTAACTCGATTATCAAGCTGTATTGATCTTGCCTTCTTAATTCGACGGATTCCCATTATAAGGCCGGTTTCCAAGAGGAGCTGAACTGAAATCCAGCATCACGATTAAATATGCTCCTTTCAGAGGAAATCGCCAAAGCCTCCTTAATTCTCCGCTCCCAGTAACTGTTGCATTTTGCCAAGATGGTCGTCTCCCGAAAATTGGCTCTATGGTCGTTATCAAAAAATGCTCTGCCAGCCCAGACTTCTCAGGTTGCATTAAACGAATGCTCCGTTCATGTTCGATTATTCAATTATCTAGATGATATCAAATCATCTTTTCACCTGACTGGCTGCCCGAGAAGAAAGTGAACCCTCCAGGTACTTGTTAAAAGTCTATCACTCTACTACAGTGAACTACGATATTGAGAATGCATTATCATTTGTAAACAAGGAGGAACAAGAGACACCTTTAAATCAGGAGAACCTGTGGTTCACATTAGAAATGGTCTGAATTTAAATTTCCTGCTTTTTGTCACTTTACGAACGTTTTCTCATAAATTTCTCGGTTTGTCTGCTTTGTACGTTTCAGTATCGCAACCTAAACGTCCATCTAAAGCTAAATATTCCAGAAATAAAATAGATAACTCAAGAAGGCTACTGTTGAAGTAAATCTATTAGACCTGTGCTGTCTTATATTTATAACAAAGAACAAAGGCAGACCGCATCGGATAATTTAATTCCCCAACTCCAAAATTCCAAAGTCCAAGCTTCTAATAGACAGGAGTATTACTTATATGTAGGAGGTTAACTACCTAACTAGTTCTATCTAACAATAAACTAGCGGAAAAGGAGACAACTATGCAACTATATATCGACTTATCTGTAGTCCTTAATGATGTGGTAGAGTATCTAAACATCTGAATGGAACTAAATATATTAGGCCATTAAAATAAATAAAATTTTACCTTAAAACTTTAGAGAAACAAACTAAACGTCTGTACCTATATTATTCTATGGTTCAAAATGTTGTCACTTTACAAAAGTGAAGGAAAAATCTTCAAGCCGCACGAATGAGGTTACAGGCCGAAGTTTATTGGATAAAAGGAGAATAGATTACATCAGATAGTAATGCGGCATGTTTTAGCTGATCGAAGAGATATACCAATTTAAGCCCAGCTGGAAAAAATACTTGCATAAAATAGAAGATTGAGGGTCCTAAGATTAAAAACCAAGAATTTCGAGGGACAATCTTGCGACGAGCTTAGTGGTTCAATCCATCGACTGGAATAATTTCTAGTCAGTTAAAAAAAAAATAAAAAAAAAAAAATTCATTGGATTGAGTTTCGACTTATATGTAATGAACTCATGGATGGCCACGCCGTGGCTCAGTGGTTAGACCGCTTGGCTCTCACCTAGGCGGCCCGGGTTCGATCCCAGGCGACCGCAAAGTGAGATTTGTGGTGGACAACACGGCGCTGGGGCGGGTTTTCTCCGGGACCTCCGGTTTCCCCCGCCATCTCATTCCACCGGTGCTCCATGTTCATCTCATGTATCATTAATGTCACCGCCTGCGGTGCCATATGTAGTAAAAGCGGGCGGTAAACACTACACACATTTCATTTAACTCATGGACCTTTTAGGCAAAATAGTTCTGTGTAAATTGCCTTCTTGTTATAAGAGCACGTCTCACTAGCATTGTGTAAATGTTGATCTGAGGTATATCCGAAAATAATTGTGTAGATATAAATTGCTCGTGATTGGCTGCCATTAGGTGACACTTTCCAAAAGCTAAACCATATGATAGATTCGTTGTCTCTGTATGGCGGCCGCTGCACGATGCAAATAAAGGACTAATTGCTACTAACCATTTAAAGCCCCTGCGCAAGAGATCACACAACCTACAACTGTATCCCTCCAAGCAACACAGAACATTGCAGTGGCATCGTGCACTAAGTGCAGCGGCAGTGTGATACGAATTTTTCTCCCATTGTTATTCTTATCGCTTTACCATCATGATGGAAACGAGTGGGCATTAATAGAACAACTTCTGCATTTTTAGCTTGCAAACGAAACTACGTCAAATTTATAGAACAATACAAAAATCTGAACTACAGCAATGCTCATTGATCGGAGTTCTTTGAATTTGTGGGAAGCTGGTATCGTACTAAACAAAAACGCATAAAATAAAAATAAAATGCAGTTTTTCTGTCTCTAATATAAAAATACTAGCAGAAAGCTAATAACTTCTAATAACTAACTTCCATTTTCAAGAATATCAACGTTTTAAACTGCAAACACTAAATTAATCCAATATATTTTCTGCTATTGCAGGATATATAACCCGTGGAGTGTAACCAAAAGAGCTGTTTTTGTAAGATTGTATAATTCAGAGTTAATTTAGTAGTTGACTGCATAGAAGCAGAGGTGGAAATATATTGAAACTTCTTATGCCGAGACTTTTTATATCTAGAAATAATTTCTACTAAGATCTTAATCAGATCTCACAGTTTGTGGTAAATGGAGGAAATAGCAGGGAGTTTTTAAATAACTTAATTGAATTCAATCATTGTTCAAACTGCATTATATAAATTCTGACACTCTTGTTGTATGAACCCGACATGCACAGATCTGCTTGTGACAAGTTCTAAAAAAATATAGCACTGGCTTACAGCTAATTGTTTGATTATAACAACATTATTTAATTATGGCTAATGATTTTACAACTTTGGGAATATACACCACATAAGTATAATGTAACCACGAACAATGACAAAGTTTGAACTAATTATTATTATAGAGACCTTCTTCTTCTGTTTCTGGACAAAACTTCTTCCCGGTGAACCTATGTTTCGCAACAACAATAACGACTACGCTGGAATATGCTTTTATCGTTAAGCTACAGTTTGTTATTTATTTACAAGCTTAAAATACTTCGTAATTACGTAATTATGCGGCATTATATCGCTTTTGTTTATTATTTGCTTTAAAATGTTGTCCATCATTCCAAATTAATTGATAAAATGTACTTTAAATGCAATCGTTAGATGGGATTACTATATTCCTTTAGCGAAATTTATAATATTAGGCGTCTAAAATTAATCTCATTAGAGCAGCATTTTAAATGTAAACTTAAGGTCCAGAGCTAACATGCTGCTCAAACGTAAAGGTTTTATGTTTTCTTAATTATTTGTTTCATTAAAAGGGTAATGCCAACTGTCAAAAGCGTTAACACTTAAGCCTGTGTGAAGAATATATCTTATATGAAACATCTGGCTTTGCTATATAATTATTACTTTCTGTACAACCTAAATGTTGAAAGTTATGTTTTTCTGAAGCGATACTTTGATGGAGCCCATCAATGACCTGCTTCTTTTGGGGTTCTAACGTCGCCACCCACGTGGACGCCGGACAAGAGGTAAAACTGCAATGTGAGGTCTGGAAGTCTAGGTGTCCAGTAACCCTTTAGCCGCTTGGTTCCAGCAGAATTCAAGTTCCATGGCTATCTACAATAAAAGGAGACGGAGAACAGCCTGCCAAGTGGATGAAGAAATCTGGCGATACGCGGTTTTACAATTACCACGGTCAGAGACTGCGTCTCTTTCCCTCTTTCACAAACTCTGATAAAATATGTAGATGGACAAGCTCTACCACAGTGTCATCGTGATTTAGGAGTAACACGCTAGCCTCTAGTTCCCAAAATCGTGCGTTCAATCTCGGTGGAGAAGGATGAAGCATTTCGTAAATAAAAGCACTAGCAAGTCTTCCTTTGGAAAAAAGGTAAAGTTGATGGTCCGGTGTCGTAGACTCACGGCACGAAACAGAACCTCAAGCCTGATAAAAAGGCTTCTGAGCAAAATAAAGCAGTTTTGTCATACAGAATGGACGATGAGAACCATTAAATTTAAAGAGAAGTCATAAATATAAACTGACTTTATTTGTTTGTATAGGGTAGCAGTCTTACATCTTTAAACTAATGAGCTTTAGAGTTCACCTTTTTCGCGGTTTAAGGGTGCAGAATCTTGCAGACTTAACTTGAAGATTTGGACGTATTAAGTAGGAAATATAATGAAGCAATAATTGTGAACAGTATAATCAATGACAATAATGCAATATAATTAAATTTTTTTTTCATTTAGAAGGTCTACATTATCTCCACTGTGACCCTAATAACACATCCTTAGGCTCAAAGCCCCTTACCTTTAAATATCGTCCTAAAATGTAATGCAGGAGTAATATTGATAGTTAGAAGCGCTATAAGTTGTTCATGAATTGGTAAAACAAATTAATGGCCACATTATAAAATATGAATTATAAATGTGCTTAAATCTTCTTAACAGGTTAGCCGCTTTAATTTTCTATCTTACGAAACCGAACTGAGACACACTCGATGGCTGTAATGCTCTGATTTCTTTTTTAGTATATTGGATAACAATATGGAAATTGTTATCAACGACATAAACTTAATGAGAAAATGTGTCATTCACAACAAAAGATGTAGACATAAGCAGTAACCAATCACAAGAGAATGTGAAGCTCGTAATAACGTGGCCTGCATAGAGAATGACAGTACATAAAACAAAAGAGGTTTTATGAGCACATAAAAGTAAACAATAACCACTGTTCGTCCTGATTGGCTGTTTGCTTATTTGAAAGCTTGGGCTTGCTTGCAACTGTAGGGCTATTTTTACGTTCACTTTACTGATGGCTACTGTGAATGCATCCTGTGAATGACACTTAAGATTTTATGTTTAGGCGTAATTTTCATTTCTCTTCGAAAGAACTGTTATAGAAATTCTGTACTTAGCATTTCATTTTCTATTAGGTTTGCATTAAGGAATGGCATTAAAATATCTTTGATTTGCACCAGCACGTTAAAGATCTACGTAGCATTTATCTATTTCATTTGGTAACAGGCCCAAGACAACATTGCGCCACTGTTATAGAAACCCCCCCTCCCCAGGGGCCTACTTCGGTAGGTACGGGTTTGGTGCACCCGGGGTCCCGAGCCAACAGTCTCCCTCGTGTGGGCTCCTCTTCGTGGTTGAGGGAGACGGTCAACAGGCCCACCCGCGTGTAGGCCATGCGTGGAGACCCGTGAAGAAGGGGTTTTAGATTCTTGCCTAGTTTAGAGTTTAGTATTTAGCGAACGAAATTTTTAGTAGGTTTTGATTGATGTTTTTTATGTACGTGTATTTTAATAGGTTTTGTTACACTTGTATAGTTTTCTGAAAGTTTTATATCTGGCTTTTGCCATGACTAGTTTTTTAAAGGGCGCTGATGACCGCCGTAGTTGAGCGCCCTTATATATATCATATCATTATCATGTTATAGAAACAACGGCATTCATTAAAGAATATAGTCAGAACAAAAACACTATCGTAAACAAATGCAAGTATTCCACTGAGCCGTTCACTTACAGCTATAAAACCTTGTCGCATCCTTACATAACCCCCACAAACCACAGAACATCAATCATGCTTAACGATTTTGGGCTGTTACCACAATTATTGTTAAGCTTTGCTTTCCACGCTCCCTTTGCTACCTTGTAGTAAATATCGGTGAATTTTAAACAAGAAGCGATTTGTAATGTCTCTCTCACAGCAGAGAATTGCAATTTTAGCGACTTTTTAATGGGGAGGATCTCTGTGTAACACAGCATGTGAAATTCCACTCTTCTATTTTCTGCTCCATGTTTTAACTTTCCATAGCTTCTCTTCTTCCTGATGTCATCTAGTATTCTTTCCATTCCATTCAGTTTTTGTTCAATGACATCTAGCAGAGACCCAAGTCTTTTCATAATGTCCTAACCAATTAGCTTTTCTCTTCTTAGAGTATGTCACTCTTCCAGAAAGTTTTTCATCCGTTATCCTTCCAGTACATCAACTGTTCTCCAGCAGGACATGTCACAGCTTTCTACAAAATGTATTTACATTTTCCTCAAAGTCCATTTCAGCTCTACAGAAATCTACATATCAGATATAGCTTCTTCCTTAGCTGCAAATTGAGTTTATTATCTCAGTGGAATCCTTTTGTTGAAACCAGTTTTTACCATCCAATCCTTTCTCGACTTCTTTGGTTTATAGAGCATCTTGATTGGATATGCTTCCTAGATACTCCAATAACTTATGGCCTACCAAACAGATCAGGTATTCCTCGAAACCTTCACCAATTTTATTTTTCGCATTTAGTTCCATTTTAAAGTTTCGAATAATATCTACCAGTATCCATTTGTAGCGCTTCTTTATATTTTTCCATAACAATCACATCACTCTAATGTTTTGTTATTGATGGTTGTCCCAGTTTAAAATCTATCATTCCTTCCAAAGCGACATTCGTTGACCATTCATATGGCAATGTCACAGGGTTGTATAAGAATACTCTTGTATGGTATGCCCTCAAAGTTCAGATTGGAAATGAAAACTCGAAAGCTGGTAGCATTTTACAATAGTAACAACCGAAAGGCGGTTTCCGTAGAAACCACATTTCTGCTATTGTCACAGAATCAGTTGTTCATAAAAAAACATAACATTTGAATACCCAGGTGTACTTGTTTGAAACTACGACAGTTATTCACAAAACGTAAAACTGACTGTCAATTTTGAAGAATCGGTTTGGTTATCTTTTGTGGGGTCCCTCACCTAATTGAGATCGTGTGCTATTTATATTTATGACCTTCCTTGGAGAGGATTTTCTATTTAGGAGGCGAAGAATAAATTATTGCAACTCAACCCAAGTTAGCATTAAAATATCGAAACAGGTTAAGGAGTGCGTGTAGTGTATAATGACAGCTAATGGTTTCGTGGTCATCGCGTTTGGATGTCGTTCTCGAGGTCTTCACGCCCATCTTCGTGGAGATGACGCATCCAGCTGCGCTTTTAGAGTGGCTTAGCTGCGATTCCTCATGCACTGGACCCTGAAGGTCATCAAGAGTATGGCCTGTGACAGAACCATAGAAGGTCAACTGTTCAGTAATAATAATTTTCAGCATTGTGAAATACATTTCTTTTTCCTACTTAAAATATTTTTTCTTCAATAAATATTCCTTGATATTAGAATGACGCTTTAAAAAATAAGATTGAATTCTGGTTTTACCATTTTCTATTCACTAGTAACTAAGTTTCAAGTGGTGTAGCAAACTGTTAATTTAAAAGAAATGCAACTTGTCTTTTAGACGATATTTCATGTTTCACTTTCTTTTTGCAGGTGAGTCAACGCAGCTCCATTGATTGAAGTTTGCAGGGGGTGAGTAAAATGTTAAGCCTAACTAAATTTCAATATTATCTACCTAATAAGAAGTAAATGTCTTAATTCAGATTGCGATATGTGACAAAGTTATTTTAATTTTTACATGACTGATTAAACGCTACTTCCACATGTCAACATATCGTATCGAGACAGTATAACAGATGCACATCAGGCTAAATTGCTCTTGGCTTTGTGTATATCTACAGATACTCTGAGCTTACGCTACCTAATCGTTACCAGTCACAGTGCAACATACTGTGTATAACTATAGAGAACTGTTTTGTCGAGTCTAACCCAATTCTAAAATAAACTTTTGGCAAGTGACTGCATACAAAAGTCTCTAGTACTTCCGTAGTCCTTATACCATGGAATCTAAGTGAGCGTTAATTGCACCCTTCATCGAACACAATATACTAGCATTTACAAAGCTTTATCTTGTATAATTTTAAGCAATATTAATTTGATATTTCTAAGAAGTGTTAAAATCATCGGCCTCTCAACCCAGATTCTCTATCAGGCTCAGTGCTTCGGCTTCCCTTGCCTGACTTTCCGGGCTAGTGGAATCGGTGTCCTCTAACACCGGTATCGGCGATGTAAGGGAGGAGAAAAAAATAAGCCAGGAGTTCGATAACTTTATGGTTAAGTGTTGTGTAAAAACGCAATTTAGGTTGAAGTGCGAAGTTAGGCACCTGCGCGGAAGAAAATTAAATTAAGTAGCTAATGGCAAGTTGTTTATAAAACCTCTGACGAAAATGATGATAAAAATACCATGTGAGCTACTAACGAGCAAAACCTATATGAAATAAATTATGAACGTGCTAGCTGTAATAAGCAATTCGCGCTCCTTATTTGTACAACGCGCAATAAATGCATCATATCAAACTATCAAGCCTGGCTACCATACTGGCTGGCGTAGGGTTAAGCAGCCAAGGCTTCTTTGCTGCACTGAAACTGCTTAAGGATAATAAATTATACACACCGGCGATTGTCAGCGAGTTTCATAAATACTTGAGGTAAATACAGATGATTAACATGTTTTACAAAATTTTACAAACAGAATCTAAGAAAGAGTGTTATCTCCGGTTGTCTGGTATCTAGTGAGCCTGATGTGGTTGCCAGTGGGCCTACCACTACCAAAATGATAAGGTGGAATATATAAGACAAGGTTCGGAAGGGGCACTTGATCTATGCAATAATTGGCGCCTCTGCCTAGCGGTGCGTCCCCTAGAAGGGAAGGACGAAATGTGAGATTGCTAAGGATGACCCGATGGTCAGACCTAGACAGCAGAAGTCAATATACTTTACAGCTACAGATTTAACTTCCCATCGGCCCTTTCTCTCTTCTAAGGTGTACATTCCCCCTCTGGTCTGGAACATGAGGTTTTACAAAGAGAAAATTCCCTGCCATGTAGCTTCCAACAACACTAGAATAGTAAATGAGCATGAAAAGTCAAATGAAATGGAGTGACAGGAAATTTTAGGAATATTAGTTCCTTCTGAGTGTCCACCTGATGACCCAGGGAAAGTCGAGACATAGCCTATGGGTCAGAGAAGTCGGCCACGAGAAGAACTCGCAACATCCCGAGTGTTGACCACAGACTTTTCCGCCTTAGTCATTCCGCACTGTTAAGATGGTATATAAGTGCCTTTATGTTTGTGGGATTGACAGCAGGTAACACTAGTTTTAGAATCATCAAGATTTGTTTCTTCACATGGTAGTTGCACAGCCGCTTCTGAAGTTGCTGGCTTTTTTTAAATAGAACGTAAAAATTATAAAAATTTTAGTGATGTAGAGAATCAGGAGGCGCTCATATATTGAGTTTTAGTGAAATAGAATACCCCTAATTATACATAACCTCGATACAGAGCGATTCGGCACCACGTTAATAAGTCAGGTTTGTATGTAGCAGGTACGGGTCCAACTCCTTTTGGCCGCCCACTCATATCTTGGCTTCTTTTGTTTCTCCTGATCCGTAGGGTGACATCTCCTAACACGATTTCCTTTCTTTCATTCCCTTCAGGTGTATTTTAAGATTTCCTAATGGGAGACCGTATGAGAAAGATGATGCACTCGCTTGCTTTAAGGGAAGAGTATTGGCTGAGGACACCTCTTGTTCGATGGACCGTTTATCAGCTCCTCTGAGCAGTTCCGATAGTGAATGGGATTTTCAAGTTGTTTTCTTGTTAGGGGTGTGACGTCTGACTGTGGTATGTCTGTTTGCAATTCCTTATTTATACTTTTCCTCTTGAGTGATGGCTTCATTAGCCTTATTCAGGTCAAGTTATGTGAGGTGACATCTTTCGAAACTATATCTATGAGGGTAAGTCATAATTTCACCTAACAATAACGGATAACGTGACGGATGAGATCGAGATCAAGATGCAATGGCCCTTCTCCCTCACTGGTTTGATGTGTTTTTTGACATTCCTTGGTTTTAATTGGGGTTTCTGAAAAAAAAACTGTTGATCTTAGCTGATGACACTTGAAGGACCCATAAGCCTTTTGCCTCAAACGTGGTTGTCTATGGTTTGATATCCTAAAGAACTCACGAGCGCACTTCAATGGAAAGATAAACAATGACTACTTTCTATTCTGTCACAAACGGAGTAGATGAGGCATCAACGAGGAAGGATAAAGAATCTGAATAAATGGACTTCAGACAATTACAGCTAAGACTGGAATCAGCGCTCATGACCCAAATATCACAGGCATACAGTAGCAGGGCCATTATTAGAACCTGAAATGGCATTAACTTTAGGGGAACGGGCAAGAAGTTCCGTTGTCCCGGTGTGACGGGTTCCTGATGTATGTCTGAAAGACTAAGCCTTTCTAGTTTCACTTCCAGATAAGTAATAGTATCCCTTCTTCGCCAGAGATAGATATGAGACAATTCGCAGGCAAGCGGAACCCTGTTAGCATAATTGATTCCGCGTTAGCTATTCCTATCTCGCGAACCTATCAGTTGGAGAAGACAAACCTCAGTCAGGGGCGATTGTACAGCTAAATGAGAAGCTCCAGCAACTGACTCAGAAGTCATAAAGTAATTTCTTCCTTACTGAGGGCCTATTTCCCAAATTCGGTGGAGCTGCTGTGGTAGTACACACAAATAACCCAGTATTTTATTAATTAAAGCTTCCTCATGCAACTTCCCTTGCTCCTCCTATTATACTAGCTTATGTTCCAACAGCAATGAATGAATACCACGAATACCTTCTAATTTCTGTTTTAATATCGCTGAACCTAGTACTTGTGTACTAATAAACAGAGTTTAATAGGAGCAATGTTATTTGGTATTATCGAGACATCTGTTTTTGCTGAAATCATCTGCAATAACGCCAGAAATGCTTTTTCCTCTACTTTAAAAAGTCTAACAAAAATTTGTGGAGAGAAAACTATAATTTGTATAGTGCACTAACAAAATACTATTTAAATTGTGATTTATTTTTCAAGATTTTATTAATGATTTTTTAAACTGGGTCAATGTTTAAACTTTTTCACCTATGTAGCGAGAAAAATTATTTTCTGTGCATGTGATAATGAAATAAACTGGATTTAATAGTTTAAAATGCCACAAATAAACTACGGAGAAGTAGAGTTTTGAAGTGCAAAAACTAAAGTTTTAATTATGGAGGTTTAGTAAGAAGCTGAT
Source organism: Mantis religiosa (assembly GCA_030765055.1). NCBI lineage: Eukaryota > Metazoa > Arthropoda > Insecta > Mantodea > Mantidae > Mantis > Mantis religiosa. The sequence goes on along the minus strand of CM060955.1, from coordinate 134,717,392 downwards.
AATTTCTGCTTTGACATCTGTTTCCTCCTCCAAATTGAAATAAATTTTGATTGCGATATTACACAAATATATTTGTGGTAAATGCATTTAAAATACAATTTAGTATCTTCTTTCTTATATTAAAATGATAATTTCATTCTGTTTTAATTTGTTATATAGTATTCTTTTCCTTCTTGTGCTTTTGAATGCACATTCTTACTAAAATTTCTTAACAGGTTAATTAATCCATATTTGCTTTGCAGTGTTTAGCAGAAACTACATATTGCAACATAAACTGCAAAAGAATTGTCTTCTTTCATACAAGAAACATTATGTGTGCTTTACGGTGAACGTAGGCTTTAATAACTTGATTGAACATACGTATTCATTGTCACAACAGGAACCATAATTTTTCCTGACAGATTTTACGGCCTATTTTCGTAGGTGATAATGAAAGTGGTATGTTTGCTTATGAATAAGATGTTACTGAAGGAGTACTCAGCGATATTTTGGTAAGCATAAACATATTCCTATCTGCATATTACATCTTCTTCCATAAAATGCAAAAATAGGTTATTTTACTCCAATATTGTAAGCTGCTTTGATGTTTAGACGCACTGATTATTGCAAGGTAAACTAAATTGTTAGAGATGTGTTTGAAAATGCGAAAAGAAAAACAGCTTCCGAAGATTTCCAAAGCATTCAACGTGTATGTACACATTTTCCAAAGCACTTAACGTTTATGTCCTCACACTCCTTTTCGAAGATAGTGGATGACAAAAATAGTACTTAAATGTAACTAATTAATTATTATATAATATCTGTTGGGTAAGGCGTTTTCGATAGCAAGAACACCCACAGTGAACTTGGTGGTGTTCTACGATTCAAATATTCACGGCCAGTAGTTCAACTTAAAAAATCAATTACTCCCAACTTATAGTTAAGTACTGCGTGAATTAAACCGCAAATAAACTCGGCTATCAAATTTTATGTTATAAGTCTAGAGTAATAAATATAAGAAAAACTTAGAGACTTAATGTAGTTCAGACACATGTGTGCATAAAATTCAACTCCACGCATTGACAGCCTGATTGACAAATAGTCGAAAACATAAATAATTGATTTTGTCTCCTGGAAACAGGTTTCATAGGCTGAAAGCTAACTATTAATTTGTATTGTGATGCTTTTCTTTGCATATTTCATCGAAAAATCTTGAGAAAGGTAAGTAAAATATTATTTTATCCAAAACTTTAGACTGTACACGGCAAGTGTGAAGGAACGATTAATTTCCATCAATTAACTTGAATAATAAGAGTTTAATGATGAAGCTTGGGACTCAAGTACTTACAATAGTAAGTCGCCACAAATAGTGTATCTGGGATACGAGAGCCTCTTTTGTTTTACCGGAGAAATATATGAGTCAGTTGGAGTATTTAGTGTCATGACAGTACGCTGGCAATGGTAGCTCAATGGATAAGAGCGACTAGACGGAAACCAGGAGATCCGTGGTTGAAATTCCGGCCATGGCATTGAATTTTTCATGTTGACTCTATTATTCTGTGGGTTTTAGTTGGAGTATTGTCCTCTTCACCCGTTATTTCATTTTGCAAATAAGCATATTTCGACAGTTCTTGGAAATATAGATGATATTAACTATAAGCCACAGCCCCGTAGCACTACCTCTAATAGTGTGGCCTACTCATGCAATTGTCCACGTCAACTAAACTTACTGTTTGTTAAAATCGAATTAGCCATAATACACTGAAATGCTGGAGGATATGAGTGTAAAGTTAATAAGATTTTAAAGCAGCTGAAGCAGAATGTTTTTCTTTGGCGTATTTGACAGAACACACGTAGAATATTTGCACATGGTAAATGGTTTATCCACTAATGGTAAGAACAATATATAGGTAAACCTACGCATGAACAAGAGCTAACAAAATACACTTGGCAGCTGACATGCTGCTCCATTGCACCTCAGTAGACGTGATTAAACCAGTGTTCTCGTAACGCCTGCTTTTGAAACCTGAAACGATCATTCACTTTGATGTTACATGAAGTACAATAGCATATTTCAAAAGGATCTGCTGGAGTTAAGTTATGAACCATTGAATTTAAAAAGATATATTGAGAAAATTATGCTGAAAAAAAGGAGTCAACGAACAGTTGAAAGAATGAGAGTTTATACGTCCTTTTGAGTTTACTTAAATAATTGAGGAACTTTAATTGATACAATGTAATGCACATTTAGATTCATTAATTACTAAATATTAGTAATTTGTAATACTACGCTGTAAATACCAAGGACAATGTATATTAAAGCAAATAGTTTTTCACATTAAAATAGTTTACAACTTCATATTTATATTGCATTTTACCTATCTGTAGTTCACACTAAGCAGCACGATACTGAAATCAAGAGTCCAGAAGCAGGACTACGAGGGGGTGTCATAAAGCTTTAATTATCACCCTTTAAAAAATGCGATACAGAGTTTGTGTTGATATGTGCTTGTTAGTTCTTCTCAGATTTACACATTTTTCCCAGCGTTTCTTGACCTTCCGAATACTTTTATTGTAGAAGTCTGCAGAATTCCTTTAAGCCACTCTTCCACTTTAATGACGTCATTTGTGTTGTCAAATCGGCGACCACGGAACGGATTCTTCATTTTCGGAAACAAGAAAACGTCACTTTGTGCGAGATCGGGCGAATAAGGCGGATGCTGTAAGGTCTCAAAGCCACATTCACTTGTTTTGTCAACAGCAACTTGAGATGAATGAGCTGGTGCATTGTCAGCCAGAAGACAAACAACTTTGGAGAGCATACCGCGTCGTTTCTTAATCAGAACTGCTCATAACTTGTCCGGAAGATTGTAGTAGTATCTGCCAGTGATGATTTGACCCTTGGCAAGATAATCTGTAAGGATGACTCCACCACAGTCCCAGAAAATTGAAAGCATGACCTCCCCAGCTGACTTTTGCATCTTTGCCTTTTTGGGAGGGCGGAATCCCCCTGTTTCCATTCTATGCTCATGGTTTTTCTCTCTGAATCACAACGATAGATCCAGGATTTATCCGTGGTTACCATACGATCAAAAAATCAACTTCATCCTGTTCCAGCAGCATCAACATCTGTCTTGAAAGGTCACGCCATGTTTGCTTTTTGGAAAGGGGTTAGCAAACGTGATATCCACCGTGCAAACACCTTAGACATGTGCAGTTCGTCATGAATAATTTTCCACATACTACCATAACTAAGATGTCTTATTCATGATCATTTGGATGGTTACTCATTTGTCTTCCAGGATTAAACACTCCACTTTCTTCACTGTGACAGCATCGTCTGTCATTGACGGTCTACCAGCTCTTGGCTCATCTGTTAGGGACATGTGACCAGTTTGAAAATTACTTTTCCTGTCATACGATGCGAAATTGTTTTCATAAACAGCTGTCATCTCATCATGGATTTCCCGGTCAATTTTTCCCTTCAAATTCAGGAAGTTGATCACATTACGGGCCTCAATTTTCTCCATCTTACATCTCAGTCACTTCTGGCACTCACTGTAAAAATACAAAAGGACTCAAATCACTGAAGCTACCCACATTATGTCCCGAGGGATCAATGATGGCCCTCAAAAATGTTCATCACTCTAGCATAAAAACTACCGACACCCCCTCGTTATTCGCCAGATTAGTAATGACTTGACAACCATTCGCTGACTCTTGTAGCTCATGAAGATACTCCTCGAAAGTCAGTTATGTTACTCCTAATAGTGTGATGAGCAATCTAAAGTATTAATTCTGACAACAAGCTGTTAACATAATGTTTACGTTGTTAAAGAAATCACATTTCTACATTGCGATTTGTTTATTTCTTTTCTTGAGATGCAATTACTGCTAGCTCAAAGGCCTGCAGCTGCAAACAAACCCAATTAAATACTTTGAACGGGAAACTTTGTTTCCAGAAACAAGTTTCTTTGTACTCTCACATGTTGACATCCAGCTGGCAACGTGTATTTAACAATTATATCGTGGTTAGATGGCCGATTTAACAAGTAACCTCCCAAAGCTGTCCCAAACACGGCCGCGATAAAGACTACAGGAAATTGTTCCAAATCATTAGCGAGGAGAGGACTACAGAGAAGTCGCTGCATAAAAGTAAGAAGGAAGCTAAAGTCCAGGTGATTTTCCCACAGTTCAGTGCAGTCATTTGTTACATTGTGTGTCTGCGGCGAAAATATCATTTCACACATTAATGAGAGCAATGCACGAGTTATAGTGCATTAAAGACTAGAAACATTGGCAAGACTATAAAATGACTTGTGTAATAAAAACCGTTGCGGAAACAGTTGTGGGATTTAACGTTATATACTTTCAGCGGATATCATCGTTCCGCCTTTTTCTCCAAGAAATTAAGTGTAACGATCTTTCTCGCTGTTGAAACGGAATGAAAAAGAAAGGGCATGGTTAATCGCCAGAGCACTGTTGTTAAGCGCATTAAAAACAGCTTTTAACGATAATGTATTTGACTCACTTCCCGTCCATGCTTTCATGGAAGAAAGTTGTATTTCTTTAGTTCTTAGTTGATAACATACCTTCGCGTTTTGTTTACTTTATGCATGTCCGAGGATGAAATATATTAAATCCTATTAACGTTTGATATATGTATTGTTGCGGAGAGGAATGTAAACATATTTGATCATTTAAATTGTAACTGGGTGTTTATATACTTTTTATTTGTTAATATTTACTTAGAACTTTATTTATGAAACAGCGAATCATAGCATAAAAGTTATTGGTTTTTTGAAGATAAGAACTTCGCGAGCAAATTTGTTTTGTCCTTGCTATTAGGACGACCATGTTCAGCAGTCGCTGGACCTCGTAGTTATGGTCGCTATAGCGTATGTCTCTAGCGTTCCGCCGCGTAGAGGTTCGCGGGTTCGAGTCCAGCCTTGGTCATGGGTGTGTGTATATATTGTGACTTTGTGGGTTCGTGAAATGAAAAGTCCAATTGCACCACTCAAAAATGTTCTTTATTTCCACCGACTTACAGTTAAACTCTTGCCAATTACACAGAATTACGTAATGCACACATTTACGATTCACCAGTTCGTCCGTTACAATTTCACTACACTCGTAATTACGTACAATCCTCCGATGCACTCACACAGTCTTCTCGTCATATACTAGCATTGCATTCTTACGCCAAGAACTGACTAACTAACTTACTGCCCGGCCTGTTGCTTATATAGGGTCAGCTGGGGGATCGAGAATTTTCTAAATTAGATGAAATATCCCGTAAGTTCGAGAACACAGGTGGAACAGAAAGAGACGGCGCAGTGATGTTTTTTCTCCCAGCTACACCTTTTCACCACTATAAAACAAACGAGGGGGGGGGCGTGGCTAACGCCGACCTCCCCTGCTTGCCCGCTCTCAGCTGGTTCTATAGGGTGTTCCAACGATCGGGTGACAATATATAGTATATATGTGTGAAACTATATTAGTAAAAACAAGCTGTTAGTAAATTATTAGTTTAACTTTCTTAACTTTTCTGATATTCACTGTCGTCAAAATATTGTGCAACCGGCTTTACGGCAGCGTATTTTTAAACACTTCCACGTTCTCCAATAATACACATAACGTGCATGCATTTCGATTAGTATCAACTATGCCACTCCATTTAATTTCTAATACATTAAAATAAATTTCCAATTAAATATAAAAGGTACTACAGACAACGTCTTATCCTACGCCTCTCGTCAGTTTATTTTCTTCCCAAACGTTTATGGGCTATCTTACCAAGTCAATATTTTTTTAACATAAGTGTTGTCCAAAAATAATTGGTTATAAACGATAAAATATATTTCATTATTTACAGTGCTATGTATTGTTGAGATTGAAAATCAACATACTACATTGAGAAATAAATTCCTTTTTTAGGTAAAGATTGGTGTTAAGTTCTAAAGCGATATTAATTTCATTCATCTCTCCCTTCAAAGTCATGGTAGAACGCTGAACTTACTGCACACAGTGTTGCTGCAAATCAAGCTATCTCGGAAAGGGGCATTGTTTATCTATGGAGTTTCCCAGGTTTCTTTGGTTGGTTTCACTGTGTGCGCTTGCAGAGCCAGATTTATTTAACTGGTCTAGAAACCTCCGAGGAATCCACCAGCATTCAGAGAGAAATTAAAGTTCTTCCAAATGAAATGATATAATTAATTATCGCAGAAAAGGAGGCATTTTGCTGGACATAATTTCAATAAATTTAATATTTTTTCTATGTTTTATAATATATCTCATTATTTTCATATATTATTAAATTAAAAAATCAACATTACTCCTTGTGCATTTTCTTAATCTTTGTTTCTTCGTTTTTCCGCTTACGGTCGGGTGTATTTTCCTAAACAGCTTAACGATTCGACTGCAGCTCTGTTTATCGTTTGTTCGTGGACTAGGGATAGCGCCATCCGAGCTATCGTGGGTCTGGTCCTTCATTATCTAGCATTACGTGCTCAGTTGTGTCTAGCACATCAACAAGGTCGATACGCTTTTTTAACTCGCTTTAAACTTCACGTTTTGCACCTGCTCAATTTCTTATGTATGAGCCTTCCTAAAGGTTTGCAATGTTAAGTGTAATTGATTATGACTGTTTTAGTTGTAGATTTGGATTAATTGGTTAGTTTTTTTCTCCCATATAATTCCTGTTCTTTCAACTGTACGTTGGAAAAATTATAATTATTCCTAGAGCACAGAAGTGGAAGATCTTAAGTGTTCAACGGTGTGGTTCAAGTTTAGAATAGTTTGGGCATGATGCGCAAACATCTTGTCTTTCTTGTGATGGCTTTTGGATCATCATAATAGAAAAGTGTCGATGATGCGTGTGCTATACAATTAAAAAAACTCGCTATATTTATTTTAATTCGAGTACTACGTAATATACGAAAAGGAAAGCAATAATATCTATTGAATTATATGCATATATAGAGCGATCCATATAAACCTGAACCATTTTAATAGGCCATTATTTCGCTTTGAAAGCTCGTAGAATGTAGAAATTTGTTTTAATGATCTCAGTGGATCTGGGAGAATTGTGAACTCTGGTTGGTCAACACTGGTTGGTCCCATTTTCTTTGATAGGACTGTAGACACTGAAGTTGATATGGGTATCTTCAAGACATATGTGGAGCAGCTGGATGATATCGAATTGAGAGAAGGTTATTTCCAGCAAGATAGAGCCACGTGCCGTACATCTAATGACACCATGGAACTTTTAACCAGTTTCTTTGATAATTGATAAATCTCAAAAGGTCAGTGGCTCCCCAGATCCCTTTACCTAACCTCACCGGATTTTTTCTTATGGGGGTGTCCAAAAATAGAGTGTACAAGAATAAACCATGGACTATTAATGTTTTCAAGGAATCCATTCGAACCGATATAAGTAACATTGACGAGAATACTCCCTGTAAAACTCCAGAGAATGTGGTGAGACGAGTGTAAACATGTATAGATGATGGTGGAGGACACTTCCAACATTTTCTCTGAGATGTAAATAGTATAATATAACCTCCCAATTGTGTATTATATTCTCCCAAAGCTGTACGTGTGTCCTATTATTGGTTGGAAGGTTATGTCCTATTGAAATGGTTCAGGTTTATATGGAACCACTATACTTTCTCCCAGTTTGTAACAGCTATAGTTGTATCCCTTTTATCAAACCCACAAAGAAATTACAAGCTAAGTGTATCTGAAGTGAGAAATGATAACAAACAAGATATTTGTGATAGGTGTGTAGAAAACAGAGCTGAGCAGGAAAAGAGAAGATTGTAAAATATGTTCCTACACACAACATACAGATTCGTTAAGCAAATAAGCGGAAAAAAGTAAAAATGGATTTGTATGTGAAAGATAAATAGAAGAAATCAGAAGCAACTAGTTTGTGTGACAGGAGGATGAATAGACCCCTAGAGTGTCGCAGTACATAATGCTAACTGCAGAACCGTGCAGCAAAGCCTGTTTCTAAGAACACGTTCACTAGTGGCGAGGGCCTGTAGGTAATATTATTTATTTCATAATCCTCTAGTATACATGCGCCAGAAATTCTACCTGTCAACAGCAGTTCACCATCTGTATTTCAGTTTGGGAGTGCCTTTGCCAGATGCCGTTACTTAAGTTCTATTTGTTATTTTTTATTCAGGTCCTCCAACATATGTTATATTATATTTATAACTGCACACCCTTCTCCTTATCAGCATAACACTTCCGACATTTTTCTGCTTGTATAAGAAGGATGGAACTACTTGTGTCAGAGTTACGTTTAAGAAAGTTCACTGTTTGCACCGTTTCATCGTAAAATACAGTGTGATTTATGAGGCCATAAACCAAAAGGCGGCATTCAACTTTCGCTTTAAATAAACATTTGATCTATGTGTTACCTACTTTACTACCTACTGAATCATTCTGTATGTCAAACTAATTACAGTGGACACACTTTGATGTACAGAAAACTCCTGCATACATAAGAATATGTATGTACGTAGATCATTAACGTGAACTGGTATCTACTCCGACTGTACAGCTGTAGAGAGACACCTCACACAACGTGACCTCCGTCGATCTATCACCCCCAAGAGGAAGGGATGAATTGGAAGAACACAATGCCACAGAGGCCGTTAGCAACAGTTCCGAGTCCGAGCCTCTGGAGCTTCCTAGAAAGGATTATGAACGACCTGCCAACCTAGCAGATCTCTGGTGTCCACCGGGAGTGCTCTTGCCTTTCAACAAGTATCAGTGTCATCTACCTGGCACACCGTATATCACGAAACCTGGACTCACACCTGAAACATAAGAAGAAACCCGATTGAAAGCCAAATTAGAGATAGTGGTAGATGGGAAACCAACCCAGCATTGATCTACCAACCAGAGATCACATAGGATGAGTGCTTGTCCTATATAAGTAGAGACAAGAAAAAAAGAAAAGCGCGGTAAGCTGCCATAACTTCAAAGAAAGTTAAGCTTTATACAACAAGTACTTACTGAAGCGTATCTAAGCATCCAGCTCTAGTCGACTTTCTCTATCCCTTGATTGGCCAGAGAATATCACGTATGCAGCTTGGAAATTCTCTTCTATGTAGAATAGATTGGTATGGTTGATGGTGAGGTTTCAGCCAGACTGCCCCGAGTAAAGAAAACTATTTTCACTTAGGAAGTTAGCATGAATATTCTTGTTGAATTGTATATAAGAAGTAACACTCAGATTAGACATTCGGGGAGCTAAATGCATTATGATAAACTTCAGAAATTGAACGTGGCTATTTATATTTTTGTTTTTACTTTATCACCTACTTATCATAGAAGAGGTAAAAGAGGTATTTCATTCCACCCAAAAATCGTTACCGAGATTCCATTTGTATCAAATGAGGCCCCGGATTCCAAAATAGTAATATATAGAAATAGGTCCGCCACTATGAATAACGTAAGTCAAAAATTAAAAGTGGGATAAATACTAAAACTGTATATTTACATTCACGTCTTCTAATGGTGGGAAATGATTATTTTCCAGAAATCCACAGTTGCTATTTTTGTGTCCAATGAGATGAGTATTTTACTTTCTTCTTCTTTTTCTTCTTCTTCTTCTTCACTCCGTGGTTTGGGCATATCGCCGATCTCTCCAGCGTTTCCTGGGTCGTCCTCTGTCTCTTCTTCCTTTTGGATTATAGTTTAATACTCCATTTGGATATATTCCATCCTCCATTCTTAATATATGTCCATGCCATTGTTACCTTTGTTGTGATATTTTGTCACGCACTGGTTCGATTTCTAATTCCTTTCTAATTAGAAATTAAACCAATCCATGACAAAATATCAGAAGGAAGGCAACAATGGCATGAATGGAGGATGGAAGATATTTTAGAGTAGTATAATAGTAATTTATTTTCTATATATTATTTTCAATATATTATTTCTATATTTTATACATTCACAAGAATAAGCTGTGAACTCGCCTCGGTAGCGTAGATGGTAGCGTGCCTGCCTCAACCATATTGCTAGATAAAATCTATTGAACAAAATAGTGGATTTCTAATATACCGAATTCATTTCTATTTAATTTCCTTGCAGTATGAGCTATTTGAGATATGGTCATCAGTAGTTTGATTTGTTCAATAAATTTATTATTGTTTCAAAGTGATGTCACCATTCAGTTGTCTATGATGTCAGCAAAGTGCATGTTGCCTGAAGAATAAACATGTGAATAGCGCCAGCTCTGTCGTACGTAATAAACTGTTTATGCACACAGTTATCAAAATTAATTTGCCTGCCCTTGTTTTACAATGCAATATAGTTTAGTGCGAGAGTTGCTAAAATTATCAGAAATAAAAGCTAGTTGACTGGCTTTTATAGGCACTGACATTGTCAATCTGATTAATAGTTACATTGTGACCACGGTTTAACACTCTGATATTAAAATAAGCAAGCTTTAAATGAAACTGAGTTAATTTCCTTAGCATTTGCCCCCCACTCTCTCCTATTACCAATTCCAGCTTTGTACACTGCAATCCATATAAACCTGGACCACTTCAATAGTCCATAACTTTTGAACCAATAATAGGACACACGTGCAACTTTGGGAGAATATAATACACAATTGGGAGATTATATTTCACTATCTACATCTCAGAGAAAATGTTGGAAGTGTCCTCCACAAGCAACTATACATGTTTGCACTTGTCTCACTATATTTTCTGAAGTTTTACGGAGAGTATCCTCGCCAATGTTACTTATTTCGGTTTGAATGGATTCCTTGACAACATCAATTGTCCGTGGCCTATTCTTGTACACTCTACTTTTAGATACCCCCACACGAAAAAATCCGGTGAGGTCAGGGGATCTGTGGGGCTACAGAGCTTTTGGGATTATTCATTATCAAAAAAAACTGGTTACAAGTTCCATGGTGTCATTAGAGATATCACACGTTACTCCATCTTGTTGGAATTAACCTTCTCTCAATTCGATATAATCCATCTTTACACAAATGCATTGAAAATACCCATATAAACTTCAGTGTCTACAGTCGTATCAAAGAAATGTCAACAATTTCCACTGTTGTCAATTATCCCAAAGCCACTTAGATCATTAAAACAAATTTCTACATTCTACGAGCTTTCAAAGTGATATTATGGTCTTTTGAAATGGTTCAGGTTTATATGGATCGCACTATAGTTTGTAATGTTCATTAAGGTAAGGATTATAAAGCTTCATTTTGTCTCACCCGTGCACGAGCAGGCACATGCACATACATAACAAATGTTGACAACTGAATTTTAACGAGAGATGTCTCTGCGCACCATTCTCATTGGGGATTAACCACAGGCTCTAGGTATGATAGAAGCGTTGCAGGATGACAGTTCTCAATTGGTTTAATGTTAACAGATAGAACGGGTCTCGTTGCTACCCGATGGCTGTCTGTTAGGATGTAGCACACCCTTTGGAACTTTCGTGGATATTAATTTTAAATATTACTTTGGATGAGGTCAATTTCAATGCTGGACAAATCCTGGTTGAATTATATGGAGCTCCGATCTCGCTGATGTGCTGCAATGTTACCTGGTATTCTAACATCGATTTTGGGGATCGTGATCCCAAAAAGCTTAACTAGGAAGGATTTTCCACCCTACGTCAAATGTTATCTCCCACTTATAGAAATGATGCAGTTTCATTGAATACTCCTATGGAGATATGATTAATTTCTTTATCTTTAAGCTGTGCTTCGTAGTGTGAATTACATCCATTTAATATTACCGAGTGGGATGTATCGGCCAGTCTGGTTCTAAGATGTCCACTTTTTCTACTCTTAATTCCAGCCTTTCCACAGACCAATCTGATGTTATGAAGATCTTGATCGAACTAATGTCTATTAGCATGGCGCTCCCTTTTAGAAGAAATGCTTGTGCAACTCCACCTGGGTGGGCAGTAGAGAAAGAGTGGGGGAAGCCCTTTATACTTTGAAAACTTTAGGGGCCTGTTAACTATGATAATGGTTTCCTCTAAGTCACATAAAGCCCGCACCTAACTCATCTTTCTGTTGATTGTGAGTTAAGTGCCTTTGGTAGAGGTGGAAGAATTCTCCAATTTCTCTACCCTTCACAGTGACCGGAAGTGTGCATGTGGAAGTGCATAAATGGGATAGTATATTAAGAAATTGTTAAGTACCAGCGTTAAAGAGTCTATATTCAACTTATTTCTGAAGTTAAAGATCCCATGTGATCATAGGGAACCATAGAAATCACACAGTTTAGAAAACCATCTCGGTTCAACCTTTCAATAACGTCATATAACAAAATTGGACTTATGCACTGAAGATTGTATTATCATTCCCATTTAAGTTTGTAAGTAAATCTGGATTGCATTAACGTTGGGCCCTTCACTTATATATGTGTATTAAAAGCATCCAAGTCTTTACCAAAATCTACGATTTCTGAAGACACTTACTAGTAAGTTGGACAGCAGTGTTTGTGCGAAAGAGAGACAGTGAATAAATGGCAACTAGCTAACACTCTAAGAACATAAGCGTGAATTTAATTATATGTCCTCAAGATAGGTGTAGCTGTACCAGCAGAACCTCAGCCAAGAATCTAATTAAAGTTATCTTACGAGAATAAACAAACAACTTGCAATTCTCTTGCGTTTATTTCAGCAACTGTAAATACAAACATTATACCACAAAAGAATAAATTATAAGGCAACCACTGATGAGACGTTAGCGATAAGAGTAATGTGTGTTTGTATTTTGTTTTACTTATAGGTTTGTTCCCTGAACCTCTGTTCAAAGAAATGTTAAACGAGATATGTATGTGCTAATTATACCACCGGAGTTGTTTCATTATCATTAGGCATACCCTGACGGCAGTAATTATAAACACATTAGGCATGGATTCTGGCTCACTAATTTGACCAAAGTTTACTCTAATAAGTGTTACACTGCCAGCGCCAAGATTTTTGTCTTGAATTTCTAATTATGAGCGAGAGTATGCATGTATTTAATAAAAGGTTTCGCTGTGAAATTTTACAAAATCTAACAGGTAGAAATCTGCCATGAATGAAGGTATGTTAATTCCTATAATATCAGCCCGCCTCGGTAGCGTAGATGGTAGCGTGACTGCTTCACGTTCAAGAGCTCCCGAGTTCGAATCTCGGTCAGGGCCATTTACCCGGATAAGGTTTTTTGCGGGGTTTTCCCTTATTCTGAAAGAGGAATGTTGGGTAACTCTCAGCTCCGTGGACCCCGGACTCATTTAAGCAGCATTTCACCCATTTCATTCACTGTCCGATATGACTTAGCTTTGGAGGTCGTAAGTTACAAAAAGTATCCGATAATATCAAAGTTTATTTGCTCCTAAAGCATTCTGAGAAACTTTGGTACATGTTGGTGTAGTTGCAAATGTATCTAATTAGCATTATAGCTTGTGAAACAGCAAGTTGGGCATTAAGTTGTTGACCATTATAGAAATGTCAAATAGTTGTCAATAAGGTCTTCATCAAGAAATGGCAATGCGTCAACCAGTTTTCAATCTCTCTTTCTCTCACTGATCCTGTCAATAGTTAACCGTATACAACATATTTTCATCACTAAATGAATGGGAAGACAGAGATGGCAATCCTACATTAAAATAACGGGATTACGAATGCTTCAAGCAACCGGACCGGATACAACGCTCCTACATCAGTTATCATCTGATCGCTTGTCATGTTTTAATTGTTGCATCATAGACTTTGCTAAACTGTATAGAAGATCCAAGATTACGAAACTACTTAGGCACTTAAGTCATTTTTTGTTCTTTTATACGATATTCTACTTAGAAATTTCTTTATTTGCTTAATTGTTTTGTTATTCCCATGAATTTATGTTAAGTATATAAAGATATACATACATTACTAATATTTTATACCAGTATAAATTTTTATACATCTTGAAAGTTATTCTGAGAGTTTGGGAAACTTGATACATTCTGGAAAATATTGCATACTTGAAAGGGTTACTTAAGGATAGAAGAGTAGCTAATGTAAGCGGAGCAGTTATGAATGCAACTCCCAAATTAGTTATGAGACAGATCACTTTTTCATTTTTCCTGTTAAAAGTGTACAATCAGTTACTTCTATACCTTCAGAGTTCAAAAAGAATTGATACTATAGCTTCGTTACATTGTTTAAAAACAATTATGTTCGTTTTGTTTCAAACTCTTCAAAATAAGAACGTGGAAGAAATGTTTAAATTTACTTTATAATTATTTTCCTTTTTATACTTGCCTTTTCTGTTTGATGTCATGTAACAAAGAGTTTATAACCTTTGGTATATTCATTTTAATAAATACACGAATGGCAGTAGATGAATTTGAAGACCGATTTTATAGATGAAACATTTTTAGGTCATTTAAGTTCGAGACAACTTTATTTTAGAATGAACATGTTACATCTTTAAACAGGATCTACACAAAAATGTATTGTTGCTTCCATCCTAAAATAGAAAAGTGCACTACTTTTATTTGCAAATGTACTGTCTGTAAATCCCAGGGTTAATACCGTTTTCTCTTCCCTGGGTACACAAGTCCTGGCTTAGGTTGCAATGTTTAATGATGACAAGTAATGTCTGCGATTGGTTCCGGTCGTAACTCTGCTTTATGGCCGAATATACACATAAATCATTGTTAATAACGTGTTTTGTTGCAGTGCTAAGCGGCTTAGCTCCTTGCTTTCTTTAACCATCTCAAAATGTATTTCTCATTTCACGCTTAGGAAGAACTTGCAAAGATTTAGGGTCGATTAAGAAGAATGTACTGGAGTAATACATATTCATATGGCATGCATGACCTTCCAAGGAGCAGTTCTGCAAAGTAGTTTACTACTCAAAGGGAATCAACAATGAAGCATGTTGCTGCCTTGAATGATGGGGTTACTTGGGTCAAACCTTTTAGAAGATGAAAAAGTATCTTGTTATAATACCTTATCAGGAATCCTGTAAAATGTATCCTTTACTTACAGCTGTAAAGTTTGTGTAAATTTCAAAGGAATAAGCAGGTAAGGTATGAAAACAAATCATTAACGTGTAAGAAAATTCCCAGCACCACGAAACGGCTTTCAATAGAACCACATTTAGTGGTTCGTTGCCTCACAGGCAACGTTTCGTATTTTGGATCATTTTAAATTTTTGTATTTTAGGCAGAAGTATTATACGAGTATTCTGCTCAAAAATCCGATATCTCTGAATAGGGTAGCTTATAGCTTTAAGTCCAGTGTCTATGAAGATTTTCATCAAGATCCAAGAATTCCAAACTACTATTTATATTGTAAAATTTTCAAAAACAGACCTAAGTTACTTTTTTAAAAAAAATTGATAATAAATAACATGCATTAGAGAATCTCTGACCCCAAATTGAGCCTTATTGGAAAAAAATATTGAAAACTGTTTTTTTAAGTGAATGTTTACGTTAAGATCTTCAAATGGTAAAAAAATGCTTTAGGTCTAAATTTAGGGAAAGACCCTTCATTGGAAAATAATATTTTTTTGTAATTTTGTATAAGTTGAAAAGATAAGAGATAGAAAATGTAAAACTACTTAAAATACTCGCTTTATTTGAAGCAATTAAGTTGTGGCCTCAACCATTTTTGAGATATACAGTCTGATTTTTAAAAGAAGATACGTGAAGGTCATCAGTTTCTCCACGTGAGATTCCACAATGTTGTCCAACAGCAGACAGGAAGTAATGCAGATCCCCTTTCTTTATCCTCTCAACACTGGAAACATAAACAAGGGTTCAGGCTATCAGAGTATGTGATTCACCAGTGTAACTTGATGACCTTCATGCATCATCTTTTAAAAATCAGACTGTACCATTTATCTGAATATTCATTGCTTTCTCATTTTCTAATAAATGGCGCCTCGAGATGGCGTGGAAAGACTCAAGTGTGAAGGCCAGCTAATGGCTACACGCTTTTAAACATCTGCCTATCAATTCAATTTCCCTTCCCCGTATCTACTACACCTTCACCCTTGCAATGGCAACTATCAGTTTCATAAATATTTCAAATTATACCCTGTGATATGCAGTTGTGCACGTATTTATCACTGCATTTACTGCTCATTCATTTACTCGGTTGGCTAAGTGCTTCAGACTTGATAAATAAATAAAGAAAATCAGTCGGTAAAACCCTTCAACAACCTTGCGCAAATTATTATAACTGTTCATAGAACTACCGTATTCACTTCAAAATCTAACGATCGTATATTGATTTCCGGTGCAACATACCAAAGCGTTAATATTGCATGAGTATATAATCAGCGGTATTTTGCGGTTAAACGGAGAGACAAAAAAAGCACCACGCAGGTAAGAAAAGAAAGTCAGGAGTGGGTTAAAAAGAAAAGAGAACAAAGGTTGTCAATACCAATAGACTTTAGAAGCGAAATGCTATTAAGTGAGCCAAGTGTATCCTTTTGCTGTCATTGTAACCTTACGATGTTTATCTCCTGGCTTCAGTGAAGTAGAGAGCGGGCTTCCGTGATGCTAATCTGTCTCATTTGGAAACGTGCGTCGGCGGAAACGAGATCTGCATTTCTTCTTCCACCGAAAACGAAAAAGAAAATCACACAAGAATGAAGAAACAAAACTGCCAAGGCCTAGAGAAAGTGTCTAGGAATTAGTTATTTATCAGCAAGCGAAAGATGTTTATTTTCACATGTGGAACAGCAGTCTCATTAAGCATGTAGAGCTCCAGCCCCAGGATAGGATCGTTGTGTAAACAAACACACGCGACTTCGCTGCAACACAGCCTTCTTAGTGTGATAGAAACTAGACAAGCCACATAAGTCTCTATCAGTTACAGGCTGGAAGACCGGTCTCACCGCTGGAGCTACCAGAGAGGGTGATAAAGCACCAGTCAACAAAGCAGCCCTCTAATGTCAATTGGAACTACTTTTTTCTTTTTATTTCATTTATTTAAGGTCGCTTTACAATAACTAAGGTTATCAGCGACTACAGCAGAATTAGTTCATTATAGAGACAATTCGTAAACAAAAAATGTTCAAGATATTCTAGGGAAACAAGCCAGGGAAAAGATGATTAGAAATCGACGTTTCCGGAGCGTACATCGCTATCATCATCAGGGCATTTTAATAAATGTTATAACCATAAAAATTTATAACTGTATATAACACGTCAACGTCCCGGAACGTCGATTTCTAATCGTCTTTTCACTTGCCTTGCTTCCCTAGAAGTTCTTGAACATATTGGTCGCCAGGAAAGCTTCAGGTCTTAATAAACAAAACAGCTACATTCGCACATTACAGTGAACAATAGTGATGGAAGTAGACATACAAATGCATTGTAAGAAAAAACAGGATTGAACTTAATAGTAAAATACAAAAATTGTGTATTAAGAACAAACTTCTAACTACTCTTTGCCATTTTTTATATTTGCAATTTACGTCCTCCAAAGTTGTCATATCGGACGATGATGGATGAAATGGGTGAAATGATGCTCTAATGAGTCCGGGGTCCATGAAGCTTAGAGTTACCCGACATTCGTCTATCAGGATATGGGAAAACCCTGGAAAAGTCTTATCCAGGTAACTCGCCCTGGCCGAGATTCGAACTCGGGACCTCTTGAACGTAAGGCAGACACGCTAGCATCTACGCTACCGAGGTAGGCACTCTTTCCTTTGAGTAAACTTACATGTTAGCGCGCAACCATCTCGCCCAGTATAAGGTCAGTTAATAAATGTATTTAATCATTTCGTTTAAACACAACTTATGATTCAGCTTATATTTACTAACATGGCCAAAGGTTCTGGCACTGTTTACTGGAGCAAGGCAGTGTAAA
This sequence comes from Mantis religiosa, assembly GCA_030765055.1. Taxonomy (NCBI): domain Eukaryota; kingdom Metazoa; phylum Arthropoda; class Insecta; order Mantodea; family Mantidae; genus Mantis; species Mantis religiosa. Next base: position 134,699,548 of record CM060955.1, on the reverse strand, counting down.
TGCATTATTGCATATTTCTGATCGCGACTGGAGTTGAGTCAGATCAGTGCAATGTAAGCAAATGTAGAAACCTTTAAAAGTTGTAAAAATACTATATCTCTGAATGCGTCCAACTGTTTGAGCATTACTGCACCCTTGCTAAGGATATAATAATCATTATTCTAATCCCGTAACTTGGTATTATAGCTTTTCCTGCCGAGAATTGACCCACTAATGAAACAATATCCATATCCATATTACTTCGTGCTTGATGTCCTTTGAATGCATGGAGCAGCTTCCTCTGTTGCCCCGCCCCATCCCTGCTTCCAAGAGATTAAGAAACTGTCATTACCTCTAATGTTTATAACTTTATATTAACCACGTGCCTTGTTTTCACTGGTATCTCCTAAGCAGGGCCATTTAATTTGCTTACAAAATATAGGGATATGAAGTTTATTATTATTATTATTATTATTATTATTATTATTATTATTATTATTATTATTATTATTATTATTATTATTATTATTATTATTATTATTATTATTATTATTATTATTATTATTATTATTATTATTATTATTATTATTATTATTATTATTATTATTATTATTATTATTATTATTATTATTATTATTATTATTATTATTATTATTATTATTATTATTATTATTATTATTATTATTATTATTATTATTATTATTATTATTATTATTATTATTATTATTATTACTACTACTACTACTATCATCATCATTATCATCATCAATATCCTCGTGAAATGATGCTCAAACAAGTCCAGAGTCGATAGGGCTTATAGCTACCGGAAATTTATCTTACAGGATAAGGAAAAAAACCTTATACATATAGCTGGCCCTGACCGAGATTCGAACTTGAGACCTCTTCAACGTGATGAAGTAAAAATTAAAGAGACAAGCTTAACTATACAAAAAATTTCAAAGCACAGTCTCGTAATGAAATTGGTTTTTCACTGACTCTTTTTCAGTGGCCAAAAATCTGAACAGGTTGAGGAGTAACAATATAGATAAACTTGCAAGAATGTAACAGTAATTATTACACTGATCGTGATGTTTTCTGGCCCGCATTCAGGAGGTTCCGGGTCCAAATCCCATGGGCCGAATTATTCTGACTGGGTGAAAGTAAATAAATATTGGATTGGAGACAAATACAACGATATTATCGTTAGCGATAAGAACACGTAATTAAGGCTGTGTAAAATAAACAGAGAGAAAGAAAATAATTATTACACATGGACGTAAGACAAGTTACAAAATGGTATTATATTTGCAGCATATAACAACATGGGCATCTCACCTTGAATTATCCCACAATTTTCTGCTGTGAGAGCGTCAAAGAAAACACGGGTAATTTAGACTCAAGAATTCTTGCAAACGGACAGTAAAATGTCATGTTTGCGTTATATATGGACAGTCATTTATTGTAAAGTGCGTACCCAGAATGATGTTGGAAAACTACAAGTTTATATTTCACTCTGATAAAGTAGAAAGTGTTATGATAAAATTCAAACTGTATTACAGTAACGCCAAAAGGTGATTTGGATAATGGCCCTCACCTGACGAATGAATGTGTTGTTGAACATTAATTCTCTAACCTTTATGGCTGATATTTTGCACAAGGAACCGATTGCTGCATTGCCAATGTGAACAAAAAAAGAGGACCTGTTCGATTTGAACATATGAAAAACGATTTCTCACTCAGTGTTTTCTCATGTTCTCTTTGCTTTTTCATGTCTGTTTCTTGTTTATCCAGCACCGACAGTGGTAGGTTGTGTGGCAGCAAACAGTATTAAAACATTATCCATTTGCATAATGATAATCGCAAACGGTTCCTGAGCAGTGCCTGCTGTTTCTCCAAACAAGTAAATGGTTATACACGTGTCTTCCACATCCACTAGAATCTCCGCTGTACAAAATATGGCCCATGACCCAAAGAGAAAGCATCTAAACGTAAGTTTTTTCCATATTCGTAACTTTACCATTTTAACACTGTTGTTCACCAATCGATTTTGCATTTAAGTGGCACATATTTGCTTCAGAACTAGGATGTTTTCTATAAAAGAGGGATATAACTTAAGTTTTTAAAGTGTTTTTGCTACAATACTACCTTAGATATTTATGTTAACTGAAGTTCGATGGCGTTAGATACACACGCCAATATTGTAACAGCTGACGGTGTCAAAAGCGTATTCTGTATTTACCTATATTGTTTCTGGAATATATTGTCTACATTTTTCATTTTATCAGTTTCTCAATGCTAACAAATCGGCAATTTTTATTGCAACAAAATTATATAAATAAGACCAGAGGTAATTTGCCAATTGTTTATGTGCTAAGTGTACACGCAGTCCTCCTGGCGTTATTTCCGTTAAAGATAGATTCCTTTGCCTTTCATTCCTGTTTCCCCCCTAACCCCTCAAGTCTCTCTCCCTTTCTCCTCTTTCCCCTTACACTCACTCACTAACATCTCTATTCTCTACGCAATGTTTGTTTGTTTGTTTGTTTTTGTAATTTTACGTCCTCCAACGTTAAGTCATATCGGACGATGAATGAAATGGATGAAGTGATGCTCAAATGAGTACGGGGTCCATGGAGCTTGGAGTTACCAACATTTGTCAATCGGGATTTGGAAAAATGCCGGAAAAACTTATCCAGGTAACTCGCCCTAACCGAGTTTCGAACTCGGGACCTCTTGAACGTGAGGCAGACTCGCTACCATCTACGCTACCGAGGCGGGCGTTCACTACGCAATATTTATGCATGTGATGTTTCAAAAACGAACAAAACTCATTTTTATGGGGTCAATAACAATTAAAACATAAGTCACAGTACATGGGCTTTACTTGCTAGCAACAGGACGACACGTTTACACGGGTAATATTGAACAATTATTACAGGAAAGGTAGAGTCAGACTGAAACATGTAATGCCATAGCCGAGACTTGAACCACATAACCTCCGGTCTCCGTCCGGTTTCCCTAACCATTGAGCTACCATGGCAACATGCCAGCACATTGCTTTATTAGATTAAAAATGATTTTCTTATATCTGCAAGAAAGTATGTGAATACAATAGGCTTTAAGGGATACTCAATTCTTATCAGGGCTGTTCTATATGCGGGGGAATTATGGCCAAAAGCTTAAAAAAGAATGACTTCTCATTTGAGAAAAATATACTCTTTCGAAGTTTCAAACCAATAACAAGGAATATCTTAGGTAGTCCATTCCACAAAAAAGAAGTGTATTCGTCTTCGATTATGTGTTTTAATATTTTTAATTTTTGTATCGTGAGATTTTATCTGCCTCTTACACTTTACCAGTTATGCAAAAATCATCAGAATGAAGACGACTTCTGAGGACATTTCCAGAAAGTTAAAGATATATGTTTTATATCTCATGAAAATACCTTAAACATATTATATTTTACTCAAAACTGTTAAATATAATTTTGAGAAAATCCTTCTTTTCTTCATTTTATTTTATTCCAGAATAAAATAAAGCTTTTGGATAACAAAATTAAAATGCCTTCAATCCTTTTCTTGTGCACTGATGAAATAATGTTTTATTTAAGCTCAGAGTAGAACTGGCAGTTGTAACTTCCCTGACAAAGGTTTTAAAATAGATGTGACAGAAACTCAGCCTAATTGTGCTATTGCCAGGGAGAACCTCAATATCTCTTGAGCTCGGTTACATCCTGCAACAGCCACATTAGCTGACTGTTCCAATATTTACATTTAAAACAACGAAACCATTTTAAAGTTGTATGTCAGACCCATATAAAAATATGACATCCGGAAGAAACAAAGTATATCACTTTGAATTAAAGTAATTACACAGATGGAAGTACTATGAAACCCAGTTATTTTGTATTGGTTAATTCATTACAGGTGCGTCACTATCTGCTATAAGTTTTCTCTTAATTTTTGTATCGTAATTCAGTGACTTTTCCGGCACACTTTGCGACCAGCACTCCTTATCTGAACACATCATAAATATTCAAATCCTCTAAATTCGAAAAATAAAAATACGTTTATGATGCACTGTGCTGCTTTTCTAACGCAACGAAGAGTTATTGCAAGGCACTACGTATCAATTTGAAGAAAACAATGAGATATAATAAATTTATTTTAAAGTCATGCCGAAATAAGAAGTATTTCAACAAAACTGAAACTCCCAACTAGGAGAAGCCAACTAAATACTGCCTTCAAACTTGAAACTGTGGACCCTGACAAATGCGAAAACTTTCTGAACAACAGTGCTGAAGGTTTCAGGTCACATGGCTTCGCTTTTACTTCATTTTATGAGCATTCTATAAATGCAACGGAAACAGAGAGTGGTTTATGACAACTTTCAAAGTAGTTAGATCCTCTGGAATATTTGTTGACATAGTAAATTGCCTACAGCTATCTTTACCATTCTTGCATGACAATACCATCATTACGCAGAGACCCACTTTGACATGATGAAAGTATAGCATTAAGTCGCCTATGCACACAATTGACCCTGGAGGGTAGAAGTGATTTCTACTTCGTCAGTGATGCGAGGAGTCATATTTTATTGTTGTTTACTCCAAATTGCATGTATTGGATATGACCTTTTGTACCTTTAATAAATGTTAACTCAATTGCAATGTAGAACTAATCCTTTATTCGATCAAAATATATATCTTAATCGTTCAGTACAGCAACAGACTCGAAGGAATTGTATCCACTCCTCTTAAAAGCACATAGAATTTATGGGAGGATATATTGTATATATAACTTTTAACTTACAATTGTATGCATTTAACAACTACTTTGGTGAACACTAGTTTATAGAAAGATATGTTTTTGCAAGAATAATGCCTGAAAACCTCTAAAACTAATTAGCAATTGGTAAATAAATTCGCTTTTTTGCTACGCATCTAATGTTGACTTTCTATATCATACACGTACATGGAGATAGGGAAGGTTCCACCCAAATATGGTTATTTCGCCGAAGATACATGTTTTAAAGCTGCTGAATCCTAATAAAATATTTTTTTTAAATATAACTTGTGTATTTTTTTTAAATATAACTTGTGTCTATCAACAGCAAACTCACAAAGAAGTATCTAATATATACAGCATTTACTACAATGTATGTTCAATGAAATAATATTCAAGAAAATACCCCCCTCGAAGCTACTGGAAGACTGAAATACTCTATTTTCTCAAAATCTCTAATGATCTTGATAATTTTGATAGAAATATCCTAAACACATAATATTTTAAAGGTCTGTGTTGAATTTACTGGGAATTGCCCCTGAAGCTCGCTTCATTTGAAAGGAATTTTATATAATTTTGTATAACTAGTAAACCTTAAGAGAAATATGTGCACAGAAGGTGTAGATCTCTTTAAAGACACACAACTTATTTCAAAAGCCTTAAGTTTTTCGTGCCACCAACCATTTCCAAAATATCCATTATTATTGGTTTCAATTTGCAATACCTTCTTTCTCTTAAAGCATTATCGATTTTCAATTGTTCTTCTATAACAACCTGGTTTTAAAACGAGCATTGATTAGATTTTTCCTATACTGCTCTCTTTCAACGAAATTCATATTAGGTGCATCTCGAGAACTTATCTGTGAAAGCTGTGTAAGTATAAACGATGATAGACAAGGAATGTAATAAATTAAATGTTGTAATTTAGGTTCTCTAAAAACTTTAATTGAATACGCTCACATCTATGAAAAGTAAAACTTTTTCGAGGTGATGTAGCAAAGAAAACAATTGTAAGCTGTATTTTTAGATGCCTTAGTTTCTGTTTACATTTTTCTGTGACCTAGTAATTTTACGTGCAGTGTTTAATGGCACAGTATGCCTGCCAAGAAAGAGAGGATATTTGAAAATAATGCTTCCTGTTGTACCTTGAGTATTCCTGTCTGCACGTTTTATGGTCTGACTGAAATGGATACATATTTCAACACTTTTCAACACTACCTTTAACCTTAGCTTGATTTATTACGGTAGAAAAGCTTGTACCTCACCTTGTGTAACATAAATTCCACTTTATCTGACTGTGAATAATTTGTGTGTTATGGCTACAGGAAACTTAAACCTAGCCTCACGCATGAGAAACTTGTGAAAATGTAGATTTTGTCAGCAGAGTTTAAGGATAGTAAAAAATTAACGGAACCTTTAGTTCCTTGGTCATGTGATGCCACACGTCTTTCTGGGAGGTACAGTAGAAGTGCGTAGTAACAAAACATAATGTCTTTGTGATGAGATAAAACTGAAAAACGGTGTCTGAAAAATTACGTTTCTAAGTTTCATGTAAACATGAGTCAAAAATAACACTGGGCGACAATGAAAATGTTTCGGGCTTAAAAATAGTGAATTTACAATTATTTCCAGCTGCTGAATTCAAAAATCACCATAAAAGGATAGATTAGCTCATGTTTTGAAGATAAAGTGACATTTCATATTTGAGTGGAGATTTTAAATTTGGGGGATTTTTTGGGGGGAGTGGGAGTTGGCACACCTGCCAAATAGCATCAGAGAGAAATTTTGGAAATTAAGTGATGCAGAAGTTAAGGAAGGCATTTTAGCCGGACCACAAATAAGAGAACTTGTAAATGATCCTGCCTTTGACCAAATTTTGGAGGGGAAAGAAAAGGAAGCTTGGGAAGCCTTCAACGGTGTTGTTGTTCATGGATTTTAGGCAACAAAAGATATGACAACTACAAGCATTTGATGACAGTGCTCCTGCAAAAATACCGTAACCTTGGATGCAACATATCCCTTAAGAGCCATTTTCTCCACTCCCACTAGACTTTTCCCTCCTAGTTGTGGAACTGTTAGTGATGAACATGGGGGGAGATTCCATCAGGACATTTCTGTTAGGGAAGAAAGATATCAGGGCCGTTGGAATGAAGTAATGCTTGCGGATTACTGTTGGTCTTTGTATAGGGATTCTGCGGAACTCCATCACAAGAGGCAAGCTAAATGACGACGAAGTCAATAAGCCACCGCATGATTCTCTTCAGACACGTCTATCTGCGAAGTATTTTTCCTGCGATTTAGAACTCTTAGCATGTAATTACCAGTTAAAAATATCAAATACACTTTCATTGGTGTTATCATGTATGTAATTAAAATGTATCCTTTTCTCTCAATCCGTTAATATGTAATACTTCCACCTTGTGTATATCATAGAAACTAGAGCTAATAAAAATATTTCATTGTCATATTTGTTTTTCTAAACCCAAAATTAGTAGGAATTGCCTCATGAAGTGCTCGAAACCTTTTTTTTTTCTTCTTCTTTTTTTTTGTTTTGTTTTGTTTGGCCAGTGTAATCCATCAAGGGAAATACAAATTTAAAATATGAAGCACAGCTTAATATTAAATCTCCAACTTAGTTATTTGGTTTTCAACGCCTCGTATAGCTATGGGCAACATATAGAGAAAAATTTAATTAAGTTTTAAGGTGTCAGAAGTGTGCCAAAGAATAAGACAAAAAGCCTCCGCCCAATTGGAGAAACTCAGAAAACGAAAAATTAAAATCAGTTACATCTCTAATAAAAATGACATCACTGACAGATAGAATTATATTTTACGATATGGCTGTGCCGCCGGTCTTAGAATTATAATGTGTGTCGTAACACTGCAGGAGTTTTGTACACAACCACTTTGGTTGAGCAAGCAACTTATATCAAGTGAAGACGAAATTTAAAATCAATAGCTCGTGCCAACTGGTTTTAGTGGCGCTAACCGTATACAGAAAGAAACAATTTTCACGTCGACGAACACACACAGCATGGAGGCGAACTGTTTACACATTTTCTAAACTGGAAATGAATGTTATATTCATGATCCAGAATTTAAAAGAATTCTTAAAAATGAAAAAAAAAGAAAAGAAAACACGCTAAGAAAAATAAATAAACACTTATAAAAATAAGTACGTATTATATTCATACGTAGAAATATTAAGACATTTTATAAAGAAAGAAAAGGGAAAAAACCTCGGAGGTCCTTAAGCTATGAGTAATGACCATATGATGGAGCCAGAAGTATCCGACATGCTTTGCATTTTAAACGTAAGAAGAATGCTATGTAGTAAATCGAAGTAAAATATACTTTTCATCAAGCAAGGTAGTTAAGCCGAACGTTTATATCGAAATTTAGTTAAACTGTAGGTCGTGGTACTCCAGAGAGTCTTAGAGAATGTTAAATTCCTAAACATAAAGCATATTTTCTGCAGAAGTAGTATATAACGCAGACATAACAGTTTAGAATTTAGAGACAGAATTTTACAAAGAACTTAGGATACTTGGATGTTTTACATTCCACTGTTTTTTTTTTTTTAAATAGCATATACATAAAATAACATGAAATGTTTACTGTGATTTCATAACATCTACTTCATGATGAACCGAAAAGCTTTCAGTCTTTTGTATTTAAGACGACGACGACGACGACGATGACGACGACGACGGCGATGGTGGTGATGATGATGATGATGATGATGATGATGATGATGATGATGATGATGATGATGATGATGATGATGATGATGATGATGATGATGATGATGATGATGATGATGATGATGATGATGATGATGATGATGATGATGAAACCTGCAGCTATGTAATTTTCTTATAACGTGTTCAGAAACCTGTTGACTTATAAGAAAAACGCAAATAAGGTTCTGCGCAGTGTAAAAATTCCTAAATTATTAACCCTGGAGTAGTCGCCTGATGCTTTGTGACGTGAGTGGTCACGTGGACTACATATGTAACCCGTATAAAATTTACTTTATGCATTGTTTATAATTTCTTTAGTAACATTCTGGGATATTCGTTTATTTCTCTATGGTGTTTACTTACATTCAAATTGCGTTTTATAAAATCTTTCAAGATAATTTGATATTACATTAAAGTATACCATGAGTCGTCTAAAATACGCGGTAAACATGCCTGAATCATATTAAGTTAATAGTAGTGAAAACAATATCTGATACAGAATGTATTAAATGTTTACATTGTTCCAACAATCACCACATGAATGTGTAGTAATATTCTTAAAATATGACACAAGCACAAAATTACTATTTGGTTTACAGTTCTTCTTGTAGACACTCTTTACACACCGGCGTGGAATGATAATTGCAAATCTTTCTTTGACGCATGCTGCACTCTTCCTCGTAGGTTTATCCTTGTTTCTTCCACATAAGTAGCACCTCCCTACATTGTTGACAAGCTATGTGACTTGTGTTCTGCAAACGTCTTCAATTCCGAGAAGAATCTTTGCACGCTTTCTTAGTGAGACTGATATAGAGTTCAGTTCTGCTCTCCTTGCCATTTGAGGGAGCTCCCAGGACATTGTCTCAAGAAACAAGGTCGTTTGATTTTCCTATACTTCTGATTCGCAGAAAAAATGCACAGTGCATTGATCGCGCTGATGTGACCTTTCTTTTAGTAGCCTTTTCAGCAACTGTTACATTAGTGGTTAGGCGGGCTACGCGAAACTGTGCGAAACTGAGTTTAATCGCAAATAGCAAAAATACTGTCTCGCTAAAATGTATTATAGCAAGCTGACCGTTTAGAACACATTGCATCAAGAAGCTACGAAACCCCCAGCACCATAAAAGCAGAAGGAGATGCGCACTTGCAAAAACAAAATGGCTGGGCTGCATATGTAGCCCACACGACTACTCGAGAGTTGAACATATTTAACAGCAAACTACACATAGTGTCTCGACTCCATGCTATCATTTGAAACAATTGCTATTTATAGGCAGAGGGTGTTGTCCCTATTCTGTAATTTTTTGATCATAACTTCAGTTTTGAATTCAAAGCCATTCTTAAGTCTTTCTCTTATAAATAAATTAAGAGTTTTATTTAGTACGCATCTCCAACGTTTTTCTTCTTACTTGGTTTAATTAATAAGCATAGTTTCGAAAAGCTCGTACTCTGTTAATTTGACAATTCTGAAGATGTCCGTAATAAGTTTAACTTAGCACCAAAATGTATGGAAATATTCAAAAGCTATCGGAGCGATAAAATAACATGCTAGCGGTTTTAAATAACGTTTATTAAAACAGAGACTGAAGATATCTAAGAAAGAAAAGTATCTGTAAATTGCATGAAAAGGAGATACAGGTTAATCAATTATTCTTTCACGCAAGATGCCTGTAGAACAAGGTTGTAAAGATAAAATTGGACTGGATGTATCAGCGCTGTAATCGAGATTTGAACCGCATATGTTCCAGTTCTGCGGCTTCTCTAACCACCTGAGCTATAGTTTGTCCAATTTGTTAACAAACTTCTTTCCAATACAAAACAATAAAACTACGAGATGCTAAGAATCGGGACAAACTATAATATGGCATCATGCTAGCGAGATTAAATTCCCCAAGAGACTCACGTTATCATCGATGTCATGGCATTCAGTTTTTAAAAACGCAAAATAAGTGTTTAGCAGCAGATATACCCCATCTGTGGACCCTTGAAGAAAGAACTTAAGTAAATGATCACAAACATCTGAAATATGAATATGCAGACGAGCTGGACTGTAAAATTGACAATAAAATATCTTAGAAATGAAACCTTTTTTACATTCTGTACCCTTTACTATAGTAAGTAAAGGGAATATTAGAAGTTGAAGATGGTGCCTTGCAAATATATAGTATGAAATTTCAAAGTCAGTATATAGGACCCCTTTTTAAGTATTTGATTACTATACCAGTTTTGCAGACCTTTACCTCGATCAACCATAATTAAATATAAACATGAATTGTTGTGAAAATAATTTTTAAAATGTAATACATGTAACATAATGAAAGTAGGAAGGTGGAGAGTGTCACATGAAAGTAATACAACAGATTTTTAAATCCATTAAAAAATGAGACACCGTTGAGAAAGAACTTAATTGCTGAATTATTTTATGGGAAGAATGAAGGAGAAAATTTAAGGGACAAGTGATAGTGTTAAAATAAATGGTTCATATGTAATAAAAACAGCAAAATAAAGTGGGCCGGATGTACAGGACCAGTCATTGTGTATACAACAATTAATTGAACGATTAATCTGGGGGGATTGCAAAGTAATTGTATACCTAACAGGTTTGTTACTAGATAAACATGAGGTATGACATTAGAGAAAAATAATCGGAAATGGAATTGGTTCCAATGCTCGAAGGACAGCTTTAGTAGTTATTTAAATTAGAGTTCTCTGTGTTGCCACTTTCCAGGTTTCAGAGTCAAGAAATTGTGTAACTCACTTTAAATTGTTTTTAACACCGTTAAGAGCTATATTTTATTGTACCTGTAAGCTTTAAGGTGTCAGATTATGCTTTCAGCTATAAACGTAAAATATAATCCACTAAAAGCGTCATATAATTCACTAAACGCGAGGTATGGTCACCATAATATTAGGATTTTAATGCTTTGAATTCAGACATATTCGCATTTGCAAAGTTCATAACAGATTAAATTACTAGTGAAAACAACACCAATAGCCTTCAACAGCAAGTCCATAAAATTGATGAAAAATATCATAAATAAAAGTGTTATAGCCCTTACCTTGTTTCTGAAAATAAGTTGATTATAAACAAGGAAAAATCTCGCCTTAAATCCTCAGGCGATTTTTAATACTGGGACATGATGAATGTAAAATTACATGTTATTTCTTAGTAAACACATACTTACTACTGAGAAGATTCTTAATATGTCCATTAGCATTTAGATGTTCGTGAATCTCAACGGTGTGAGGCCAGTAATGTCATATCCCCACCGCTATGTAACCTGATAGATGCGGTAATAAATTCTTGTACATATCTCAGTCAGTGAAAATTATAGTTTGTTTTTTATCGCAAGGTCAAAATCGAGTAATGTATATCAAGTTCAAGAGCTGCATAAATTTTAGCTATCGTTATTTTATTTCTATTTCCTAAAATAGTGATTTATATGAATTAGTTTTGGCCTGTTTAGATTTGCTTTCTTTTTTGGCCAATCTTATGATATAGTTGGCCAATTCCTAAATTATTAAGAAATTTTTTAAAGATTGTAACTACATACTAGTACGTTCACCTTGTAAGGGTCTACAAAGATAGTGCTTTTGAAGCTATTCATTATGATCTTGCATAAATCGATATTTATGCTTATAAAATTCACTACACCTTACTTTTTTACAATATTTTTATATCTTTGCCCTTTTGCTTCTATTTTTTACCTTCTTAAGTTATTAAAGCATTTTTCTTGACATTAACAGAATATATTGCTTAAGCTAATGTTTTTAACTGTTTCTTTCCTTTTCTGCTGAAAAAAAGCCACAACGTTTAAAATCTATAACTTATAATGTTATTTTTCTACAACTAACATATTCAAAACATAAAATAACCCCTTTTATGTACCTGGATGGCAAGTCTCATGAAGACCTGTTGAAATACTATTCACATACTGTTGAAATTGTTCTGGGTGAAAAGAGTTTTGTAAAACATTGGAAAAATTTCTTCTTAGAAAGTCAGGTTCAAGGTAGTCCATGCCACCATTATTTATTTTATGGGTCACTATTCTCCTCCGTGATATTAAAGGTGGCCAAAACAGGATGGTATTTTGTTCTATTTGTGTATTATTAGTAAGTGACAAAAATTGTGAAATGTAAATCAAATGAATAAAACAAAAACTTAACTCGCGGTTAGGGTGATATAGTCTTAAGTTTTGCTTCTCATAACACATGATATAATGATGATGATAGTGATGATGATGATGATGACGACGACGATAATGGTTATATAGCTAAAAGGGGTTTTCAAGATGACAAAGTTAGGTATTAAATTTTATCTGTTCATTACTAAGCTTTGAATGTCCGTTTATGACTTAATTATTATATGTAAAGCATAGCAGTGTGTGTTTTCTTATACCTAGTTTCGATTCATGCTATTTTGTTACAAAAAACCTAAATATGTTAGCGTTTCCTAAATATTTTATTAAATTTCATATATACATTACCTCAAACTTGTTTCATTTTAATTAAAATTCTTGGATATATTATGGGTTAACTGAAAATAAGAATGGGGTGGGGTAATTTTCTTCAAAATCCTCGTGTGACATTAAAAAAGTGTCTAATACAAATATCCTGTTTGGTGTTCTTTCTACTTTCATTTTAAGGTAATTTACAATCACACCACATATACAATTGAGATACTGAGTGCAACATTGGTCTAACCCTCTCCAATGTCAAGTATGAGTTGGCCCTGCCATCTGTAGTCATTAACCTTGAACTACCTATTACACTCGATATATACTGAAATCATTTATATTTAGAGCTTTGGCAGCAACTTCATTTCTTGCTCTCTAGCTATAGTAACTGGCTGCTGTCAACTTTGCAGTACAATACCTCAACTTCTTTAAAACGTGGGATAAACCGCTGTTTCACCCAGCGCTTCAATTGTACTTTTGTTTATAATTTTTTGTGTTTAATGGATCCAGAAATGTATATTTCCATAATTTTAAGGTGAAATGCAATTCACACTTCTTTTGTCTAGCATAAGTAACGGTTACATTAAGTGAATTTGTTGAATATATATGAGACACAATCTGTAAAGATGTTTACACTAAATAACATGTACATTAAAACTAAAATCCTGGAAGTTATTAATATGTTCATGATTATTATTTTAAGATTTAAATCGTTTGAACAAGTTAAACGCTTTAATTACCTAACATTGAACGTTAAACAATGGATAAGAATAAAGTACAAAGTGCCTAAACAACGTTTTAAGTACAGAGGGATGCATAAGATATCGCTTACGAAATGAGATTAGAAAGTAATTGAGATTTTCGGTAGGAACAGTAGAATAAAAGAATATCGCGACAAATCGCGAGCTTCCCGAACAATCATAGAGAGTTCAACTGTAGGGCGACTGACAGAAAGGAGATAGGAAGGCCGAAAGGACAATGGGCAGAGAAACTGGAAAACCAGAACTGGCAATCGCCACTCCAGGTACTGAAGAAGTAGATAGATTAGACTAGATATGAAGACAAATGCTAATGAGATAAAAAGTTGTGTGACTATTTTATACCACATTTTTATAATGTACATCCACTTGTAAGTGACAGGTAGATGATGGAGGTGATCCTATAGAGGGGTGTGTTTAGAACTGAAGCTAACAAGAAAGACATTTTTTTCTTCTGATTTGCATGATGTAACGATCTGTTTATTCATACTACTCAGGTTTTCCACGTGAAATATTTTACTATGTCCCGACATTATGAAGAGCTAATTATAACAGAGATTCCGTTACAAGAGTAATGGCCTTTGCTAGAGAAACTTGCAACAGTAGAAAAAAAAGGCCTGTATCACAGTAAGCCATTATCATCGTCATCAACAGCCGTGTGACCCGGTTAACTAACTTGGCCAACATTCTTGGCAGAGCGAGAAGACATCATTCTTTTAACTTCAGTGACAAATATGGGCAGATCCTGTCTGCATAACAACACATACGCTAACTCAAATCGTTAGAGATTATCGCGAAAAAATAAGGGCAATGGATACATTTCCTTTTATGCAAAGAATGTTAATTGATCAATAATTACAAATTCCCTGCCATTAAGGATCATTATCAGCGCAACAGTGAAACGGATACCTGCACTGAATATAACAACGAATACACTGTCTTTCAAAAGATTACTAAAGCATTCAATGAATTTAGATGGATAGTTCTACAAATCAAAATGCATTCATCAATTAGACTTCCAAATAATCAGGATTGCTGCTGTATGAGTACATTAAATGATCCTCTGCACAGTGTACAGATTCAATTGAACGTAGTTTCCATGCTCTAGTCGATGAATTATATCTGAGTATCGCCCATAAATCCGTTGGAGATCTTCAGATAAGTTGACTCCTGGCTGGTTTACAACTAAAGTTGTTTATCTGTTCATCTATACTGGCCCTGAAATGCTATTCATGTATATAGCATACCAATTTTGTAAGTTTTCAGCACAAAATAGATGTACATGCAAATTATATGTTGAAATATGAGTATGGGTAGTTCATTATTTTAATGTTCGGAAATTGGGACCTGGTGCGCTCTGCGATCAAATAGAGCCACAGAGCCAATGAAGCTAATGCAGTGTATTTGGTCACGGAACCTCTATTGTAGTAGAAAAAATTTGTTGACATTGCATACCGGTCACTGAAGCACATAAGGCCCCAACATTTCACAGAATGAAAGGATAAACTGCAATAGTTACTGGGAGCGGAGAATTAAGGAGGCTTTGGCCATTTCCTCCGAGAGGAGCGCGCTTAGTCGTGATGTATGATTTCAGTTCAGCTCCTCTTGGAAACCGGGCTTAAAATGGAAATCCGTCGGCTTATGAAGCACAGATCAATACAGCTTGATGATCAGGTTAAGTAGTTGCGTTTCTTTGACCCAATTAATTTTCTATACTCACGCCATCTCTTGACCTGGCATTTAATTGAACTGAAAACAGTTTTCTCTTCAGTAATGCGGATTTCGATAGTGTTTTGTCTTTGTTATATTTGTTTTATATCCAGTGTTTCATTTGTGGTTATAACATTTAATAAATATCCTGATGATGGGAGAAATGCACACTCCTGAAACGTCGATTTCTAATCGTCTTTTCAGCTGGCTTGCTTCCCGATAATAACTTGAGAATGAAAGGATCGTATGAAAAAATGAGACAAAGTCTGTTTTGTGCATGATCATGTGTTCTAACGTGTCATCGAAGTTTTCACAGTCAATGTTGTGGGTTCAACAGTTAATGACTTAGTATACTTTGGGGTAGTTTGAGTAAATTATTTGGTATTTGATGTGCTGAGTAAAATAAGCAAAAATATGGATAACGTAAACTTACATTAAGAATTAATTATGAGCACGTAGTTATTAAAGACATGTGAAAAATTGGGTTGAGTTTACTTGTGCCCTAAAGCATATTGTATGTTAATACAGCCATCCAATTGATGTTGATAGATAAGGGTTCCCTTGACAACAAAATTTTGGTACTCATATTCTAACTTGTTAGGTATGAACACCATCAACAAGAAGTATCTTGCGAAGAAAATGTTCAGTAAGTGAGTCCTTGGAAATTGCCTAAAGTAACCGAGACATCGATAGTTCTAGTGTAAATGCCCGCTACAACAAGCAATACAGGACTTGTGCTTAGTTTGCCACCTTCACACCATTGCATTAATTACAGTTGTTGTTGACTTTGAATATATTACGGGGATCACAGTAACTAGAAACCTGCTCGGCACTGACATAGGTCTTTCTGGCTGACTCGCGTGGCAAGGAGGAAGTGAATCAGGGAAAACCTCTAGGGCGGTCAGATCTAGACGATAATGCAGGCTGGCAAGGCCAGGGATATGGTTCCAGAATTACACCTGCGCGAGCTTGCAATGCCAACAATACGAAGGTCCGGAACGACTCCCCTAGGAAGTTGTACAAGCCGGACATCCAAGCTTCAGAAAAAAGTCTTTACTTAGCGCAGGAAAATAAAACTCCACTGGAGTGTTTTGAAGCATGTACAGTTTTTCTCCACTATGTACTTACAATGAACAGAAAATTATTTTATTCTATTCCATACACTTGATATCAAGATTTTACCACAAATACTTAACTCCGTGAATAAAAATTACTTTTAGAAGCCAGCATAACTCAAAAAATGAAAAGTTAGATTGCAAATTTATTTAAACTCAACGCGTTCAAAAGATGCAATACGAAATTTTACAAAAATCTTCACCCATCACTAAGAAACATTTGGAATTTTTTTTTTTTTAATTTACGTCCTTTAACTTTTTAAGTCATATCGGACGATGAATGGAATGCATGAAATGATGCTCAAATGGCCCCAGGGTCCATAAAGCTTAGAGATACCCGACATTCGTCTTTTAGGATAAGGGAAAACCCCGGAGAAAACCTTGTCCAGGTAACTCGCTGTGGCAAGATTCGAACTCGGGACCCTTTGAACGTGAGGCACACATGCTACCATCTACGCTACCGAGGAGGGCGGAAAATTCTTTTCACTTTCTTAAAAATGGCACTGTCCTCGGAGGTCCTCTTCATTCTTGATGTCTTTACATAAATGAAAAATTTAAGTGAAATACCCGATGTTTCTACACAACAATGTAGATGTCATTCAACAATGCAATCTGTAATTATTTATTTATATTATCCTGTGATATTTCTTATTATTTGTTTAAATTTTCGAATACTTATGCTTCTCTAAAATGGCTCATTTGGTTAGGCATGGCCTGCTGATTACAAGGTCGCGGGTTCAAGAGCGACTGACCTCATATATCCAAATTTTGTCCATCCCCTCACTATCAAGTTCTCCTATCTTGTCTATGTCTCAGAAATGGTGCTCTTACTCCTGCTGCTCCTTATCATCTATCACTGAACCTGTGAGGTTTATCACATGTGCAACTTATTATTCCCCTTAAAATGACTCCATTCTTATAAGTCAAATGATGGAAAAATTAAATACAATATGTCAAAAATATCTAAGGCAAGCTTGGAGATCCAGCTTCAAGAATGTACTTAACTTTGTTAATGCAATCCAATTCCTCAGATTTAGAAAACTTATTATGGTCGAGAGTTGAACTTGTTAAAGCGACATTAAATAAATTGAAATAAACATTTATCATTTCAATTCATGCCAGAGCATCTAATTCCAGTAGTCCTGGACCCGTAGGACCAAGGACCCGGGCCTCCTTCTACCAGGAAGTTACCGAGCTGTCCCAAAAGGGCGCCCGGCACATCCGAGGCTCTTTCCATAGGGCAAGACCTAGAGACTAACAAACCTCTCCATCTGGTCCTGTGGGATGGAAGTGGATACTCCACTTACGCGCGCCAACTCCAAAATGGGAAGGCTACCGATATGTCCTCGGTGGGGCCTCCTGGTGATATAGCACACCTTCTACTAGCTATGCTGGCTAGTAGCGGGAATATTGATGGCTTTCCTCAACCCCGTCCAGAGACGAACCCTATCTCCCACGGGTATCGGGAACCACCAACCCCTCGAGTCCAACCCAATCCGAATATCATTTCAAATGGAAGTCGCTGTTATGTTTTCCCCTCCTATTGTTTAAAAGAGATGTGATGTGAAAGCCATCACATACACTTGATATATTTGGCTAACGTTTAAGACTACTGTATTCCTCTTATATGGAAATATATAACAAGGAAATATATAACAAAAAGTATACCTAAGAACAAGTTTTATATGTTTGTAGAAGTGGGTGAATAAAATACAAGAATTTATTTTATAACAAAATACTTTTAGGAATATAAATTTGACAAAAATTGTTAAAGTAACATTTACTTCTTTATTAGAAATGGTAGGAACGACTGCAGTACAGATCAAAAGATAAAACAAACTCTTAGACACAACGATAATTTACGACGAGCCGTCATTCAAAAAGAAATTTAACTGCAGCAGTAATTGAAAATGTTCTTTGTAATGTTTTAAATTGCAGACTGCCACATTTCAGGAGCGCGCCTAGGGCAGAGGGGATGATTGCAGTCGAGAAACCGAACAGTACTCGGGAAGACGTCTGTGTGTTACTATAAACATGCAATTACTGACTCACGAGTGCTCGATGTAATTTCACGCCTTGCGGTTGGAGGTATGCAGTTGGCACACATATTACAATTATTTCAAGCCCTTCATCACAGCCACAAACTGGTTTACTCCCCGATCGAGACTGATCAGCGAAACGAGATGCGTTGCTAGAGTATAACGGGTTTATGGCTACAAATTGCAGATTGACAGGGTGCAGTTACGATAAGGTATTTATGGCGCTCCGGGAACTAGTCGGTGGAACTGCATCCACTAGTTCGCACAACCACACATTGCATTAACATCAACCAGGAAAGAAAACTCAGAATTCTCATTAGTGCAACACGAATAAATTAGCTATTTCCAGTCAGTAGGTCCCTACGTGAGGTTGAAGAAACGATGATTACACAGGAAAGAAATAGAAGTGAAATGAAACACAACCTTCAATCCACGAAACTCTTCGTTATTTCCACAGCAGGAATTGCTTCACGAGTGTCAGAACGACGACCGAGCGGGATAGCTAGGGTGATAACCTCGCATTCAAGAGGTCACCGATTCCACTCCCGTAGACCTACCACTCTGACTTCGGATATTTTGTGGACTATCCTTGTTGCTAGGCAGATACTACAGTAGCTTGTGTAATCCACAGATTCCTTTCCTTTTCTTTCTTATTTCAGTCCAATGTCCGCAGTGGTTTGGACATATACAGGAAGACAGTGTGCAGTGTAAACCTTCCCTGGTGCCCAGGTATTTAGTCACTTCGTCACACTCCCTGGGTGGTGATGAGGAGGTACAGTGGTGTGATGGGTGCCTCTCTGTAGAACTGTTGGCTACTTTGATGCCTCTGTGGCTCTGCGCTGTTCCCGCCCTCTGCCGACCTGTGCTTTCCCTTTGTCTCTTCTCCTGTCCCCAAAGGGTTGTATCCCATGTTAGATTCGTGACGATTAGTCCGAGGAAGGTGTTCTCTGAAACCATCACATCGCATTACGGCGTAAGGACTCACAGATGAAGTAACATGGAGAAAACTTAATATGTCACCCCCTTCTATATTACATTATTTAAAAGCAATCAACACTTTGAGAAGACCTAGGCCACTTGAATTTTGCAATCCCTGTTACAGGACATTACATATCCTCAGGAATTCTGCTATTGCCGATATCTCTCCGAATACGAGTGCTATTATGAATCATTCTAAAGGAACTGCCATCGACAAGAGCAACTAAATACGTTCTTTATAATATCGTTAACAAAATCAGGAGTTTGGGCTCTATTATTACTCAACTAAGTTCTAGTAGAAGATACTAGACTAATTGTGATACCTTGGCTAATAGGTTAGGTAGTTCACCGGGAATCGGTTCATGCAGTTCACTATATTTGTCAAACTCATTCCTAAACGTCTGCAAATTGGGTTCTCTTTAATATTTTCTCTACCACATATGGTAAACAGGAAAAATATTTCACCCAAAAATTCGATGTCGATATTTCACTGGAAATATGCTTTGTAGTCCCCTGAACTCAAAATCAGCTTGTATGACTTGTTAACAGTATACTTAAAACGAAAAGGGTTAAGTAACAAACTTGGTATTTAGGTTCAAAATCAGCTCTTTAAAGCTTTGACAATCGCTTAAAGCCAACTCATTCCTGTAGCCCACGATGTTTACATGGAATTACGTAATAAGACAGCTTTTACAAAAGCTTATCCGGATAAAATAAAGAAATTAGAAGAAAAACCATTTGTGCAAAGAGAATAAACTTCATGCGATCACTCACTTCCTCCTCACTCTTCCATGCAAGGTATTAAAGAACTCTGAGGCCATTTCTTGAATGACAAGTTCAATTTGGGCAAAATATATTCCTCTTTATTACAATGCTACAAATACCTGTACTTACAGACATTTGAATTGCTGTTTGGGCTATATTAAAAGTTCATACAGCTTTGGCTCGTACAGACATATAAGTTAAGTAAAAGATTTGTAGTATTCAATATTACTTCAGTGCATATTTGTGAATTTGTGACCTTCTTATACAGACGAGGTTTTTAAAATAAGTGCTGTATAATTTCGTGAGTATAAACGAAAGCTTACTTATAGTAATATTTCTGATATAGAGTACCAAAATGGCGTTTTTAAAGCATATAGAACAAGTAGAGCTTCTTTATTCTACAATGATGTTTCGCAAGGGCCAAAAGAAACAATCTATGTGTATTCTGACTTAAGAAATTGTGCACTGTTTAAGAATACAAACCGAATTTGAAGCAGAAGTAAATACTTTTGATTTGTAGCAATGAATATGGTATTTTTAGAGTTATCTTTCATTTTTCTTCTTATTCTACATATTAATTTAAAAACGTTATTTTTATATTTTCTGAAAGGTTGTGTACTATCTAAGTACGAGCCTGGAATGATGTCCAAGATTAGAAATAAGATTTGATGGTTTTGGCATATGCTGCAGACTTCAAATGGACAACAGCGACTACTGGGAATTAAGTGAATAATCTAATATTAATTCAAGTCTTTAGAAAGCACCATGTTCTACATATGGAAAATTAGTTGTTGTCTTAATAAATTAAGTTTAAAGCTATGGTTTTCTTAACAAAATAAGTTATGTGCATAAGCCATGAAATAGAAACAGGAGGAAGACTGAGTTGATCTTAAAACAGACCTATTTATGCAAGCATCAGCGCATGAAATATTATCTGGGCATCATATTTATTTACATATCAACATTTTTCTTCCTCTTTTTGGTTATGTTTGTGCATGTTAAGCATACTGAGATAGGTTAAGGCACGCTGCCGCTAGATGCGATTATACCGGCACATGTTTGAATAATGACGCAAGATCACGTTCAAAGGAATGAGGAATAGCTTGCTGCCTAAACAATTAGGTATTAGTGCCAAATGTGACACGTACTTTGGCATAGGTACCCGCCTCTGCCTCAATGTGACCGGAAATTTAATTGCAAAACTTCAAGAAAGTGTGTTTTATTTTACTTGCTAGATCAATCCGTGCTTTTCTCTATTATTTTGTTGCAATCATTAGCCAGCTATGGGGAATGTTTTGCCTTCAAGTAAATGGATATCGTCTCCGTGATTTCAATTATATCCTCTATCACTGTGATATTGCACATTTTCGTAATTCTATGTGAATTGTTTGCATTATATTGCATTACTATTTTCGAAATATAATTAAATAATGAAGTAAGTGTGACAATTTAAAGTATCATTATTTTTCACATATCACACACTGTGAGCAGCAGCATTTTCGTTCTATCTTGACTGCTTTGTCTTCAATTAATAATAAAACTTTTGAATTGACTCCATGAATCCAAATAATTACTCGTAAATGTTGCCAGGTGTCAAATTGAAGTCTGCATAGACATGTATCAAGACTGTCTCAAGTCACAATATCAGGTATTGAAGGTGAGAAGCCACCCTTCTACACATATCTACTCATTCATTTGAAGGTGATAAAAATGTGCCAACATTAAACTTATGGTACTGGGACAATATGAAGTTATCAGCGCAAAGTTAAAGTATATTCATCAACTTCTCTATTATAAAGTCGCGCGTATTGTAGGAAGGGAAAAAGCGTAAGGAATAGCTCTTCATATTTTCTGTCTAGATTTTATGAAACTTTGGGGAAATCTCTTTATTTGGTACAACTTATATCCTTTTATATATCTAAATGTACCATATAAAAGTCGGTGTGTGTGTGTGTGTGTGTGTGTGTGTGTGTGTGTGTGTGTGTGTGTGTGTGTGTGTGTGTGTGTGTGTATTTCTTCACATTTGCACCCATTTTGACCATACTTTGTGGCCAATAACCTTTGACACAAGGCAAAAGTTAATCTCTAGCCTTTTAAATTCCATTGAATTTACTTAATTTAAAAATATCCATGTCTTTATCAGCAATAATAAAATTGTAGTATCTCGGACATAAGAGTAATTACATTTTGAAAGCCTCACAGAATAACAAAACAACAGCTTTGTAATAACAGTTCATGTAATATTCCTCTTTGGCATCGATTATGGTGCTTGTTTTGTTTTGAACCTTTTATATTTTCTCAGTTTGTCTGTATTGGTTATGTTCTGGAAGCTTTAAGTAACAGTTTCAGTGCCTTGTATAATATTTGTAAATACCTTCAAAGAAATGCATGAAGGCAAAATATTGGTACAGGGATAGATAATCTAATCACAGACAACGCCAGATATTTCAATTAGTATTACATAGCTAAACTGTTGATATTTTTAAAATGATTCTATATATCTGATTTCCTGCTTTTATACAGGAGTGTTCCAGCAAAACACGTGGAAACCTGGGGCTGTCCTTGTACCCATTAGGTCAGGATTCCCTACGTTATGCCGCTATTTTTTGTAGTAGCAGCAATGGCCTCGGAGTATGCATTTCATGACTTTTTTAATTTGTTCGAGAACATTTTACGTAATAATTAGCTACTAAACCATATACGAATTCCAACATTAAATAAGAAATAACAAATACTATACTGGAAATTAATTGTTCTTTCACACTGGCCGTGTGTAGGCCAAATTGTGGAAACGTAGAGTCAGACTAAAAAATTCAATGTCAAGGCCGGGATTTGGACCACGGATTTTCTGGTCCAACCGCTCTAACAATTGAGCTATGGTCAATGTGTCGATGTGACACTAAATTCTCCAACTGACTCGCAATTTTCCCGGTAAACCACTTAGGAGTTCTCATAAACATATGGGACAACTACCTTAATGGCGACTTACAATGCTATAAGTACTTTAAGGCCCGGGCTATATAGTTAACCACTTTTTGCTCAATTAATGGAAATTAATTGTTCTTTCACACTAGCCGAGTGTAGTCTAAATTGTGGAAACGTAGAGTCAGACTGCTTATGAGTGCTCCTAAGTGGTTTACCGGGAAAATTACGAGTCAGTTGGAGATTTTAGTGTCATATCGGCACGTTGACCATAGTAGCTCAATGGTTAGAGCGGCTGGACGGAGACCAGAAGATCCGTGGTTCAAATCCCGGCTATGGCATTGAATTTTTCAGTCTGACTCTACGTTTCCACAAATAATATACTGTCAATAAACAGCCGATTAGATCTGCAAGTTACTTTGCACAACATAGAAGTAATATCTACTACTGTAAATGAACAGTATAATTTTGTAACTTTTTAAAAATAAAAATAGAAGCACTTTGAGACATATATTAAAAGTTACTGTGTTTTATAGGAACTTGTATTATTAAACTTTTAGCCGTGATAATTACACAATAAAATTGACTACTAGCAACGTTATGCGAAAGAGTTCATCAGAATAATAGAAAAGAATAACACTCATCAAAATATTATATCACTACTGAAGTTTAGACAAGCTTTAAAGTTCACAGAAGTTCTTTTTACAGTTAGTGAGATTTTAGAACTCCATTACTACTCGTTCTAAAGGAAACGTTCATGAAGTGATTGCATGAGATCTATAAAATGCTGTTCTTTATTAGCGTAGTTCACCTTAAATGCTACTGTATAATTATGTTATTTATGTTCTAGTGTCAGGAAATATTTATATTCAGGTCTTATCTTCTAACGTACCAGTTCGTAACACAAAATTGATCTCATATTCAAACTATAAAAAGGCATGTTCGAACTGTAAATACAGTGTATGTAAATTTTGTGTTTGTATTCAATGATGGTAATTTTAAGCTGATTTTATGTATGCAAACTTGCATTTGTTGTAGTTTGCTGCAATCTTAAAGTGTACATAAGAGATAATTAAAATAAATGCTCAAGCAAAGTCAGTATTCTGAAACAAAACTTGCATCGCCACAGAATTGAAATCAACGATCTGAAAATGGTAATAAGGAGGATCCGGTAAATGAAAGGAAAACGGGAGGAAAGTATAAAGAGTACCAGTTACGATCCAAATATATTACTGAACATAAACTAGCTATCTGTATTTTTTTCCTTCCCTCTAATAAAATGGATAATGTACATTGCTATCACATTACCTTCTCGTCGTTCAGTGTTGACACTCGACAGCTTAGCAAATATGCAAGAGCGTCAAGTAAACAAGCAAAACAATGAAGCTTGTTCTGTAGCTGCAAAGACGGTTAACAATAGATGTAGTAGACTAGGTTATTTCAAGCTGCTGGAAAAGCAGTTTCTGAGAACAAAGGTACCGCGGAAGTACTTACTATAACAATGGAAAGCTATCAAGTCAAATATGGAACAAAGATTGGATCTCAGCTACTATACTTGGGTGCGTGGAACTCCGCCTTCTTCAACCTAGCTTCATTAACTCAGAGACATTCTAAGATGTTATATGGAAATAACGGAGTCTAATTAAGTTACCTGTCGCTTTAATGCGATGTCCACAGTTTGAGTGTTCCGGAATTTGGAGGAGATAACAAAATCCAGTGTTGCAAGTCACTGGGCCACAGCGTGGGGAAGCTCTACTGACGTGACCATTTTGGAACTCTAGAAGTTAAAATTCCTGCATCTGTTACACAGGCCAAAGTAAGTTAATTCTTTCAGAGAAACGTATCGAGAACTCCTTGAGTGCCTCACAACGTCACGATTTCAATTATGCATATAATGGGAACCTTTTCAAGGATCTCACCTCTTGCGCAAGTTAGGAATGGCTCATGATTGAAAATCAAGGAAACGAATTATTGCAGGCTTACACATCATATTTGGTAGTGCGATATACATCTTTCCTTGACACTTCCGTGAAGGTAGTTCCGTCTCAGCAGTGATACAGCTGTTCTGAACAACCATAAAGCTGTTACGATCTTTTTGACTATGTCATTCGGTTATTATGGCCTCTTTGTTAGTTTCACTGCTTATTATGGCTTTAGGGCACCAAATTACTGTATTTTCTTTAAGGATACTAACTTTATGGTCATTCAGTTTTCCTATATAATATGATCAATGTAGTAACCGAATCAACATGATCCAGTTGTTTTCATTTCTTTGTTTTATAAACCAATTTGTATTAAATCACTTCGTTATTTTACTTGTTTTCAGAAAGGACTCGTTAAAAAGAATATTTGGAGACCAGTATTTAATAAAATAAGACCTAAAGCTTTCCTGGCGACGAATATGTTCAACTTCTTCTCGGGAAGCAAGCCAGGTGAAAAGACGATTAGAAATCGACGTTTCGGGAGCATACATCTCTCCCATCATCAGAATATTTATTAAATGTTATAACCAAAACACCTTCAGGCCCGCCTCGGTAGCGTAGATGGTAGCGTGTCTACATCACGTTCAAGAGGTCCTGAGTTCGAATCTCGGTCAGGGTGAGTTACCTGGATAATGACTTTTCCGGGGTTTTCCCTTATCCTTCAAACGAATGTCGGGTAACTCTAAGCTCCCGGGACCCTGGACTCATTCGAGGATCATTTCACCCAAATTCATTCGCCGTCCGATATGACTTAAAGTTGGACGTAAACTACAAACAGAACGTCCTCTGTTAGGGCGGTATCCGGTCTCCAAGCAGGCTTCGTGAGCTATTTCAGGACATGGCAGGTGGCATGCACGTGTACTAGACTGCTGGGAGTTTCCAAACTTGTAAATGGTAGGAACTCTGCCCTCGGTTCTTTCGCGGCTCCTTAGGTTGGTCACCTTGCCTCCTCTTGCCTCTTCCTTTCTCCGGGGTTGCCCACTTGGGGCGCAGGTACAAAACACCAGTCTGGTCGAAGTGTCAAATCCCCTCTTTGAATCTCCTATCCTATCCTATCCTACCCTATCCTATCCAATCCTATCCTATCCTGTCCTATCCTTCCTATCCTATCCTATTCTCTAGTGAGGAACTAATGAGTATTGTCCATTAGTGGGTATCAAAACGGACACCGGTTAAATGGGATGATAAATTTAATTAAGGTGAACAGATGAGCTATCTCAAGCGAGTTGTCGACTGAGGATGTAAAATTAACGTCGGTTTCAAAATCTTAGCATTAGGAGATGTAAATATAGAAGTATTATATTTTTTAAGTTCTGATAAATCAATAACTTTGATGTTTAAATTAACTGGATCCTAGTAATAATAAGAGGCGTTGGATTTAAATAAACAGCAATTTTTGAGAATTCTTTCTTAATGGGGAAATTGAAGGACCATATTTTCGGAATGCATTAAAAAGCTGGTAATCCTGAGAAGTTAGGTACTATTTTGTAGAAATATTATAACACTGTGATTGCTATCCTAGAGGAAAAGGAGGTGAATAAACTAAATGACTAGATAAACAGCGGGGATGTTAACATCGAAATCTCATGGAAACATTCTCAATTGCTCCTAGTTCGAAAAAAAATTGTAAAGTAAGTACTGTGACAACTTTATCTGGACTATTTTGACCTGATATCTTAGTCCGCGAAGGATTAGTTTATTACTTATCATACGCTCTCTTTACGGCAATATCCTTAAAGCACGTGGAGCTCGCACTCCCCGATCCATTTCCAACAGTTTGATGATTATCCCCTTCCATGAACTCGCTCACCTACGTAGAAGGTATTTTATTAGACCAACTTGAGCATTCTATAAACCAGAAGTTTACCCGCCTCGGTAGCGTGTCTACCTCACGTTCAAGAGATCCCAAGTTCGAATCTCCGTTAGGGCGAGTTACCAGGATAAGGCTTTTTCCGGGATTTTCCCTTATTCTGATAGACAAATATCGGGTAGCTCTAAGCTCCATGGATCCCGGACTCATTTGAGCATCACCACCCATTTCATCCATCGTCCGATATGACTTAACGTTGGAGGACGTAAATTACAACAACAGTAAAAACAGAAATTTGTTCATATTTTCCGTAAAAAAAGTTTTGGCATCGAAAGTTAGACTACCGTCGCAATTTCAGATATAACTACAAAGTAAATATAACAGCTGAATGATGCGCATTGAAATGGAAACTTAAAATGAATCTGTCAACATAAAAATAAGCATTAAATATCATTAAACTTAGAAGCAAAGTCCAAGTTTTCAAGTTTATATCTACGCCAAACATAAACTATCCAACCCGACAGCGATTATCATCACATAATCATTCTGCACCTTCCTTCATATTTACCACCGCCATGTCTTTACCACACTTTATGACAATATGGTTCAGGAAAACCTGAAATATCCATTAAAATTGAAGCAAGAGAAATTGTGATGACTTTTTGTTAGTTAACGAACTAGGTACATTCCGATACATATCATAACCTCCTTCTGTCGCTGGTCGCATCACACGTGGCCATATATAGATCAGCTGTTTGTCTCTTGCGATTGTCAGCTGTCCATATTGTGCACTGCTCTTAAAATATCCCACCTAGCCTTTAATTTTGAATTATTCCTTCTAAATCCTAGATTTATGTACATCATATAATTTTCTATTCAACTTTAAAATATTACTTCTTGATATAAATGCATCGCTTTTATCAGTCGATCTGGATGATTCAGCTATTAAGGTACTGATCTATTGATTTCAAGGTAGGAGGTTCACGCCCGGCCACGATCGAGAGTTTTTAAGTGTGCTACCTGTGCCAGTAAATTTACTGTATATAAAGAACGCCCACGGGACGAAGTTTCGGTTCACTGGTGGCACTCGTATGATCCTGGCTATTGACAGTTTCGTTGACAAACAAAATTTGTATTTGTATTTCATCAGGTGATATGAAATTGGCTTTCACTTGAGCTATATTTAGATTTTTCATACTTATGATGTTATATCTCTACACACTATAACTTCCCAAACTGCTAAAGAATTAGTCTGTAGTATTTATTAAGAGTGGCCTTCTCTTTAAAGATTTCAGTTTATTCCACATAGAATTACCTGGTAACTTCAGTACATCGTCACAACTTGTGGGATGTTTGATTTGTATCACGTCAGTATTATTGCAACTTCTTGCGCATATAGAATACAAGGATTTGCTGTATTAGTTGTTAAATTAGTTCATGATCGCCGTTTGCAGTTAAAGGCTCTCCAAATTACAGCTCGCTTGGCAACGTGCAGCAAATGCAAGTTAACTGAACCATGTAGGTTGAATGCGGAAACCTAGCGGAATTTACGACTGCGTTACAGTTTCTTGAAGTGGAAAGCAATAAAACCTACCTCGTGTAATGCCAAGCATTATCAAGTTAGAAATATGAAGTTGTGTCATAAAAAGATTTATGATTCTAACGTCTCCCATGTAAGAACATGAATACAACAGTTTTCAAAACAATGCAGTCTCGTTTTGCTTCTGTTTTCTTTGGTATTTGACCGAGTCATCTTAGTTGCCTAACTCTCAACTAGCTTAGTGGATAACCTTCAAGTACATTAGATTCTATTCAGCATTGATGACAAAAACAATCTCATAACTTTGTTCACATATCTCTCAGTTCCATAGCTAGCTTGTCAACCATTCACATTATTAGTACTTGTTTCTTTAAGTTTAACGTATTTAATTGAGTGGATCAAATGAAATGATGAATGAACGAAATGGTTAAAGTAATCCTCCAATAGATCCGAAGATTCTGGAGCTTAGAATTTCGTAGTATTCGTCTTCTCAGTATCGAGGAAAAACTCTAGACCAACCTTTGCTCAGTAGGTTACTTGCTCTAATCAAATTCGAAATCGGGATCTCTTGAATTTGAGGTAGACACGGTGTCCCCACACAACCGATATGAGCGAAAGTTTCCTTTATTTAAAGGGAGTATTTTGTTTTAAGAAAATTAAGTATTAGAAAACACATTTTCATGTGAATGATAGTTTGGGGTGGGAGAGCATTCTTTGAATATGTTCGTCTGGCATGCTTTTGCATGAAAATCTATTTATCCGACTTTTCTTTCACAGGCACACAAAAATAAGCACCAACAGAGGCATATATGAACTTTTATCTTAAATGCACTGGAAGTAAATGTATTAATGCCCCCTGCCCTTTATAAATAAGTTATAAATAAAATTGCAGATGTCCTTAGGAATACTTCAGGCTTCTCATAGGAAAAATTTGACTATAAGAGCTCATTCCTGCAATATGCTTTAGCAGATATAAATATTTACATTAAAACAAATAATATATTTTAAATTAAGACCTAAAACTTTCCTGGCGACGAATATGCTCAAGTAGTTCTCGGGAAGCAAATACGATTAGAAATCGACGTTTCGGGAGTGTGCATCTCTCCCTCATCAGGACATTTATTAAATGTTATAACAACAAATGAATCACTGGATATAACACAAATATAAACAAAGACAAAGCACTATCAAAATTTTCATTACTGAACAAAAGATTGTTTTCAGTAAATTAAATGCCAGGTCAGAAGATGGCGTGAGTATAGAAAATTAATTGGCTTAATCTTGATGCTGGGTTTCAGTTCAGCTCCTCTTGGAAACCGGCCTTAAAATGGAAATCCGTCGACTTAAGAAGCACAGATCAATACAGCTTGATAATCAAGTTAAGTAGTTAAGTTTCTTTGACCCAATTAATTTTCTATACTCACGCCATCTTCTGACCTGGCATTTAATTTACTGAAAACAGTCTTTTGTTCAGTAATGCGAATTTTGATAGTGTTTTGTCTTTGTTTATATTTGTGTTATATTCAGTGATTCATTTGCGGTTATAACATTTAATATTTAATGAGGGAGAGATGCACACTTCCGAAACGTCGATTTCTAATCGTCTTTTCACCTGGCTTGCTTCCCGAGAACAACTTGAGCTTTTAAATTATTAGCATCAGCAACATTAAAATGTAAAGGGTCTTTCAACAAGTGCTCTATCTTTAACATATGACAGCTGCCGTTGTTATTGATTTACAGCAGTCATTTTTTCTTGTGGTTACAGTTATTATTGACAAATAGCCATGGAAAGTTACAGCTTTCAGTAACGAGTAGAAACTGAGAAAATTTATTATCAAAATGGATCATCTGTTCGCCAAACGTTCAATGTATTGCTCTTATAAGGGACTATTTGTGGCCTCAATTGGATTGTAAGGATCTCAGAAACATCTGGTTAAAGCAAGATGGTGCCACATATCATACTGCTCTCGAAACAATCGATATTTTGAAAGAGAAGTTCAGGGGTTAACGTCGTCGGATTACTTCTTGTGGGGTTATGTTAAACATCGAGTTTATGCCAAAACGATCTTGTGAATAACATCACGCGTGATAATCGTGAGGTTGGACTTACGTTCTTCTGTCATTGAAAATTGGGTCAGCCGTATATGCACAACCCAAAGAAGTCGTGGCGGGCACTTACCTGATGGTCTCTTTCACACGTAAAGACAAATTATGCTTTAAAATAAGAAAGGAAAGAAATCTCTGCTCTATCAATTAAGAACGTGTTTTATTTAGGTTCAAAGATAAGAGACTCTTGTTGAAAGATCCTTTATATATGAACTACTGAAAGTTAAACAGTTGATTTAGAATCACTCAGGCACAGCCCCAATCAGTTTATATTTCATCCTATAAATCTAAATATGGTTTTTTCTCTATATGACTGGAACATTTTTATCTTGTGGCATTTTGTTTTGTATGCATTATTTCTTGGGGTACAGCCGCGGCTTAAATCGATAGGCAATTAGAACAAATTCCACGCCACAGTTGAAGATTAAAGCACGTACGATACAAACGCGCATTCCAGAAAATTAAGCTTAGTGAGGACTTCACGCTTCGCCAGATGCCAAAAACAAACTAGTTTTTCATTTAAACCAGTTCTTTCTTATCGTGCGCCGAGCACTAACCTATACACTTTCAAGCTGCTCGGCTGACTTAATTCATTATGATAGCCCGAAGAGCAACATTAAAGGAGCATTCTCCTGTAATCAACGGCTAACTTCTAAGTTTACGAGCGTGTAATGTCACATTTTGGTGCTAATAACGACGTATTTTTGTGTTGAGTTAGTTTCATTATATTTCAGAATGAAGTAAAACAACACGCATTTCTGCCGAAATTCTACTCAGTACGCAGTTTTCTTGCAACTGACATTTATCCATCCGTCATTCTTGCTGCATTGATTCTTTGTAACATTGTCACCATTTTCGATGTCCGTTAGGAGTCAAACTTAATAAGAAATCCAGTATTAGCCAAAATGTGATAACCTTTTCAAGAAAATCTCCCAACCAAAGCTTAAGTAATGAAAAAGGAAGCTGGACAACAGTTAATGAATAAAAGGCATTTATTATAGTGCAAGTTGCACAATTTGGTGTATTCATTGTCAGTTTTTGCTTGAGAGTATACAAATTTTAAAAATGGCAAACCCAATCCAATTTCCTCAAACTGCACTTTTAAAATTTGGAGGTCATTTTGTTAGTAAATATGAGAAAAGATGTTAAAACTTTGACATACTCAACGTAACTTATTACAAAAAATATATGATTATTGTGTGTTATACATATTCTTTAGAGTGCGAAATTCAGTAAAAACAATATGCATCTAGCAAACAGTTTAAAAAGCTATTATCTCCCTTTATATTTTAAAGACCGCAATGAATATTCATAAACATAATGAACAATTATAAAAGACATGGCGAAAATTTTCAATGGTTAAATAATTATAGTTACTCCAGAAATGCTACCTAAAAATGGTGATTTATGAACATTTATTGTTGACCTCCCGCAGGGGAGGGGATTCGTCCCTTTCAGCTGCCAAGGTGAGGGCGCTGCGGACCCTTAGCCACGTTGTACCTCTGACGTTAATAGAGGAACCTTGGGCCGAACATTGGAGCCCTTCCCTCTGGGAGCTGTTCGGATTGGGTTGGTCTCGAGGGGGCAGTGTGTTCCCGCCACCCACGGGAAATTGGGTACCTCCGGCCAGGCTACGGCCGCCCGGAGGGGGTAGAGGGTTGCCTCATAAGTCCCGGGTACTAGCCTGCAGAGCTAGTAGCTGGTGTGCTAGATCACCGGCGGCCCCGCCAAGGTTATTTGGTAGCCGGTTCATTAAGGACCGGCGTATCCACTTCCGTCCTGTCTGCCGTGTGCAGCGGGAGGGGGCAGTTTATAAAATAGGTACTGTCCTACAGTAAAAAAAAAAAAACCGAGAGGCCCGGGTTCTGGTCGTACGTGTCCAGGACTAATGGGAGTAGATCCTCGCATTTAATGTATTGTTGACCGTATCGCTTAAGCTTAGGAAATTGTGCAGCTGTAAACTGGCGCTAATGAAATGTTTGGAAAGCTGGAAAGGAGCTCTAATGTTGCAGTAATCCTGGACTTTTCCTTTCTACTAATATATATATATATATATTACCTTTTTCTTTTTTCTTATTTAACCTTTATTTTCAGTATTTCCGTTTATTTTCTTATCTGTTTTACTTAATTTCACACATTCACTATGCACATAAACACCATGCCCAAGGCGGCACTCGAACCCGCGACCCTCTACGCAGCGAAACGCTAGACGTACGCTTTAGTGATCATGGCTACGAGGGCCGGAAGTTTCGCATATATACTATTATTAGAACTAAGAACGTAAATAAAAATCAGCCAAGGCTCACCGATAGCCTATAAAAGAGGGTTTTATATAACTTTTGTGTTAATAATTGCTTATGTTATATTTATTCTGATTTATTTAGTTTAGATAATGTGAAAAGTACAAGTTCAATAGCAGGAGTAAGAGTAGTATAATAAAATTCTAATTTTGATTCAAACAAAAAATTTCTCTAAAAATGTTGATTAAAAGCGCGATATAGAGTCAACATGAAAAATTCAATAACATGGCCGAGATTTGAACCACGGATCTCCTGGTTTCCACCCAGTCACTGCTACTCATTGAGCTACCATGGCCAACGTGCCGTCGTCACATTAAATTCTCCAATTGACTTATATTAGGTATATATTTCCCGGTAAACCACTGGGGGCTCTCGTATGCGAGATGCACCGTTTTTGGCAACTTACTATCCTTAGTACTTGAGTCCTAGGCTTCATTATTTAACTCTTATTATTTAAGTTAATTGATGTAAATTAATAATTTCTTCACATTAGCCGTATAGGCTCAGGTTTTGGACGTAAACTAGGAGATCCGTAGTTCAAACCCCGGCCATGGCATTGAATGGCATTGAATTTAGACTATAGACGGCTAGTGTGTGAAATGATTAATTTCCATCAATTAAATAAAAAGTGCGATACGTTTTAGATATAGTATTTCCCACAACATATATAATTTATATTTTATGTATCTAAGATCATTCTGAGATATAGTTCATTCTGAATATCCTTAGCACTATAGTAAACTGTAGGAAATGGACAAATACGTAGAGGATATTAAACCACACAATCTCTGTCAAATCAAACTTTTTTTATGAAATTAACCATTTCCGAGGTATTCATTTTTATTCATTTAAGGTACTATAAAACTATTTTATAGAAGAGGGAATAGAAAAATTCGCATTAATGCAGCATATGCTAATTGTTGTGCGGACTAAGGTAAATATTATCAATTTACCGTGTGATTTTTGTTTTTCATTGTTTCACCTTTTCACCTACTTCAACTTCTTTGGCCATAAGAATACTTCTTTGAGTTGAGAAACAACTGATAAAATTAAACGCTGGACTGCACTGTTTCTTAAACTTAATGTTAAAGTACATTCGCTCTCGTAGTCTTACTTCTAGACTCTGTGGGGCACAGGGAACTCTTCTGGTTACAGAAAAGTTCCCAACCTCAACTAAATCGAACCTGTAACCTGTGAGCTGATCACTCACTTACAGGAGTTCAGTGTGATATTGTTGGAGTGAATCATGACATTTCATAATATTTAAGAAGGCGTCGCAAAGCTTTTATTTTGTATATGCTTGATTATGTGTTTTTCTTTTTCATTGCGATTGCTGTTTTAGGCTTAGATCTGTTTCATGTGTGTTAAAATTGGAGTAGCTTTTCAAATTCGGGGTCTGTGACCCCCGATGAAGAGTGCTACAGGAATGCTATAGTCCCGCTCATTGTTCTATGAACGTACTGCAAGGAGTAGAGTGTCTTCCTTGCAAACATCTTTGAGATTACCTTGCACAATATCTGCATATCGTAATTTGTCATTGATGAAGTGAACGGGAAACTGCAAGGGAGTTAATGTACAAAGAAGCTCCTTAACTAATAACGTTTATTTGCCTTAAAACGTTTTGTGAGTGTGAATGATGGAAATACCCAGCACCAAAGCAAACATTCTGTAAATATGGGCATCATTATAGCTCCACTTAATTTCTATTCAAATATTCTCTCTACATAAATTAAAGGTATGCCCTCTACTCTCCCGAACAGGTTTATTTTCACGTTCACTACCTCCGCTCATCGTTAGGCGGCACTGTGGTGGTAATTCTAACGCACAATATTATGTTGGCTTAGCTTGCAAGTCATCGGCTAACTAATGTTTGTCATTAACTTCCTTGGCATTAATTAAACATTAAATGGAAAATACAGTCCCGGTACACGTGACACTTGGCTTAACTATGTAGCAGTAGATTTATTCTTTCTCCACAGCTGCTCATTCATTGTCGTGAGTTTGCTCGCAATCCGTCCATATGTTCCGCAAGTCACCTGCTGAATCGTTCGAACGGGATATACGTGTACACTTTTTCCGTATAATGACTGAAATATGTATCGTAAAACCGAAACATATGGTATGTGTTTGCCACTGTCAAGTATTTAAATCTGATCGCACAAGTGCACGAAAGTACAAAAACTAATAATTTGTTGGGACGTGCAGCAATGTTGGTTTGCAACCACCTGCTGGGACAAATGGATATTCTGGGTGGAGTATACGAACACAGCGTTTGTGTCACTATCCCCACTAAAATAATCATGACAGGCAAGATATGTATCATTTCTGTGCATTGGACATGATATCAGTTTAAAACCTAACGGATGACACGTAACATTTTCTGCATTCCTTGTTGATGTTATCGGTTTGTCTGTAGCAATGAGCAAAGCCTCCGTTTTTGGACCGTTCTACTTCCTTGATTATCGTGTAAGAAGAGTTTTGATTTTAATAAACTGCTGAATTGAGCACTTGATAGTTCTTACACTTCATAAAACTGAAGCACAGTGGAACGGCCTTTGTATTAAACATTACTAGTTACATCAGCTCTAAAATTCACCAGACTCTTTTAGTCGCCAGTTACTGTTGCTTTATGTTTGCAGCATACATATAGATATGCATTTTACAACGGAGGGGGACACTACGACTTTATTTGTATTCTGACCTCACCCAGAAGGAACGATACCACAGAAACTTTATATTTAATAATAGAAGCAGCGTTTATATGTTGTTTTGCTATCTTTGCCATCATTTTGAAGTGTTACAGTAATTACTAGCTATCTCTAATCAGAAGATAACTGTAAACCTAATTATATTTGAATAAACAAACCTTAAATTTGAACCTATAAGACTTACAGGCCATAGATATGAACGGGATACCCAAAAAGCCTCCACAGCGGGATCTGCCTAGAGATGACGATGAACGGCCTATGGACCAAGCAGTTTGCTAGTGTTCACGGAAGTCAAGCATCCGTGCAATCTTTCTGGCACTGCCTTACACCTCGAAACCTAATGTAAAAAGGAAATAAAATAAAATAAGAGGTGGAATGATAGAATGGAAGGCTTAGAAATTGAAAAAACATACCAGTATTCTCATTATCACCAGGGAATCTAAAAAGCTCAACTAATGATCAGTTATCCAACAAGAATTGAATCCAGGTTCTTCCGAATGTGAACCTCACACGTTAATCCGGGGAAATCTCGCTCGGCTTGATCTTATATGGTGAACACCCTAAAACGTTGTTTGGAACCATGAACATCGTCCAACTTTAATCATTACTTGACAGGCTGTGCGTTCATACAGACACGTAAGCTTGTCTGTTGGTGTATCTCTCTCTCTCTCTCTCTCTCTCTCTCTCTCTCTCTCTCTCTCTCTCTCTCTCTCTCTCTCTCTCTCTCTCTCTCTCTCTCTCTCTTGTCATACACATACAGGTACAATGTGAACATTGGAAACAGAAATTCCATGATCTCTTGGGCAACAAAACATGGAACCACTAAACAGACAACTGCCAGAAGTTTCCCGCGAACACTGTTAGCGAGTCGTCTAGTATACGAGTACTTAACATACTAAGAAGGAACTTTCCTTTTTGTGCTTAAGATTTACAGCACCTTTCCGAATTAATGCCTGTGAGCGGCGAACTATGCAACTGCGTTACATAGTCCATACATCTGTTCCGCCAGAGGAGGAGACATTTTTGTCAGCCACGCGGGTCGACTTCAAAGTGAATAGCACATTCCGCGGTATCGTTCATCGGAAACATTGCCCTGGGAACTTGTAGTCTGTCTCTCCGTGACCCCTACTTATCCGATTTCACTTGCCTTCATCACAGTTAAAAGATTTCTTACTTAGGAAGTCAAACATGTTACCACTTGTCTTGGGCTTCAAGATTCCATCTAGCTTTGCTACTGACCATTGCATATCTCATACCAAAGTTTTGTATTGTTCTTCACTTGTGTCCATTTATCTGAAATGTCTTGCATATGCATCATCAACGACTTAACTGGTCAGTTTTATATTCTTTTCGCTCCTATTGTTGCAAATGTCTAAAAAAAGTTTATAAAAAGAAAAATATGTCTTAACCATGGGATGAAACATTCCCAGTGACTTAATAATAAATGATCGAATACTCAAGCCAATATGTTAAATGAAATTGTTGTAAACTCGGATGAAATAAAGATAAATGACACTAATGTATAGGTTGATAGAAGTATAACTGCAGATATTTGTATTGTCATGAACATCATTACTTCAATTTTTTCTTCATTTGAAGACAAATACGCTTAGCTAAAGATTGTTAGTAACTCAAAGTAAAAGTGCGTTATACAAGCCGAACTGCATATTTTCAAAAAAACACGGGACAGGTTGTTGGGAGGGGTAAAGCAGGCAGAGCAGTTAGGCCTCGCTCTGGCCGTCAAGGTCACACGCACGAAACTTAATAATAGTGTGTTCAAAGACCGTACTTACCTATCTAAAGTTTCCATATTTGTGTTAACCTACATTTTCAAAGAGAGACCAATTAGAAACCAATTTTAAGATCGGTTAATTGCGTATTAAACGCTTCTCTTTACATTTCCCATACGCTTATTGTTTATTTTAATATGTAATTCAGTTCGTATGCTTTGTGCAGGACTGATAACTCCAGTTTACCAGGACCAGCGAGTCAAACATTGAAGTGTAAACGTGAGGAAGCAAAACAGGTATTCTGTATTTAAAGGCGCTGTGCAATTTCCCAGCAATGAGGTGATGTGTTTGTGTAAAAATTGTTAGACAAAGACAAAAACAATAATGATGTTGAAATGGATAGTATATATAATATAATTAATTATAGTATAACTACCAAAATATCTGTAGTTATAATTCTAATACTCCTGTATACCCAACTACACAGAAATAATAGGAGGCGCTGTACAGAAAATTCTTATGTTTTGCACTCACGTAATTTCCTTCACAAAACATTCTTAGATAAGCTTAAACTTTATACCAGTTTAACTCTCTCTTAACTGTTGGAAACTATATAAATAAGGTTAAGCTTAGGTTACCATCTATTTAAGAGAGAAATAAGCAGCGACATATCAGAATCTTGAGCAAAACAGAGTGTTGTGAAAAAAATTACTCTTGCCTTTTATAATTCAGAGATAAATTTTAAAGTTTTAAATGCATCGTCGGATTAGAACTTATTTAATAATTTTGTAATCAAAGACAAAAATTAGTGTCAGGCCTACGAAATATTTCGGAAATATTAGATAAGGTGTAGTCACATTGTGGCTGCAATAAAATCTATGAACATAAAAACTTTGTTTTATATATCTTCTTATATGTTTACGTCTATAAGTACATAACCAGTCTGAATTTTAACGTTTTTGTTTATGATGTATTTCTTCTTACTTTCTGTTTATGCCAAAATTCGCTATCACTGAATACAGCATAGGAAAATTCTTTATAGGTTTACAGGAGTTGCTTAATATTTAAAGCCATGATGTAAGTGT
Organism: Mantis religiosa; assembly: GCA_030765055.1. NCBI lineage: Eukaryota > Metazoa > Arthropoda > Insecta > Mantodea > Mantidae > Mantis > Mantis religiosa. Next base: position 134,661,040 of record CM060955.1, on the reverse strand, counting down.
ATTTCTTTATTTATATTTGATCACAAGGTTTACACTTGCCAAAGCTCGTTCAGCAAAAGCATTGGCTGCTAGACCACGTAATTATAGATTGTGACATTTGAAAACGTGATTAAAGAAAAACAAGGGGAAAATTAACGAAAATTCACGAATGGGCATAAACGAGGGATAATTTTAACATCTCTAAAACGTGAAACTATCTCAGGAAATTCGCAACGAGTGTCAACGTGTTCCCGGCTACTTTAAAAGCTTCTGAAGATTAGGATGGTGAAATGTCAAGCGATTAGTTGACCAAAAAGAGTTCATCTTAAAAGAATCCCAAGATCAGCTGTAGTTTTCTAAGTATCAGTAACTGAGGCAACTGAAGACCTTTTTTTAAATGTACATCCTCCAACGTTAAGTTATATCGAACGATAAATGAAATGGATGAAATAATAAAATGTGCAGGGTCCATAGAGCTTAGAGTTACCTGACATTCGCCTTTCGGCTAAGGGAAAATCCTGGAAAATACTTATCCAGGTAACTCACCCTGACCAAGATTCGAACTCGGGACCTCTTGAATTAGGCAGATACGCTACTATCTACACTACCGAGGCGGCTGGCAACTAAAGACTGGCCATCCAGAGAGTATAACAGAAGTTCTAGGCTGTTGCTTTAAAACCCGATTTTAGGGTTTCATTAAGTCCGTATAGTTAGAAAAAAAAGAAGCTACCAAGATCATTTTATCATCTTATATTATAAAGATCCAAGTTTTGAGATGCAACTAAAAACAGAAAAAGTATCATCCATGTTTTATTCACTACGAAAGGCTCCAACAATTAACAGGTTTCCCTGTCGATAAATTCTCACATTGAATTATTTGCTGTAGGCATTTTAGAAGCGATAAATATCAACTAAAGTAAAATTAAGTATGCGCGAAAACCAGAAGTTAAGTTGTTGGAGAACCGAAACAGCATGCCTCTCACATGGCGGCTTCTTATCTGGAGAGATAGACCAATTCACCTGACAGTTCATTAGAAAACGAAGAAGAGATGGCTAAGGCAGTAAACCGCTTTTGACTTTTTATCTTTGATGTAACGTGAGCTCTGTGATATTCTGACTTCTTATTTTTTGCAAAATCTCAGCTTTTGGCCCATTTCCTTTTTTCCTATAGTTTGTCCTTCAGCGGAATTAAAAGGCTTAGTTTTAATATATGCATATTGTTAGTAGAAGCAGTCAAATGAGTGTCTTTAGTAAGGAGCACAGCGCTGCACATAGACCATTATGCTTTCAGTATCCTTGGGAAGAAGGGATGATGCAGAGATCCGAAACGTGATCCTGTCTGGATGACGATGTGCGGAGGGATCCATAATGATTTCAATATGCCACCTACATTGACGCTAGCTTGCTGTGTCTACGCCACAGGAACCTTAGGGGTAGCAAGAATAAACGAGATACTCCCAGAATAGGAGGAAGTTCCAACAGTCCCGAGGGTTCCAAAGTCTTTTCGCATCATACAATTCTCTTGGTCCTTCAATTGTGAAACAAATAAGGTAAAACAGATGATAAACAGAAAATTCATGATAAAATGACCAATATTCCCTACCGACTGGAAAGTCCCATTATATATGGAAACTGAACTTCGATGTAGAGGAGCTCTTTTATGGTTTTATTTCTGAGCTGATTACAGATCTTGTGCTTCAGTCCAGTCTCCCTCTATTCAACTCAATATACGGCGCTATTGACCAAAGCATGCTGCTAAACGGTTGAAATAAATCTCCCAAGAAGTTGCCAACTCATATATTTGCATCTAGGCACGGTAAATTTATGAACTTAAAGGCAAACAGTAAACTTCCTGTAGGGGTAATGAAGATTTAATACGGCAATAGCCCGTTATTTTATTTGATTTGTGTAAAACGTGGATCTACATACAATTTTACACTTTCAAGTGTAATTTGCACAATAGATTATAAACCAATCGTTTGTCCATTTACACTTGTAAACATCAAATAATGATTGCTCCAGACTTAAAGCTATTACTATGAGAATACGAACAAAAATATGATTCACTCCATTTTATGTGTTTTTATTAATATATATGAAGATATAAGGCTAGGAATATACTAATTTTGTACCTAACTATTCCGATTTGGAGTCAGAAATGTTTTCCTTAACTACTGGATTCCAGGAATGAATAAAACAGTGGTATAAAATTGTCTCTGTAGTAGTAATTTTAGATTGTGCTTCGTGTTTATCGAATAAACATTTAAAGAAATGATTTTATTATATATTCCTTATAGGTACAATAAAACAGTAAAATATAACAAGTGACATCAAATATTTAAAGAACTGATCACTATATTAGGTCTTAGAAATTCAATTCTCTTGCATGTCCAACACTTAAAAGAACTAATTGCTATTTTAAAAAACGATATGTATTATAAAATTCAAGCAAATAACAAGTAAGTTCTCGAAATCTGTTACCACTATGAACAAGATATATTTCACATAATACGTGGACCTTGAAAATATTTCCAGAAAATTGAAGATATGCATTAAATTTGGCGAGCAAATATCTTAAACATATTGTATCTTATTATCTTTAGAACCATTTCGGGAAAATCAAAATATTCAGTTTCTGGGGTAAGTGAATTCTTATTGAATATCACGTTGGCTTCTTGATAGACGCTGAACTTGAAGACCTACTTTGGCATTTAACCGACTGGCGTTTAGACACACACGTGGCTTTTTCAACGTTTTTCTTTTCAATCAGAGGACCTCAAAACGGCTATTTCCGGTATCAAACCTCATTTATATATGTTAGAGAAAGTAACTAGTTATGCAATATTTTTCAGAAAGCATGGCATTGCCTTGCGCAACAAGTCCAGTTCTGTGGCAAATCAAGGGCAATCAGCCAAACTGGGGACGTGTTTCACGACTCTCAGAGGACATGATAAAATCAATGACAATGAAAGACAAGAAAAAGTTCCCTCAACTGGAAATAGAATGCCCTTGAATCGGTAATGAGGTAAAAACCAATGTCAAATACACGGGCGTATCGCACTTACAATGAAGTAGATGTTTGCGAATGTGGGAAGGAGGATGCATATGCGTATACATTTGAGCCTACCAGGAAGAGACACTTAATTCCTAGCATCTCCCAGTAAATTTGACACCCCTTTTCTTTTGCAAGATGGAGAGGGTGACGGCAAACTAACAAAAGGAGAGATTTCTAAATAAAACCTCAGTACTGTCCACCAACGCAAAGTAAGTCCCTGTGAGGAATGTGTCACCCAGTGCCACCCTTACATAGTGGGATAAGGACAGCGAATGTGTGTGTGACAGAACGCATGCTATACAAGGAGTAGAACAGTTAAAAACATGCGCCTTGTTCACTCTGTACATTAAAAACGTAAAGATTTATTCACAAGAGTGGAAGACGTCAGAATGTTTTTGAATTGTTTGTAACAGAATTGACATGGGGACTCATAAATCTACCCAAGGAGAGTGTAGATACCTTCTCCAACCCCCTGTGTCTCAGGCTCCGGAGACTTTCTTCGCTGTGGTATACTATACTTCATTTCCGAGGATCGGTGTATTATTCGGAACCTATGCAACAGTTATCTGACAGTATATAGGGTCTTTCAACAAGAGCGTTCTATCTTTATGTGACAGGTGCCGTTGCTATTGCGTTACACCATCATTTTTTTTCTTGTGGTTACAGTTTTTATGATAAACAGTCATGGAACGTTACAGCATTCAGCAACGTGTACAAATTGTGAAAATGTATTATCAAAATGTACCCTCTTCTCGCCAAACCTTCCATGTATTGCGTGATACCGGGCTCCTATAAGGGACTATCTTTGGCCTCAGTTGGATGGTATGGATCTCAGAAACATTTTGTTCCAGCAAGATGGTGCCACATGCCATATTGCTCTGGAAAGACTCGATCTTTTGAAGGAGAATTTCATACGTTGCATCATTTCCCGTGGAGTTGATGTCAACTGCCCGCCGAGATCATGTGATTTAACGCCATTACATTACTTCTTGTGGGGGTTATTTTAAATTTTGAGTTTATGATAACAAGCGAGAAACAGTAAATGATCTTATAAATCACATCACAGGATTATTCGTGAAGTTATACCTGATTTACGTTCTTCTATCATTAAAAATTGGTTCAACCGCTACCCAAAGAAATCTCGGCTATCATTTTATTGATGTTCTGTTTCACAGATAACGACAAAAATTACCTTTCAAAATATAAAACAAATAAACCTTTATCATTTATAGGACTTGTTCTATTTAAGTTGAAAAATAGGGCACACTTGCTGAAAGACCCTATATAATATACAAATCTGGTGTCTTGAGCTTACATGACATTCTCTGCTCTTGTACAAGATTCTTAAAGACACTTATTCGTCTATCTACTTCATATTAATCCATTTGCAGAAATTCTCCTAACATAATCATAATTACATAGGTATTTTTAGATGTGGCGTATGACGTAATGTTGCGCAATAGTTTATGTTCGAGTCCACTTGTCTATTTGTAAGCTAAAGGAGTGTTTGGCCAGTCATCGCTCATCTAATCCACTAGCTTTATCAGCAGTCTGCTGGTGAAAACAGCATGATGTCACTCGCGCACATCCGAGCAAGGTCACGCGCCAGCTCTAAAAATATCTCTGTGCTTATGTTTTCGCAAGCTCAGCAAATAACAAATGAGCAGCGAGTTCATATAATATTCCTTGCTCTCTCTCTCTCTCTCTCTCTCTCTCTCTCTCTCTCTCTCTCTCTCTCTCTCTCTCTCTCTCTCTCTCTGTCTCTCTCTCTCTCTCTCTGAAATCATCGACTTACAACAGACTTGGTGACTCGTTTGTTTTGACACTCCTGTGATTTCTTGGTAGTTTTGTGCGGGTTGCTTACCAAGCGGGATGGCTCAGGCGGTTTCGTATGCGGCCCACATCCCGGAGGTCTGCGTTTGATTCCCATGGCTGACCCATGGGTCGCCGGGCGAATCCTGGGTAAGTTAATTATATTCCCCCGAATTTCCTGTCCCTCCATTTCATCTCCACTATCATATCACATCATCTTTCATCTGATAGTCTCTTTCAGAGTAAAAATGTCGGCGGGTGTCTCGGCTTTACATTGTAAGATGATGTCCTCTTGATAAACATTCCTCCTTCGGTATTCGAACCCGGTCTGATGGGGCCGTTTTCGGAGCATAGTAGGGAGGGATCACCCGCCTCGGTAGCGTGGTGATAAGAGTGTCTGCCTCACGTTCAAGAGCTCCCGAGTTCGAATCTCGGTCAGGGTGAGTTACCCGGATAAGGCTTTTCCGGGGTTTCCTTATCCAGAAAGACGAATGTCGGGTAACTCTAAGCTCCATGGACCTGGGAGCTTCATTTCACCCATTCCATTCATCGTCCAATATGACTTAACGTTAGAGGACGTAAAATTAAAAAAAAGAAGGGATGCCAGTCGTGCGGGGACTTCCCATCTAGTAAACTGTAGGGACACTGCCCTCTGCGCCATTGTGGGTGCTTGGAACGGCAGCCCTCTGTCTCATCTTGCCATATCCTTCCTCCCGTACTCCACTTAGGTAACCCACTTAGGGCATAGGTACAATAGCCCAAGTGACGAATCCGCTCCATAGCGTAGTCCAGTCCAGTAGTTTTCTTTCTGGTAATAAAGTTATGCTGTATTTAAATAATTAGGCTGCTGCTATCCTTTCAATGATATATTCTGTATAATAGTGACAAGGTAGCCCGAATAGGACACGTGGAAGTGACTCAACTGGTTAACGCTAAATCATAACTGTTTTCCTGATACCATAGCGGTTCTATATTAAAATAAATAATTTCGTGTCTAACATTCCTAGTTTGAAACTGTGGTATCCCTAAGCATTAAGAGCAAATGGCGTAGAATGGGAATAGCAATTTCCGTTGTGCTTTCAGAATACCGTTAAGTAGAAAATAAACAAGTAGTCGGTCAGTCGCTCCACATGATGGGATGATAACTCGGGGAGAAAGTGATCACTTCTGCCGATTCTCATCATCTGTTGAGACCGCCTCGAGCAGAGTTTGCAAGCGGTTTACCTATCAATTAGCTCTATACGATAGCGGCTGCACTTTCCGTTACCAGCTCAAATTACTCTTTGTGCCGAGGACCTTGGAGTCGTGCCCGCGAGCGAACACTTGCGTAACTTGCAGAATCATTTCTCTAGTCCGCAGGTGCACCGACTCGATCCTTATCTTAGAGAATAGTTACTACCTACACCGAGAAGGAAAACTCTTCATGTCAAACTTCACCTAGATACAAGTAAATAAATCACAGGTTAGAACACGCATTCATTCCTGCTCTCAGTCTACCGCATGGTATCTGTGTCATTTGGGATAAATCTTGAAGTTAGCATTAGTTATATAAAAGAATCAGACACTAAGGTTTCAAAATTTCATGTGTCTCGTAACCGTGAAATCTAGAGCATGTCTCTGGCTTTGCGCCGACTAGAAGGTCGCGCGTTCGAGTACTTGGGCATAGGTGCTTATGTGTATTGGGTATATGTGTCAGAAAGTAATAAAAGAAACAGCAAAGCAACATAAACGTAAAATTAGGGAAAACAAAGGAAAGCAGACAAGCAGACAATAAATATACCTATATATTTTTTTTCTTATTAAAAATTATAAAACTATTGTGCAAACATTTAATTTTTTTGTCTCCCTTTCTCGCCAATGAGTCATTTGGATTGCCTCAGAGCGCGGGATGGTGATTTATAAATAAGGGCGCTCAACTCCATGGTCATCAGCGCCCTTTATATTTTTATTTTTTTTTTCTATAACTTTACGTTGACCTTACCTTAACTTTACTTTGGCTTTGCTTTGGCTTTGCTTTGGTCTTGCTCTGGCTTTGTTCTGGCTCTGCTCTGGCTGGCTCTGCTCTGGCTGCGCTTTAGCTCAGCTTTGGCTTTGCTTTGACCTTGCCTTAACTTTGAGTTGGCTTTGCTTTGGCTTTGCTTTGGTCTTGCTCTGGCTTTGTTCTGGCTCTGCTCTGGCTGGCTCTGCTCTGGCTGCGCTTTAGCTCAGCTTTGGCTTTGCTTTGACCTTGCCTTAACTTTGAGTTGGCTTTGCTTTGGCTTTGCTCTCCCTTTGCTCTAGCTCCACTTTGGCTTTGCTTTGGCTTTGCTCTGCCTTTGCTCTGGCTCCGCTTTGGCTTAGCTCTAGCTCCGCTTTGGCTTTGCTCTGGATCCGTCCTGGTACCTCTCTGGCTTCTCTCCCACTTGGATCCTATCTCACTCTAAATTCACTCTGGCTTGGCTCTGGCTAGGCACCGACCCCCATTCGAGCGAGGGGGCCGAAGCATATTAACCGGATGAGATCAGGGTTGAGGGGTTGGCCAAACACCTGGAATGAATGAATGATGGAGCAATTGGTGGAATGATGGTGGGGGAAACCGGAGGACCCGGAAGAAAAAACACCCCAGCGCCATTTCGTTCACCACAAATAACACTTTGCAGTCGCCTGGTATCGAACCCGGGCCGCCTAGGTGAGAGCCAAGCGGTCTAACCACTCAGGCATGGTGCGGCCATAGATATTTAATTTTGTCATAATAAAATATGAAGTCTAATATGTAAGATAACATACAGTTTTCCCACTTAAATTACAGTTAAATTACAATTTAAATGAAACTAAACGGACAGGGCCATTCTTATTAAAATAGACACACCCAAGTTAAAAAATTATTTTATTACAAGTACTTTTTCGGCATTTTTCAAACTCAAATTGCTTCACATGATTAACTATTTTTTTTACAAATTCTTTTCTACATTTTGCATATCAATACCATATACGTTTTAAAATAATGCCTCAATGTTTAGAACTAAATTATTATTATTATTTATGTTTAACAATTTACATTTTTAGAGAGTACAGACAGCCATACAGACTGTGTTTATCTTTTGGAACAATTGTTCAACAGTAATGATGTTCATTCTGTTAATACTTTTGTGAATTTACATTCACACTCTCATTCAGATCTTCAAACTCTGGGGAGCATGGGGAATAATACTCGCTAAAGAAAAACTACTAGCTAGGATTCGAACCCATAACTTCTGGATTTGACGCTTAGCACGCTAACCACCATACCAGAGTCAGTCTCACAAACTTGTGTACTGTAAAACCATTATTTTTAAAAGGAGTAGTTTTAAGTGCTTTGTGTGATTCACGTTTATTAAAGCAAAGTATTTATATAGTAAAATAGAAAAATCAATAAAGAATAGTGACTAGAGAAAGTGATGTTTGGATATAGTTTCTATGTAAATGGAATTATCTCCGTTTCCATATAAACCTTTACGCTGCATAACTCAAATACCACCATTATAACAATTAAGAAGATTAAACTTCCCGCATGGAGTAGGTTACCTCGCCCATCTAATTTAAATAGTTATTAAATTTAAGTCCATAAATCCATTTACTGTATTAAATAGAGACGAAAGTGACAGGAAAACATCTTAAACTGCATAAAGTGGCAGTTATCACGTAGGTGAGACTTGGAAATTCTTAGGAATACCATAATCTGCATCATGAGCAAGATATTTGAATGTTCAATTAACATGAGTTTAGGGAGTGGCTTAGTTAACATTTGTCCCGAATAACTAATTACTAGACGCATAGACACTGAGTAAGTGGAGCGTAATAAACTTACACTTTATCAGAACATCTACGTTGCTCTACTTCTCAACGCTGCAGCTTCTTGAAAATTCCACGACTTTCCAAAGATACTTAAAACAAATTATTCTGATTGGTTTCCACGAAGAGGCAGAGTTGGATAACAAATTCACACTTTAAGTTATTTTCTCGTTGTTTGTCACACCTTGATTCTAGTGCACTTCAGCCAATAAGCACAAGGGAAAAATTCCGAAACGTTTTATCGTGTATCTATTGTACAGGGAAAGTATTACGTTACTTTAAAATTTCGATATAGATATCTCATTGGCAATATACGTTTTGAGGCATCCTCAATTAAACAATTTAGATAACACTTCTGTGTCATTGGAACATAACTTGAAACTTGTAACTTCTTTTTTTGTGTAATTTACGTGCTCCAACGTTAAGTCATATCGGACAAAGAATGAAAAGAATGAAATGATGCTCTAGTGAGACCGGGTTTCTTGGAGCTTAGAGTTACCTGTCATTCGTCTTTCAGAATAAGAAAAAAAAAACGGAAAGAATCTTATCCAGGTAACTCATCCTGACCGAGATTCGAACTCGGGACCTCTTGAACGTGAGGCAGACACGCTATCATCTACGTTACCGAGACGGGCACGCGTAAGTTGAATAAATATATACATTATCAATATTTAGTTCAACATCTTGCTAAAGAATAATTAAGTTATGTACTATTAATTATTTTGCAGCATATATTTCTCTAGCTGAAGTGGAAATACAATAGCATTTGCTATTAACTCGTAAACAGCGATCATGAAGTTCCTTTTAATGCTTTTTGACATTTTCTATTTTACAATTTTTACTGCTGGAAAATTGTACATTTTATATCCTACGTATTCAAAATTAGCTTAGTTATATATTTTTTGTGCAACGCTTGGAAATCTCTTAAAACTATTGTTTAAGTATACATATATATATATATATATATATATATATATATATATATATATATATATATATATATTGTAATTTACGTCCTCGAACGTTAAGTCATATCGTACGATGAATGAAATGGGTGAAATGCTGCTCAAATGAGCACAGGATCCATAGAGCTGAGAGTTACGTGACATTCGTCCTTCAAGATAACGGAAACCCCCGGAAAAACTTATCCAGGTATCTCGTACTAAACAAATATTTTGTGAACTTCTAAAATTAAGAATTAACAATAAAATTTCCAGAGAGAAAATTAATATCGATCTTCGGAGGTTTGCTGGAGAATCTCACAACTTTGTGAATTATTCGTCATTGCAAATACCGAATAATACATCGCGAAATGTTCAGAAAATTTGCAAGAAGTCCAGATTCTCAAAACCCCCTATTCCTTGATACTTATGCTTACCTTAAACGTTGCATATTTAACTTTTCATTCAGTGTTCTGTATTCTCTGGATACATAATATCGGAAATAAGAGATGAAGCAAAGTTTGGGTACCTAAAGAATGAAAGCTTCCTAAGATAACAGAAAAGTAAGTTTGTTCCTAAAGTCAGCAGAAAACATTCCACGTTTGCAATCTATGTGTAGCTGGCGCCGACGTGAAAACTACATTTAAATACGTTCAAATGCAAAGTCAGCAATTGATTTTCAAATCTAAAGCAACTTGACTTGTTCTGAACGCTATGGATCTGCTACTCGACATTGTCAATACACCTGGGCGTTGAGCTGTGCACTGTTTCCTCATACCAGAAGCGGTGGCTGCGGAATTACCTGCTGACACAACACAGAACTAGCAGCAACTGGTTCTAGACCGCCCCCGATAAGCGTTGGGGACTTGTGAATAAATTAATGCCACTGGGACACAAAGAGTAACTTGACATTGTCCGACGTCCTTACGGTTTTGTTAGTATCGTTACGTAATAATTACATGGTTTCCGTTGTTGGCATCTTCGTTCTGCTTCTACATCTTAACATTAACTGCTATTGTCTAGTTCGTTTGTCGTTACTCTTGACAGACTTAAGAATTCCAAAATATGCTCTTACTCGCTTTGATAGGTTTTAATTGCCTGACATATCTGACAGGCCTCGTTCTTCTTCTATTTCCTGACCTGACTGTGTATCGTACATTAGTTAATTCATTATACTGTTTTGCTTCTGATGAAGGTGCATGGCTTATGATGCGGCCTACACGACCATGGCAAGATTCGGAGGGGAGATGTAGAACCTTGGCTTACAGGGTCCTGACGGGGGAGGAAGGTGTGCGTAAAGAGATACTAAGGCCGGCCAACCCTGAGAAAAGAGGTAGCAGCAGAGGGAAAGGTACCTAACAGCTACAGCGCGGATAGGAGAAATTACATCAAGGCCTTGAGGGTCGTTTCAGAACCATGGTGTGTGTGATGATGGTTGCACTGGTCTACCGGGGCGTTTCTAGTCAATAGTAGGGACCCTGCCCTCAGCAGTGCCGTGAATCCTGTTGGTCGCCCTGTGTCTTCTCTCACCTCATCCTACCTCCTGGGGATGCCCCTCTTGGGGAATAGGCACTACACATCAAGCATGCCCGACGCACCGAATCCCTCCCTAAGATTCTATCCTATTTATCCTAATGAATTAGTAAAGCGATTTTTACAATACGTTAATTCTAATATCAATTAAGAATAGCTTCATAAGAATTAATTAGTGATTCCTTTATTGGAAAATAATATCCAGTGTTGTGGTATATCTTAAGATGAAGTAAGAGCAACTGAAACGGATGGTGTATCCCAATTCTAAACTTCCCTTTAGAGAGAATCTTGTTGGATATTTTTTATTTTCTCCAATGTGGCTCCAACGAACTGCTTAAATTACCACATGTTTAAGAGCAATGATTGGCCAATATAAAATATGCATGTTAAATTTGTTGAGAATAATCTTACTTAATTAAAATGCACAACTCACACAATTTATGTTAAATCATAATTGTGGCCTTAGTCATTTCCAAGGGTATGTATAGTTTGTTACTGCTTTGAATTTTGAAATTCTTAAGCACTTTTGCGCCCTTATACTCATCATCATCTTAAGCACTTTTAAGTGGTAATTCAATATTCGTATTTTTCCGGTAGTAGTGTACAAAATATGACATGTTAGAGCTATCACTCAGCGATACAGCTTTTAAAAATATCAATAGATTTAGCCATCTTTATCCTTCTTGTATCTATATAAAACAAATATGTAAATATCGATTAACAAGAAATTGAAGGAAGAATCAGCTCTTGTAGGAATGGTTTGTTGAAGCTGCTACAAGCTGCTCCAGTGGTGAATGTTGATGTTTTTCTTAGCTATAGGACAGATATATACGACAGCAGTGGTCTGCAAGAGCTCGAGACAGAAGAAAGTGGAGATCCATGGGGAAAAAAACACAAGTGCAAGCTTAAGAGTAGGCGAGAGCGAGTGGAAGTGAATAAATGCGAATAGGAACAAGAAAAGTTTACGAAAACCGACGCAAACCCAACACGGAATGGTTCATCTTTTTGAAGTCAACACAGCTACCCCAAGTACAGGAGGCCTTGCCCTTCATGGTAGAGCCTGTTTAGTTAACTCATGTGCAGTTTGGCCGACTCCTTTGACGAACCCTTATAATCGTTTTACAACCCGGCCCTCCTCTCAGTCCTTTCTGCAAGGTTTCCACCTTTCTCGATACGTCATGGGTATCGTACGAGGTTTCGTCTAAATAATTTATTTTATGTCCATTACTGCGAAACTTCCTTAGTTTGGACATATATATCACCAAGCTACAATTCTACTGGATTCCATAATGACCCTTAACTTATTTAAAGTACGGCATTTGAAATCCAGCTCCTTTAGGAGGCCGCGCAAAGAACATTGCCCATAAGGAAACTCACAAATTTCTTGCAAATGTGCAACCAATTCGTCTAAGGTGGGCACTCTCCCTTTTGCATAGAATCTATAAATTTCTCGCCGAATTAAATCGCATGTGAAATTATGGACTTTAGAGAAACTTTTCCGTTTGTTTTCACAGTTGATCGGCGTCTTTGCTATTCGTTTCCTCACAATATTTCTTACTGTATTTCTGTGAATACCCAGAATTTATCATCAGGTTCATTGCACGACTCCTTACCAAGATTATTTGTCTTAATATTTATATGTGTTCAAAACAAGCACTTCAATTTGCTTAGAAACAGTTGCCACTATAACTTTGTCTTTTGGGGCTTTTCCAGTAATATAACTCGGCCCAGTTATTCACACCATTGTCATCACTTTGAAAGTTATTTACTGCATTTACCACTGCATTTCCCTCTCACGGTCTCCACAACGTGACACACAACGAATTTCTGCACGTAATGAAACAGATCAACTGGAAGTTGGAACTATGACAACTGAGACTCCACGTGGAGTAAACATGTGACAGTCACTTCGAGAATATCAGGGCTGCTATTGGTCCTCAACGACAGTGTTCCATTTCTGAAGTGTGGAGATAGATTTATGACGGTCATTAGTGGGCGGGAGGGTATTTTCCTTTGAGGGGCAAACTGCACTCGGGTTCACTAGACAGACTCTACCTAATAGGCTATCTCTAATCTCTCTACTTGGCCGGGAGTGAAAGGACAGACAGAAGGAGGTGGAGATCCATGGGCGAAGAATACAAGTTCAAGCTTAAAAGTAGGCGAATACGAGTGGAAGTGAATAAACGCGAATAAGAAGAACAATAATTTACGAAAACCGAGGCAAACCCAACACGGAATGGTCCAACTTTTTGGAGTCAACACAGCTACCCCTAGTATAGGAGGCCTTGCCTTTCATGGAACGTAATAGGCTATCTCTAATCTTTCTACGTGGCTGGGAGTAAAAGGACAATACCAGTAAATTTGGCTGATAAATTAACTTGCTATTGGAAGCGAGTTGTCGACTGTTTGAAGAAATGCACATCTCAACAACATATTGACTTCTCATTACCGAATCTTTTGAGTTATTCGATTTCCTGTCAACATGATTTCACTGGAACCCTAACTGTCATGGCTACCTTGCCTTAAGTAATTGTTTTTCCTTTACACGGAATTCGCTAATGACTTTGTTCTTACAACGCAGTCGTAACTCATCCTTGTAATATTATGCAGTTATTTCTAACATACGAAAATCATTTAGCCCATTATTTATTGGTCTCCATGTTACTTGTTTATTATTGTTAATGATTCGTATTAATACAAAAAATGAGTTAAAGTTTTTCTCATATACTACTTACAGAAGTGAAACTACAGAAATGTTCAGCAAGCTTACTAAAATGTTTACATAAATGTTATATTTCTGTTTCATTTCCATTGATAATGTGTTTATTATAACCAACTAATCGCTTTCTGGAAACAAATATTTTACAAGGTTTTATAAAACTTAGTTTGATATATTACGTGTAAAAATTATATACTCCCTGAGCTAACGGGTCTTAACGTTGATGGATATAACATGAGTAATTTGGAAGTGTTTGGATCCCCTTAAGTCATTATTAATTTACTTCAAAAAAACTTGCCAAGCCAAAATTGCATTTACCGGACAAACTGGAATTGAAAGAGATTACCGTTGCCACCTACCTTTTTCTTTCCTTTTAGGGAAAGTACAAGGGGTATTATTACTTGATGAGTCTTCAAACTAATCGCAGCTTAGACTGTCGCTTTCACTTATTTTTATTTCAACAGAATTTTGAATTTTAAGAGGTGCGAGTAACCACAGACAGCATGCCATTCTTCCTGATCACCATGTCTGACGAAGGACATGTGAACTTTTCTCGTAAGTAATGACTGCAAATATATGTACTTACATTAATGGTTCATTTTTAATTTCTATACTACCTGAGGTATTGTATTCCACACAAAAATTCCATTCTAAGAGTCACATTTGTGACGCCTTGGATCAAATATAAAGTTTAATGGAAAAGGGCTAACATGCGTGTTTAAAAACCAAATGTGTTTAAATACCAGGATTTTCCCGAAATACAAAATAAAATTTTAAAAGAACCCCCTAAACAACCACAACCACGGAAAATTTTCGGAAAATATTTATTTTCTCAGAGATGAATGTCATACGTTTTACAATATTTCATCACGATTTAAACATATATCACGAATTTTATTGAAGATAGCCTCTGAAGTTCTGTTCATTATGGATGTTAAACCGTAACAGTTAAAGTGGAGTTTTACTCCACAAAAATGTAGATCTTATTAAAAGTCACAATTTATGTCCAGCTCTAAAGCTAGCTGTTCTCAGATATTCCTTGTTTTCTCAATTTTCAGATAGTTACACTTTTCTTAAATATTAAATCCTTATTAGCATTATTAAAATATATTTGTTACAAGTCATTTCAAGAAACCGCATCTTAAATATTTAACTATCTCTTTAAACAACAGTATTCTCTTTTTTTCTGAGTTACGTCCTGCAACGTTGGGAGGATTCATACAACAATAGTGTCTGTAGTAGCTGGGCTAGAAAATATATGGGCAAGCTATCAATCAGCGACAAGGAAAGAATTAAAAATGTCAAGGCCAGCTTTCTGAAGAGTGCACTTGGAGCTGGAAAAATTTTCACTGAACAGATATATGTACCTAGTGTCTAAGAACGTTTCTGTTTAGAGGATCTAAGGATAAGAATGACCCTGCCATCTAATCAAAGAATTATATGAAGGATGGCAAAGCAGAGGATACCAAATTCTTCTGCACAGATGCAGAAGAATCGTTGGACTGTTACTTTGTATCAAAATTTTTCAAAACCTCCAACCTGATGAGAAATGCGTGTGCAAATACTGTAAAACAAGGTAAACTTTGTTGCTTCTCACAGTGCAAAAATAGAATAGGATGGTTAAATGATCTCATCAAAGATAAAGATAAAATGTAACCGTGCAGAGTGTATCAAAACTTAATGCTCATCCTAGTTCATCTTTCTCTTAATAATATGTAGCAGGATGAATTAAATAGGTGAAATAATACTCAAATGAGCCCAGGGTCCAAAGAGCTCGAGTAACTCGTTATTCGTCTTTCAGGATGAGTGAAACCCTCGGAAAAAGAGTATCCAGATAATTCACCCTGACCGAGATTCGAACGAGACCTTTTGAATGTGAGGCAAATTGAATTTTCTTATTCCCTTGTATCTAAATATGAACATACAGTAAAACTATTTCTACAAATGTTTATCTCGTTTAATATGAAGTCGGCAGAAGAATAGTTTCAAGAGTGGAGAGGATAGCGAAAATCCCGTGAGTGCCACACATTAGGTTTCTCTTTTCTCGTTATTATTCAAATAAAACTAAATTTCAAAGTGATTAAATAACGACCAGTTGACTTCAGTTAAAGTTTATTGTATTCCCCAATTTCCATTCTATATACAAGTACATATGTCTAACTCAACTGCCATGAAGTTGATAGAAAAAATAAAGATCTCTACGAACAATTTGTAAAAGAGCTCAGTCGGTAGAATACCTGTCTGCCATGCTAGGGGTCCCGGGTTCGATTCCCGGCTGGTGTGGGGACTTTTCTCCAACCAAGATGATTCCCCATCTTCCCCAGAGTCTGGAAGTATGAATGAGAGTATCAATGTGTGCGTGATCTAATAATTAAAACCCAACGAATACGAGTTAACACCTTCGATATATTCCAAAGGAGAACGGCCGCTGATGTGACCACTGCAGTTAAAGGCGGGATACAAATGAACAATAAAAAAATTGTACAGGAGGGGGGGACAAAAGGATGTAATCGCAAAACCGTCTTTTTTATCGTAGTTTATAACTATTGAAGTAAGCAAGGTGTCTTTCTAACCATCAGTTATAAATTAAAACTCAATATATAATGGTTTCAGAGTAGAAGGATATGTTTGCTTATAATTATGTGTAGAATGGTATGATATTTATAAAATTTAAAATAATTGAAATATGATAATGAAACTTACAAAAGCTGCTTAGTCACCCAATTTTTATACTTACTGTCAAATATAATTATATGTAATTACTTGCAAATATGACCAATTAGTGCTCAAGTTTTTCTCGAGAAGCAAGGCAGGTGAAAAGACGATTAGAAATAGACGTTTCGGGAGTGTGCATCTCTACCATCATGATATTTATTAAATGTTATAACCCCAAATTAATCACTGGATATAACACAAAAACAAATACTAAACGCTATCAAAATTCGCATTATTGAACAAAAGACTGTTTTCAGTAAATTAAATGCCAGGCCAGGAGATGGCGTTGGTATATAAAATTAATTTGGTCAAAGAAACGCAACTACTTAACTTGATTATCAAGCTGTATGATATGTGCTTTTTAAGTCAATGGATTTCCATTTTTAGGCCGGTTTCCAAGAGGAGCTGAACTGAAATCCAGCATCACGATTAAGCGTGCTCCTCTCGGAGGAAATGACCAAAGCCTCCTTAATTCTCCGCTCCCAGTAACTACTGCATTTTGCCAAGATGATCGTCTCCCAAAAGTTGGCTCTTTGGTCGTTATCGAAACAATGTTCTGCCAGCCGAGACTTCTCAGGTTGCACTAAACGAATGCTCCGTTCATGTTCGTTTATTCAGGTCTTATGACCAAATAAAGTTTTACATTCATCAAAATTACTTTCATTGGTCATATTGTTGTCATTCGGAGCATGGCTATTGCACTGAGAGCACTCGAGAAACTATGCATGAGAGTGCAACAAGTTTCTTACGTTTCTGTTGGTGTATCTATAACATTAAAGCTATTACAGCTTGAGAATCGTGTTTTTTAGTTTTGTCCCGGATTCTTCCCAAAATAATAAATACATTAAACAAAGTTAGTGTCCAACTGTCAATGCTCTATGTCAACATCAGTGCCATGAATGAACTGTGACTGAATAATATCAGGAGTTTAACATCAGTTCTACTTTTGCACCAATAAAATTCTCCAGCCCACACACTGATAACCTGCACGTGTAATCGCCCATACTACTGCCACCATTATGTAACCTTGACATCGCTAGTGTGTTTGTTTCGCACGTGGAGTACTAAGAGTAATTAGCATACTTGCTTATTTTGGGGAGTTCAAAACCATAAACTGACGTAAGCATGTTCGTATTGGTAATTAAAGTTAATGCTCCGAGCTTGTGATTACAACTTGCTTGTGCTCGTGTAACCTACTTGTCAGCTGAGGTGTCATTTCCTTTAAAATATGACGATGATAATTTGCGGGTTGTTATGCTAAATTTTGCAGGCAACATTGGGGGACCCTGTGAAATGCTTATACTTAAAGTAACAGGTGAAATTACATCAAAAACAGCGCTAAACTTATGTTTTTTCCCCTTGTTTCTCACACAGAAAATCGTTGAAGCAGTTTTGCCAACGTGATAAATCGTATTTCTTTTTATACGGCCAAGGCCAATTTTTAAGATGTATGTTGAAGAAATGCTTCATTAATCTCTTATAGGGTGCCAAAATATTGCATAAAACCTATTTTCCTTGCGAATTAAAATGCATGATGCTCATAAATATGGGCATGTGAATTACGTCAGAGTTTGGGTTGACACTCAATGAAATATGTGATAAAATTGCCTCTTACATATATAAGTACCTAACATAAAATTGCAAGTTCGTTATTCAAATAGCCACTTGTTGAGCCAAAATTACGACATCGTTTCTTTTGTGGACTTGATACTTTATAGCAATGCAAGTACACACTTAAAATATGGGCTACGGATTAGTACACAAGGCTACAACGGCCCTATTTGATGAAAATTTACTGTAGTACTGAGCAGTATGCCCATCTATATATTCCAGGCAAATCTTAAACAGTTTTGATATTCATCAAAAATTAATTTTGCAACTTTGGGAGAAAATAATACACAATTGGAAGATTACATAACACTATTTACATCTCAGAGAAAATGTTGGAAGTGTCCTCCACCAGCATCTATGGATCGTTGGTCCCATTTCCTTTGATAAAACTGTAGACACTGAAGTTTATATGGGTATCTTCAAGACATTTGTGGAGCAGCTGGATGATATAGAATTGAGAGAAGGTTATTTCCAGCAAGATGGACAAACGAGTCATACATCTAATGACACCATGGAACTTGTAACTGATTTTTTAATAATCGAATGTTCTCAAAATGTCTGTGGCCCCCCAGATCCCCTGACCTACCACGCCGGATTCTTTATTGTGGCGGTATCTAAAAATAGAGTGCACAAGAATAGGCCATGTATAATTGATGTTCTCAAGGAATCCGTTCGAACCGAAATAAGTAACATTGGCGAGGATACTCTCCGTAAAACTTCAGAGAATATGGTGAGACAAGTGCAAACACGTATAGATGCTGCTGGAGGACACTTAGAACATTTTCTCTGGGATGTAAATAGTGCAATGTAATCTTCCATTTAGTATTATGTTCTCCAAAAGTTTCACGTGTGCCCTATGATTGGCTCAGGTTTATATGGATCGCACTATATTATTGGTGTAGACATTGGTGATAGTGTACGCATTATATAAAATTAATAGAAGTTTTTCAAGAAGTTGACCGAACTAAAAACAGCAGCCTCAAAGAAGCATTTAATAAAAAACTAAATGAAAGGGCTGATAAAATATGTATTTCGAGTATGAAATTGTATAATACAAAAGCTTCTACGTTACAACGAAGTAGGCCGTGCCGTGGCTGAGTGGTTAAACCGCTCGGCTCTCACCAAGGTGGCCCGAGTTTGATCGTAGCCGACTGTAAAGGGAGATTTGTGGTGGACAATACATCGCTGGGACGGCGGATTTTCTCCGAGATATGCTGTTTTCCCCGCCCTCCCATTCCATCGGTGCTCCATCTCACCTCATATATCATCAATCTCACCGCCTGCGGTACCACGGGTGTTTAATATTACACATTTACGACGAAGTAAAGAAACGTAATTAATCACATTTTAAATGTAAAATGAAGAAAATAGAAATAAAATCATTAAATTATTTTGGAAAAAAGTCGTAGAAGAACAGCCATTCTGAAATCGATTCAGACACAAAACGAAGACATAGTGTATGGATTGATCGCCGAAGTTCAGAAAAATAAGAAGCGCTGCAGATATAAATCGTGTGAAAACCCTAAATACCACCTTTTTAACTGTTGCTGATACCTTAATATTTTACTTTAGCAAAAAGTTGCACTTTGCCAAGTTCCTTTTGTTCTGCTCTCTATTCTCAAAGACAAAGATTTAAACAGCATAAATTACATTTAAATCTGGCACTTTAATGAAAAAGTATAACTTAAAAGCAATTTATTAGGAAGAAGAAACAAGATTAATATTATATGGGGTGGGGACAGAAGAACACTTCAAAATGCATTTATATCTTTCGGAATGAAGGGTGTTAATACTATTTGACCAATTATAACTTTGTAAATCAGATCTGATTTACTGTCTACAAAGTGTACTTTGAACGCCTCTCTATGCAATTAAACACTTTGGCAAATCTTACCAGTTTTTAAATATTTATCTCCTGCATTACGCTTTATTCTCTCACGCTTGTTTGCAATTATTACTGAGTCTGTAAGTGTATACTATATCAAAGAGCGCAGTTCACTTCCAAGGAAGTTCATAAACTGATTAATTCGATATTATCGCAGTGATATTCAGATTGTTAGCAGACACATCTCTTAGAGTTCTCGTAAAGAAATTCTGTACTTACATTGTGGATCTTATTTCAGAATGACTTCAGGCTATGTTAGAAAATCCAGTAGGAAGCTAATTTTAACGGAAGACCACGATGTGCTTTGGCAGACTTTCTGCCCCATAGTGTCGCTGATGAGTCCCAAGAGGTCTAAGCCAGAATTCTAGCGAAACAGCAGAACTTCCATACTGGGAGGTGGAATTTAACAGCACCTTCAGTGGAGACCCCAAAAGAAATCTTCATCCCTGGGAAATAGGTCACAACAGAATCAGTAATATCTCCAGTAGAAGTATTGCCTTCGTCGAAATTTAAAGAAGTAATAAAGACACAATGAAGAACCAGACGATCGCATACAATGACATCCTCTACATATATTTTGGAGACAAAAATTGGTAGCAAGTATGTACTGGGCCACGAGAAACTTGCTCCATAATACGTAGTACATTCAACACCTATTTTTCAGAACTGAAAGCAGATAGAAACTTCTGTTTTTTTTAAATGCATGTGGGCATGTGACAGAGATGGCAGCACTGTACAGTGTAGAGAACTCTAGTGGGAGCGACGAGAGCTAGGACTGTCTTTGATACTTAAAATGGCGACGTTTTCGTTGTAAGAACGGCGTGTAAACATTCGTTTTCTCCATTTTCGTGGTGTGACACCTGTTGAAATTCATCGCCAGCTGAGTAAGACATGTGGTAATGGTACCATGGATGTGTCTAATGTGCGTTCCTGGGTGCGACCGTTTAATAAAGACTGCGACAACAATAAAGTCATGCGACAACAATAAAGTCATGCGACAGTAAACCAACAAATACAACAAACCAAGACAGTTGCAAGCATCGCCTCCAAAATAGGCATTTTCGTAGGATCTGTGCACACAATCCTGCATGAAGATCTGAAAATGCTCAATCGCAAACCTCCAAAACAAGGTTCTCCACTCGCTGGATCATGTCGTCAGAGCAGCTGGTGCGAGGCTGTTACTGTCTTGGTTTGTTGTCACACGATGCTCTGCCTTTATTGAACTGTGACACCCAGGAACGCACATTAGAAACAACCATGGTATCATCACCACATGCCTCACTCAACTGGCATTGAATTTCAATAGGTGTCACAGCACGAAAATGGAGAAAACGTATGATTACGCGCTGTTCTTGCAATGAAAACGTCACCATTTCAAGTTTCAAAAAGTCCTATCTCTCGTCACTGCCACTAGAGTTCTATGCACAGAGCTGCCATCTCTGTCTCATATTCACAAAGGGTCCACATGCATTTTGCAGAAAACCAGAAGTTCTTATCTGGTTCCAGTTCTGAAAAAAAAATTAGGTGCTATAACTTGAACGTACCTCGTACTGGAGGAATATCCTGTTCGAGAAAGACGACTGCATCTGAAGAAACAAGTCGGTCACTTTCTGTCACATGCCGTCATGAGCAGTATGAGAAGCTAATAATAACTATGGTGAAGTATATTCGATCACTAATTGTGAGGACAATACACGGTATTACAGAATGCCATGTTTTTCATTTGAGCGTGATGCTTGTTAAATGCACACTTTTGGGCAGTTGTGGAGACAAGTTCCTATTTCTCGTGTATTTGATTTCTAAAAGTATAGTTAAAGCTTTATCTCTCTGATGTTTTTTAACATATTGTGACAAAGTATTTGTGTACATATACCAAGAAGGATTTTGCTTTCTATTGAAAATATGTTTTATATATATATATATATATATATATATATATATATATATATATATATATATATTCAAGTTATCATTTAATGCTCTCCCTTGGATACGTTTACTTTGCATATTATGTATATTAACCACTTTAGGTTTACTGGCATGCAAAGGGATGACGAAATTCCAGCACACCGGAGGCACTGATGTGAGTCTGACAATTGACAGATAATATACGAGTTAACAAACAATATACGAGTACGATATGTCTGCAAAGAACAAATCTCTTTAAATCCGTACTGTTTTCGCCCACGTGAGAAAAGGAAAACTGTAATGACGTCAAATTAATGAATAAAGGGATAAGTTAATAAAAATCTAATCCAAATCCCAAAGGCAAACAAGAATTGTAGTTCACCATTTACCGTGCGCTTTATTTCAGTAGTTGACCACTATTTGATTATCGCTCCAAACAGTGGCAACTGCTGACAATAGTAAGCCAATATTACAAGTATCCTCACACATAGTCAACAAAGTTTATTGACCCAGAGCGAAATATTGATTGTAATACTAAACTTAACATTATGTTAATAAATTATATTAATAGAGAGCTACAAATAACAAAATTGACAATTTATAATAGACAAGAACCATAAAAGTTCCATGCGCTTTCACTTTCTGAAAAAGCAACATAAGATTGCATAAGTAACATGAAACTATGTATACCATTTTAAACAAAGAAGCAAAATAGGAACGTGACACTGAAGGAAGAGGACCTACACTGCACTACATTTCACCAATTCAGCCAAAGGCTGCATTATCCACAACAAACTCTGACCTTCGCCTAAACCTCCAGGGCTTTAATGAGCAGACATCCTGGTCCATCAGAGTCTATGATTGGCTGTTGTCAAGGTTCTTCTCATAGTGACCTGCTGGTATAATAATACCAAGGATCAAGATGCGTTTATGTGGGCGGAGTAATCACTGCAGCATAATGACTCCATCCAGTAGACTATCTGGTTCAACGATGCAGTAGTCTTGCGAGATTGCACGGTGAAACCTCCAGGCTCCAGGATGTGTTCTACATAAACATCATTTGTTAATGTCACTCTCCTTCTTAAAGAACATGTTGTAAAGAAAAGATCCTATCACTCCATGTATGTATTGTTTCATGTTAGTATACCAGAGGAAAGGAGTTCCATCATTGTGCCAAGTTCCATCCACATGCCCATACAATGCTCAGTTGTAACCGTATCTTGGTGTTCTTTCTTCATATTAAAATTTTGAAGGGGCATAGATCTATATTGAAACTTGAAATATACCTCGATGAGTAAACTGAAAAATTCATAGAGGAATTGGAAGAAAATGTCTTTGAAATTCAGAGAAATTTGGCCGCACGCGTTTCTGTTATAGGTGTTTGGAGATCATACTCAACTGGATTGCATTTCCAGGTAGTTGATATATATATCCAAGCCTTGAAAAGTTTATTATAATTACTGCACTTACATGTTTGGTACACAAAATTGCTACACATCCAATGATTTTATTTTAAAAAGGTTTTAATGGAAAGAGGTTTTACTGGTTTGAAGTGTCAACTGAGATGTTTTCAGAACAATTCAAATACACAATCAACCTCAGCGAAAAGTGAAACATGGAACTTCAATTTTCATTCAGACCAGACTCTATCTTAGAACTCGATAAACGTAACACTGAAATCAAATGTGCATCGCTGGTACTGCTGACAGTCACACAATGTGACTGAAACACAGTAATATTTGGTGATCTTTCCTCTCTCTGGCAGTTCGCCATCTAATATTTCAGATATCAAGGTGTGTTTTCCTGCAGATTAATAGCTTCTATATTTGGAAAATCATAACATTATAATAGAAAGGATTATTGAATATTTAAAAAACATCTGCCATTTTGTTTTGGTCAAAATTTGTTAGTTTGTTCCGGAAAAGCTTCTACAATATCCTTATATTTGATGACACTATCATGTGCTAAATTTACAGCAGAATTCAATGAAATGTATTGCAACTCCTTGGCAATATGATCACGAATATTTTGAGCTTATGCAGATGCATCTTTGTCTTATCATTGTCTTTTCCTTTTGACTCCACATCTGTCAAACAAAGGTAAAGTAAGGCCAGTAATAAAAACCAAATCCTTAATCCAATAATGTCGGGCAATTTTGGAATGCCCAAGTTGTGTTGTTTCAGAAGGCATATTACGTGCGTACGCAGCTCGAAGGATCGTTCACGTGTTTTAACTCTACTCGTCCTTCTTATTTGGTAATAATATTGTGACTGCCTGGGTTACGTAGATTCGGAAACCCGGCTTGCAGAAATCTAAAACATTTTTTGCTGCAGTAAAAAGACTTGATTTTGACAATCATCAGTCTTCAAGATCAACTCAGTGCTCCACCGCACGAAAACAAATTGAAAGAAATCACTGCGGTACACTTCAAACGTCGACTATCGCAATAATCAACACACAACTGCCGCTTCTAACACTTTGCCGGTATTCATACCCCAGCCATTGTTTCTAGAATGCGGTGGGCATTTCGAGAAATTTCTCGGCAACAATAATAGACCGAGCGCTCCGGAGTCCCTCTCTATCTCTTTCTCTCCTACCTAAGCGCCCGGTTCCGGCTTGTCGCGGCAGCACAACAATGCAATCGGTGACAATATGGTAGGATCATATATTTAATTATCTATAGCCAAGGCCACTTAATGACATCCACACATAACGTTGTTGAGACTTATTGCTTTTGTATAGAGTGCTTCTCGATGGATAATGAAATGCAAAACAGTGCACATTGTAAGAATTTTGTTAATTTTTCTAGAAATATTTTTTAACTTTCCAACGAAACCGTTTATGTAAGCAATAATTTACGTACGCCATCAGTTGCAAATTAGGCAAAAACTTGCCAATCGAGAACCAAATTTCGTAATAATAGAACCACAGTTCGGAAATCTATTTCCCTGTAGAGCGGCCTTTCCAAGAGAAGAGAATACCAAATTCTCCAGTATCTACTCCCTATATGTTTGTATACCATATCTTCATTTGTTTCATCAAGAGCATGGGAACTGAACAGAGAAGTAATAATTTTATTTTTAGTTATTCTGCTATATTTTTGGCTGGATCTGATGTGTGTTCTATACTGTCTTTCGAGATAAATTGATTACTTTGAAGTAATGGATTAATTTTGGATCGAGCTTTTCAGCAGCAATTGCTAGATTTTCACAAATTTACGTCTGAAAAAAAATTCAGTAGTGCGAAATGAGATGAGAAATTCTGCAATTAGCACAAAAATAAGGTCTTTGAGCATAGTTGGTGGCCCATTCAACTGTTTCATGTGTTTTACTTTAGACAAAATGTGTTCGAAGCCTCCAATAAACGTGATTCTTTTGCCTCACTATATTCTTCAATGTGCTTTGAAATAGAACGTTTTATGTTATTATGTGATAAACAAATACACAGTGTCCAATTAATCTTTGCCATATTAGACAAGGCACATTGTCATCCTCTGATGTAAATATATACTTCCCGCTCCGAGTTAAACACTGGTACATTACGCGAACTCCTTTTGAGAGGGTATATCGAGTGGATGATTGTAACTGGTACACCTTCAACCATGAGCATCAAAAACAAGGTACTGACAAATGATGCCAGCCTCGGAGCCCTGCCTTAGTTTCAAAGATATCTCAGAACAGGCTGAACGAGTTTGAAATTGAATAATGATTAAATTGTTTTAACTGAGTTTATTTTATACACTTTAGTGTTGCTCTCGTCAGTCAAGTTACAATTACTTTGCAACAAATGATTTGATTTATTGAGCTTTGTATAAACGCTTCTGTCAAAGATATTGATGTATTGTATTAGGATTAAGATTGATCAGCTGGAAGGCCGCAGAGCAACACCGTACGTAGATCATAGTATGTTCTCTGTGCTTCCAACGTTAACCCTAGAGGAAGGGATAAAGTGGAGATCTCATGGGGGACTGCATACGACACGAGCTCGTCTTGTCATCTTGGATCAGGTGATCATAGAATGAAACGAGCTACTATCAAAAAAGTCAGCCAGCCAATCATAGCGCAAATTCACCCTCCCGCCGCAACATATTAATCCAGAAATATGTGAAGATGTGAACAAGAAAGAGAAGAAGAAAATTGTGGATACATGGAGTTCGTAGTAGAAGACCAACCAACCCAATATTTTCCTACCAAACCACAAATAACTTTAACACCAAAGTTGTCGGTCCAACGACAAACGAACCCAGTACCCTCCATTACCACGTTCGGTTGAATTGTCAATAATTTCATTTTTTATTTCTTTTTTCACATAACCGGTGTGTAGGAGATGTCACCGTACGAATTACTTCTAAGAAGGGCTTCACGAGTCCAAAAGCTTGGGAACGCCTATGCTATGGGCAAGTGTTAGAGAAAGTAACAATAATCACTGCAACAGTCACTTGGAGTTTGTAGGACCACTAAAAGAAACGCACTCTCATTCCCTTGTATTAATGTAATTAAATTTTGTATAGTAAGTTGTGTCCCGTACATAAGTGCAGGTGCCTGGGAAACATTTGACATTTTCCAGACAGACAATGTCATCGTATAGCAACGTCATGGCCACCCGCGGTCCACTCTGTGGGAGATGCTTTAGAGCCGACCGATGCTGCGCGAAAATCGCTAAATGCTGCGTTCTCTTTACAGGAAGAAGATAGATTGTTCTGGACATTGTCCAACACGAACCTAGTCCGCCCACGGACATGACCGCTTTCACCACAGCTTCCTCCGCCGTCGCTTATCAACTTCACATTTCACTAATGTGTGCTGCGAGATTTCTGTCCTCACTCAGAGTGATATTCCCTTTATCTGTTAATTGAAAATGAAACACACTATACGCCCCCCCCCCCCCAAGAATGGGCTAATATTATTACGTTATTCTCAAGTTTAGGTTGTTGTTTTGCTATGGAAAAATCAAAGCTAGCTTTTATTTATATTTCATTTACTTAAAACAGAAAAACGCCAGTTCGTTAAGAATCAGTGAGGTAGTTCATCATAGCGATTGAATATGTCTCAAAATAGCTTCGATTAAGTAGAAAAGAAAGAAAACTCTGTTGCACTCACGTGAATTTCTCTTCACTTTCTGATGTTTGCTAGTGTATGAGTACTCAAGTAAATTTACAATTTATTCAAATATATATATATATATATATATATATATATATATATACGAGGTACGTCCAGAAAGTAAGTTCTGTTTGGTAATAAAATTAAATTGTGTACAGATACAGAAAAATCATTTATTGCACAAAATTCTACAACTCTTAAACTACTTTTCCACTTAACTGCCGAAATTTTGCAGACATTTGTCATAGCAAGGCACAAGTTTTTGTATACCTTCTTCATAGAAGTTTGCCGCCTGTGTCTTCAACCAGTTGGAAACATTTTTTCAGCTCTTCGTCATTGTTGAATTGTTGACCACCAAGGAAAGATTTGAGAGGCAAAAATAGATGAAAGTCGCTAGGAGCGACGTCAGGGCTCTACGAGGGGTGGTCACACCGTCCCAGCCAAATCCCTGTAGGATGTTTTTCGTCGCATTTGCAGTGTGTGGTCGTGCGTTGTCGTAAAGAAACACAACACCTTTTGACATCGCAAATTTGCCGATAAATTTCAATTGGTTTCACTGTCCTAGCATTCAGAAAACGAATCACAGATCTTATTTCACAAGCGGCGGGATTTTCAATCAACACCGACATTGCAAACAAACACAACAAAGAGTACGTGGCTGACAGTGATCTCACAATGGCGCACGTTTCTTCTCCTTGATACAAAGCGTCTACTGCGTATGTGCGGAACTGCGATCGCAGCGCTGCAGCGGAGATACATTGAAACAGAACTTACTTTCTGAACGCCCCTCGTATATATATATATATATATATATTCAGAAATATATGGGAAGTTTAAAGTCAACGATTTATGACATTGAAGGCAAATAAGAAGTGGAGAACAGACAACAAAAATAATAATAATAGTGTTAATTTACCTTATAGTTAGAGGTTTGAAATACATAGTACGAGGTACCCTTTTGCAGATGATATAAATAGTTCATTTTCTAGTGTTATGTAAGTGGATAAGGCTTACGTTTTCTGTATGCAAATTTCCACATCCAAAGTGCATATCCATAAGAGGCAAAAAATTAATTTTAACAACTAAATGTACCTACAAATAATAAGAAAAAAGCTCTAAAAATTATCTGCTGTAGTTATAATGATGTTATAATGGATATTATATATATATATAATGGATATTATATATAATGTAGTTATAATGGATAATGATGGTGTTGCTAATGATGTTTTATTTCTGTTATTTCTTTCTATTTTGGTAAAGAAATCCCTTCAGCAATAAACAGTGACTCGCTATTACAAATAGTGTTATCCCATTTAAACGATCCAACAATTGCTACACCCTGCAGTAACATCACATACCTCAAAAAATAACCCTCCCTAAGTGGAAGTAAACTAAAGGGAAAGAAGTATATCAAGGAAAATACGTGCTTTATATCAACACTATTTACTACATTTATTTATTTTTTCTCTTCTTGTGATGTCCCCCATGTCCTCATGTGGTACAGGTCTCGACCTACATCTTCCTTTAAATTGTATCTTATTTGCTTAAGTATTGGTCATTCATTTTGTACATTTTGCTTAGAGCAATTTTTTGCTTGAATTACTTAAACTACATTAATATCGTTGGGTTTTCATAC
The DNA here is from genome assembly GCA_030765055.1 of Mantis religiosa. Taxonomy (NCBI): domain Eukaryota; kingdom Metazoa; phylum Arthropoda; class Insecta; order Mantodea; family Mantidae; genus Mantis; species Mantis religiosa. The sequence continues at coordinate 134,632,331 of CM060955.1, read as the reverse complement.
CAGTGCCTTAACTCGTTCTTCTTTTGTTTTAACGCCCTCCAACCTTAAGTCATATAGGACGATAAATTAAATTGGTGAAATGATGCTCAAATGAATCCAGGGTTCATAGAGCTGAGAGTTACCTGATATTCGTCTTTCAGGATAAGGGAAAATTCCGGAAAAATCTTACCCAGATAATTCATCTTGACCAGCATACGAACTCGGGACCCTTAGAACGTGAGGCAGACACGCTACTAACTGCGCTACCGAGGCGGGCACACTCGATCTGTAGTGCCTTTCCTCAATAGTTTAATCTCGCATTTGTGTGGATTAAACTTTGCCTCTTTCTTACCTCTGTAGTTCTAAAGGTGAATAAGACCATGTTTTATAGAATTTGATTTGAAATTCTTGTCTTGTGTTATTTATTGTAATTTGATATCGACGTCTGACTCGTGTGTGTATGAATCTTTGCAGCTCTGATAATTAAAATTTCTTCTACTGCCTATCCATTTGAGCCGATCTTAAGCATGATATCTTTGCTTTCCTATTTTTACAAGCAAGAAGGAATATGTCCAAATAATATGAAATATTTCTTACTTAATTTAAAGTTATTTTTCAAATTTCGTTCCTAATTTCATCGTTCTGTTATATTCTGTCTTTAACTACAATCATTATATTGTTTATACATAGTTTTGTTAACATCCACACAGTGGATTTTGGGTTTTAGTGTCTTTTTGTACTTTAGATCATAATTATTCACATTTTCATTCATACTTTTATACTCTAAGGAGATTAGAGAATAATTTTGCCAGGAAAAAATTCCTATCCACAGCAGGGAATCGAACTGAAGGCTCCTCGTAAAATTTTTATATTTTTAACTGTTACTTCAACTTAAATATCAAGATTCAAAAACAAAAATTTAACTTAATTTACATTAATAGACTTTTAAATTTATTTTATACCCGCATAACACTTATTTCTAAGTGGTTAAAGAATTAATTACCAAGTCTGTAACTGAGCGTCTGGTCTGAATGTATCAATAAATAAAGTTTTCCTATACTGTTTAATTTGCACGTAAATGCTGACATTAACTGCAGGTTTCATTGAGATTAAGTTGGCTAGGTTATGTAATTCACCTTGACTAAATGCATATCCGCACATATTCTAAGGCAAAAACTAATTTCGCCAACTTTTATTATGTGCTGTGCTAACAGTACAGGTTGCAAATATCGTTTAATTACACAGATTATTTTAATTTCAGGATAAGAAAAATGTATGTAGCACATTGATAAAGACATTAAAACCTAAAATTACTAGGAAAGCTCTGGTCAAGGTTTAAGGTGTTTTGCAAAAATGTTGGCACACACGTGAACTTTCTCCATAATAGCCGGATGCAATTGAATCATACGATGTTTTGTATTCACTATGCTTTATTTTCATGTATGTCATACAATTTATTCATAAAGGATTCCTATTTACCTCATGCTAATTAAAATATATGTTAACTTGATTAGCTAATTTGATTGAAATTTTGTGGCAAATGCATAGACGTAACAGCTGATGTTATGTCAGCTTTGGTAGCTTCATTCGTGGCATTATTAATGAAAAATAAAATAATTGCAACTTAGCACACCAAGAACTAAAATGCTATAAACAACCAATGTTATGGAAATGTTCAGTATCATATGACATACAGGGTGTTAATGAACTTCACCGAAATAAGTTCAGCGATTGTAGATGTGACTAATATAAGCTGATATGGGCAATTCATGGTTTACGGCCAAACATAATGCAGTTGAGTAAAACCTAATTGGCATCAGATGCTCATTAGTTTTATTTAAAAAGGTGTATAAAATTATTGGTTTAGAATGCCCTTAAAACTGCTTTCCGAGTATATGTGTAGCTATATCGATACATACTAGTTCGTTATTGGCTCTCAAGATTTAATGCGTCAAAGATCTCTCAAATCTCGAATTAATCACTTGCCAGTGCGACACTGAACAGCGATTAACTCCTTCTTGCATCATGTAGCCTACTCTAATGGTGATTATGTAACTGTATTGGTGGCCCGATCCGTAACGCCAAAATCTGGCATTCCAAAGGTCAGTGACTTGGTTCCTGTCATGTAGTTAATTTTTTTCTTCGTGTTTTAATACGTAAGTACTAATAGGAAGAACTGCCGCGATTCGTAATTAAGGACATGAATCTGATTGGCCAGCGCAATACTTTTGAGGGGTCACTTTTAGTCTCTGGTGTATGAAACAGCTATCACCGAAGAGCCCGCCTCGGTAGCGTAGAGGGTAGCATGTCTACCTCACGTTCGAGAGGTTCCGAGTTCGAAACTCGGTCAGGGTGAGTAACCTGGATAAGGTTTTCTCCGGGGTTTTCCCTTATCCTGATATACGAATGTCAGGTAACTCTAAGCTCCATGGACCCTGGACACCTTTGAGCATCATTTCGCCCACTTCATTCACCATCCGATATGACTTAACGTTGGAGGACGTAAAAATTACAAAAAATGATTCACAGAATAATAGCAACATGCCAAATTATGCGATACACACAAGGAATTTTGGACAAAGTATGACAATCATTCCTTTGCCGATGTCAACTTTGCATTGAAAACGCAGGTTGCCATTTCCAGCAGCTCCTATAAACCTGACGTAAAGAGTTTCATTTCCTTTTCATTTTATGTAAGTTCGTTTACCCTAAATACCTCCCACCTAAAAAGACGTGTACCATGTGAAAGTATTAAGCAGGATTCAAGCTTTGTTAGAAAGAATTGTAATTAACTGCATTGACAAGGTGAAATTACAACGTAAAATACATACATTTATGCAAAAATTAAAAGCTTAGACAAAATATTGAGAAAAAACAAAGAAAACAAAAATAAAAAGACAAAACTTAAGGAGACTCGAACTCAACGTTTGATTCGAAAGCTAATGTTATAACCATTGTGCCAGAGGTAGTGCTCTGAAACGTCTCTTCATTTTCGTGTTTTGTGCACTGAGTGTTAACAATGACGTACTGGTACTTTAGCAACTTCTATCCGTAACTACCACATTTGAACCAAAAGGCCATAAGTCTCCAATCTCAAATTCTTATTTAGGATATCTCCACTTTCTCTGAGAATATTTCGGTGTAGTTCATTAACCCCCTGTATATTGATGTAAGATATACCTATACTTTCTTCCAGAAGTAAAATTCTGTGCATAGGTTCATTTCAGTCACATTTATTAAGATGTTTATCCCTTTTTTCCAGCTTACAAGGTATGTTTACTTTTTATATCCGGCTTATACAGAGCGGGCATTTCCCCTGGTCACTATCCTTTCACTAAAATCTCACTGTCGCTTCGTTAATGTGATCTGGTTCAACTGTCATTGAGATATGGCTGCGTAATGAAATGCAAAGTAGTCTATTCTGTCGGGTGGTTTCCCTGCTGGGAATTAAACACCCACCTCTCTAACTTCTTGCAGAGGCAGCAGTCACCAAACATCGACATGGTCGTCACAAACAGACTCGGAAGATAACACCTCTTGTCCCACTAGAACGCACTTGCTAATTCACTAACTCACTGTCTTATTCGAAGAGCACGCTTTGGCAGTTGGAAAACACAGACAATTTTAGAATATTCTGATTATCAGACGCTAGTGTTCAGGGTGATTACGATGGGTGTTTATAATTCCAACTGCCCGGCTTGATGCCAACGAACTTGGGCGTCACCGCAGCTGCACGCGCACAATTATCGAGTCCGATTACAACTGTCCCTGACAGCTAACCGCGGGTTCCTTTTACACCTCCACTCATTGTTCTAGAAGTTAGTGGAATGTTCTTTAACAATCAAGAAAGCTAACCTTCCAGTCAGCTATCTGTCTCTTTCTTTCTCTGTTTCGGCAAGGTTTTATCTCCGCGCTGCGCTATCTGTCTCTTTGAGCAGGCCGGCCGCGTCCGTCGCAACAATTCTCGCGACAATAATATATGAATAAACAGAACCGTTATAATGCACACGTACTATACACATTATGTGTTGTACGTTTTCAGCGTTGCATTTAGTTAATCTAAAACAAGCAGGCTACGGAATGTAATTGCCACCGATAAATTTTATGCTTTTTAAACCATCTAGGTTGTAGTTAATTAATTTTAATTAAAACTCTGTGTTGTGTTTCCAAACCGTTATTCCATAGATAATGAGCTTTATATCCTAGCATTAACTACATTGTAAGACTGCATTTCATACCAAAACTACAATTTAGTTTGGTAATTACGGTTCTGTTTTCATAGCTTTTAGTTAAGAACAGGTACTTTGCTGCATGGAAATAAACTGTGATGAATACAAAATATAATGACGAGTAATTGCTAATGGTGTTGCGAATGGACTAGCTGACTTACCTAAGCCTGTACGATTCTATACTTAAGCTAATTAATTCATTTACCTGGCCTTTATTCAGGTGAAATTATTATTATTGCACAAATATCTACAGAGTTTATGATGAATCCTATTTACTCCCTTATAATTATAATTTCGTACGGTCCGAATGCAAAAATTCCCTAATATTCATGCAAGGGGATACGAAAAATCTGACATAAGCTTTCTCTGACACCCGGAAAGATAAATACTACATCGTCTATAGGACCCTTTGACGCTGGCATGATCATCAGTCGGAATGATCGAATAATTTTTTAGGAAATTAGAGTTGGTGCAATTTCAAACCGTTTTTCGTTCCCTTAGATGTTTAATAACATAAAATATAAATATTTTTTACATAATCATGAACTTTTAAACGTATACAACGAAATAAGGGTAAAGCTGGTGATTATAAAGATTCCATACTATCATGTATAAACTTCCACTAAAGTAAAACTAAATAATCGAATCAATTTTCTCCTCTCTTCTCTCTATCTCTCCTGCACAATATTTGTGTAAGAAACGGGCGCTGTGATTGGAGGATGACTGCTTTTTAATATTTTCTATCTATTCTGTAAAATTACTTTCTAACTTCATTATGTATTATATTATGAAAAAGAACTTACGTTCCATGCACATGACTTCCTCAACTCGCTGTGCTCTAAACTACTTTTATAGAAACTTGTTCTTCTATTTCTTTCTTTATAAATGAGACTAATTTATTTATACATATTTTCCTTCCTTTTATAATAATAAAAATACTCTAGGCTAAACAATAAGAACCACTTGCCTTCCCTGGAAAATTTATAGATATTTAAAAATTTAAACCTACAAAAAATAGCTACGAAATGATTAATTCCACAAAAATTGTTGTTTGACAATTTGTGTACTTTAACGTTATCTATATTATTTGCGTTAAAATAATGTGTCTCTTGCGGTTTGTCTATTATACAAAGCTTCTTTAAAATGAAAAGGATTTCACAGGCTATTCCCAGAAAATTAAAAATATAATTTTATTTGTAACAGAAATATCTCATACATGTTATATTCTAATTGTTAGTCAATTTTTAAAATTTCAAAAGAAAAAAAAATGTTCCTTACAAATTGTCGTTTGCAATGGAGGATTTTCTTGAAACATTTCTTGCCCATCTTAGGAATACACTAAATTAAAGTAAATATTTAAGCATTTAAAATTGTAAGTTCTACGTTGAGCATTCCTCATATTATGTAAAAACCTGAATAGGATGAATATACTGTCAGTGATAACATTGTCGTGATACTTGCTAACTTTGTTATCACGATTGCATTTTGTTTTCAGCAGTTCTTGATACCTGTACAATGCGACTGTGTCAAATTTTATTTTCTCTCTGTTACAGGTAAGATGTTCTTCGCTGTTGGAGGTGGGTGTGGCTGTTGTTTGGGCAGGTATTTTTAACCTTATATGTAATGTGTAGCCATTTCCTATGCAGCAGATACTGTCATTCCTGGTTAGGGGTTCTAAATAACTGTAGATCCTCTTCGTAGATCACCATGTTAAAGCAATTTTGGCTGTCATCCTGTACATTTTGAACACAAAAATGTATATAGTACACAGAATAGCCTGAAAATAGTTTGGAGCTAGCATTTAAGAGAGTATTAAACTACTACGCGTTTAATAAAAATTAATATAATCTAGAAAATAGGGATAACATCTGGAGCCTTGGCCATCGTTTGCATGTGAAACAAGTTATGTTTATTATTTTAAGTCATATAACCGGTTAGTACTTTGGAATTCGCGTAAGGTAACTGCAGTGGTTAAAAAGCGAGAAATAAAATAATATAGTCGTACGATTTTGTAAGCATTGCAATTTAATAAATATAAATCTGATCGTTTCATGACATAAAATCAGCAAAAATTTAACACCCGTTCTTTCTTCATACAGCCTCACCAGCTGTGACACTATAAATGTAGAAAAGTAGAATATTCCAGGCTTAAGCAAAAAATATCCAAATAGAATTGAAAGAATATAAAACGAAGACTGGACTCTTCATTTCTTTACCTATTTATGACCAGAAAACTTCACTTTTAAACTTTTAATGTACTGTTTAAAATCTCTTACACACCCCTGAAATGGCGTGAACTTTGACACTTATTTTGTTATACTTTATTACTGAATGAGTTAATCTTGCACATTATTTCCCACAAGAGCGGGCGTGGGGGCGTGTAAGCACTGTTGAGCACTTCAGCCGGCGGCACAGATGGTTAGGGCGTTGGTCGGCAACAAATTGCACGAAGAGGTCGTAGGTCAATCTGACGTTCTCGTGTAGCCTTTTTGCTTCTTAGCCAACGGGTAGCCTTCGCACTTCTGGGTCCCGCTGCTGGTAAGAATACTCAATCTATTTAGGATGTTTCATCACCTCCATATTTAGATCGACTGCACAAGATGAAGTTATTATATTTGTGCAGTCAGTGCATCTTAATATAGTTCTGTAATTGATTTGCGAAGCTCGGGAAACTTAGATGATGGAGAACACCTTTCGTTCCACAGTTTTTCTTTTATTGAGTTCACACCAAAGTTAGTGTGCTTTTCTAAGTAAACGTAATTAAATAATATTAATAAGCAAAGATGATTACAATGCTAATATGATTGTTGGCAACACCCTGTCTGTGAAGGAATCGCATGCTTAAGTGAAATGATATAGATCTGAGAAGGAGCATGAATTTTCACAGATTACTTTTGCTTTCTTTAGAAATGATCACAAAATGTGAATTCGTTGGGACACTCCTCCCACAAATATGACAACTGCAGTGGTAGTGGTACACTTATGGATGGGCTTGCAGAAATCTAGAAGAGAGCACCTTAAGGAGGCCGAAAATGCCCTTTTTGCTTCTAACTTGCAGATATAGGAAAAAGGGAAGATACGAAGGGCAAGCAGATCCAAACGATACGCTCTAACAAGGACGGTCCTTAGCGATTCTGTATGGAGTACATCCAGGCGCCGGCTAGCCACGTTAAGTCCCATTTCATCCGAGGGAGAGGGCTGTTTCCAGGAATTCGAGTCACCCCAGGAAGGGAATCATCAGCAACACACGTAACAACCCCCAAACACATGATGGTCAGAATATCCGTGGTGGACAAGGAACCTCCTAACGAACTGGGTGGTTGACCAACGAGATTCTAATCCCAAGCTCCACGAATACAAGCTTCACACGTTACTCCGGAGCCAATCGGATTAAGAAGGGGAGAGCACAGTGACATTTAATATGTTACAAGCATTTCTGATTAATTTAAACTCCATTTGCCTTTCTCCTCTACATGCACTCAGCCGTCTTTTGTTAAGTTTCGGATGGGCTAATAGGACCTGTATTGTTGAGCAACCTGTTTGGTTCACTTCCTGATGACACTGCCTTCACTTTACACCGTCTCTTCATCAGAATAAAAAACGAGTTGGCCTCTTATCGCGAGTGCTCCAAATTGCTTGGACCCCGTGACAGTTGTATGTGATAGCGTTTATTAATACTCCACTTATATACATGTTCCTCTTGTGATGTGGGCTTCTTTTTAAAGAATAAGTACACATTGAATCACATGTTCAGTTTATACTCACATTACTTCCTTGTTCTTGTAAAAAACAATACTTACAGAAAGTAGGACACAGGTGCACAGTACACGCTACACATGTAACCTCAAAAGCACGAACAAACAGAGAATTTACTGGTTAGGATATATGCAGCAAGTTTCAGTTGGGTAATGGTATTAATGTTTCTAATTGTGTAGCATCACTTTGAAAGTAAGTGACATGATCTCTCGTCCATTTATATTCATTTATTTATTCAACACTGAGTGCACTCTTCCAGCCGTGGCTACATTCCTTATTCTAATTGTTTGGACCCAGCGGCTAGTGCACAAGATCGGCGTCTGGCAGTTGGAACCGTAAACAAGATAAGGTGCGCTTAATCCAAAGTCAGAGAAGAACAAATAAAATGAAGAAAAAGAAAGTAAGGAAGAACAAGGGAAAAACCTGTTGTGTTACATTCATATGACTTCCTTTACCCTTGTAGAACCTGCTCTTACAAGTGATTATTCCTCTATTTCATATTAATCAAGATAAATGTTGGCAGAAATTATAGCTTATTATCTTTTAAAAGGGAAGATAGGAATATGGAAAGGGAATATGGGATTACAGTACGTTTTAAACGACACAGTCAAATCCTTCGTGTGCTGGACGCTATGTCACAGCTTTGAAGTCCACTCATGCTGCATGATCAAAAACTTAACAAAATGAATAGCGCATTCCTATTTGAAAAATTAAAAAAAATATTACGAAATATCTCAGAAATTAACACCAAAAATGTATTTCACATAAACCGTGTTTTGACGAATCTATATTCTTTGTGTAGTAATAATTTGTCTTATCTCTTAGGGTTTACTAGTTAATCGAAAGCCATTCAGTTTTTTTGTAATTTACGTCCTCCTACGTTAGGTCATGATTCTCAAATGCGTCCGAGGTCCATGGAGCTTAGAGCTACCCGACATTCGTCTTTAAGGATAAGGGAAAACCCCGGAAAAACTTAACCAGACTAACCGAGATTGAACTCGGCACTTCTTGAACGTGAGGCAGACACACTACCATCTACGCTACCGAGGCGGGCACAGCCATTCAGAATGAAGAGAGCTTTAGAGCATTTCTGAATGAGAACTCCACGCATTACTATGCAGTCATGTTGCTCAGTATTGGAAAACTGTATTAACAAACGTTACTCTTTCGAAAATGTTAATTTTCAAGTGGTGTTCTACTTTTTAGAGTGTATTTTTAGGCCATGAGTTGTATCTGAGATGGCTAAGACGATTCAGTTCATCTAATATGGAATGCAAACAAAGGAAGAAACAAAAGCACAATTTGAAGCAGAAGGAACTGCAATACAAACATGAACCTATATTATTCAAGTCAGGAAATTTGCTAGTGTGAGTCACTGTCCCAGCAGTGTCTGTTGCGATTACAGGGAGTGTCAGATTGGCAGACATAGGTGCCTGCGTGCTTACCATGAAAGTCTCAGATTTGGAGCACCGTTCAGCGATTAAATTCCTTGCAGAGGAAGACACGAACCCTGAAATGAATGCAGGATACACTGTCAAGTGAAATTTTGCACTGGGCGGTTTAAATGAGGCTGGAACTGAATTGAATATCACCCTCCCAAGCCGCTCAGTCGTAGGAAATGTGCCAAAAATGGCAGTCCTTATGTATGGAAGATCGTGATGTTACAGTTAATGTAGCTGCCCACGACTTGCACGGTAATCTATGAGCACTGACAAAGGTCAATTCTCAATGAGCCAGATCAGAAAGCCTGTGACCAGGAATTGAGCCAGCAGAGTTGACACTTGGAGAAACTCTTGACTCCTTCTTCTTGTACATCCATCATTGTGACCCAAAGAACGCACAAGAGTGCGACCGAAATACATAATTACAAAACTTTTCCCATGTCTTTCTGGACTAGAAGGTGTTGGGAAAATGAATGTAATCTTTGTTTGAAAACACACACACGAGCGCCCACTGTCGGATTTAAGATTAATATATCATTGATTCGTACGTGCTGCATATCTAATCATAAGTAATATAGACGTTGAACCATTTAAAATTCACATTCCGTAGCGAATTGTTTATCATACTGAAGCTGAGTGGGCAGCTGTTCTAACAACTGCTCAATGAAGAAACGTCAACAAGCCAATTCCATTTAAACTAGGACTTTTAATCTTGAATGGGAATTGTATATATTTACTACAACATTAAATTTTTAAAAATACGTTATATTCACATGGTTTTTTTAACCATTCTTAAACTTACTATTCTTACAAAAGCTTATGCTTTAAGTGCTCCATTTTAATATAGACATTTGTAGAAATATGTTTTTCAGCTAGTGGCTTTCAAATTTACTTTTATTTGTTGAAAAAAAGAATAGTCACTAACGAAGTATATCTCAGAAGTGATGAAAAAACATGTACTTGACATAGTTTGTGAACCTTAATGAGAATTACATTTTATATGTTAAAGCTTTGTGTACGGTTTTCCAGTTATGCTAAAGTAATTCAGAATGAGGTGGTACTAAGAGGCTATTCCCAAATATTTCAAGATTAGTTCTTTTTATTTGTTATGAAGTTACCAGTAGCGCAGTGACTTCAGAGTGTAAACTAAAAGTGGAAATAACTGGTCTATAAATCACAGTGATCTAATAAGAGAACTCTTGACACCACTAGTTAAATTTCTTAATAAATTAGACTTTTAATAATTATTATTAATACAGGAACATAGCTTGTAAATATGTGCGTTGGTCAATGACAACATAAACATAGAAAGTTACATAACCCATTCAATATAACTAATAAAAAGACACGAAGTTATTTTAAACATATGGAAGTTTTAGAGAAAACCCAAAGTTGAAACATTTTCTATGTAAAGGATGGTTTGTGATGGAGAGGTTTCTAGTTTTTAAATTTTTTTTTCATGTTTTATGGCAGATGCAGAACTTGAATACCAGGTTTCTACAACACAAGGCTATTTCTTGTATTTCTATTGCAGATTATAGTAGAATACTATTTTTAAAACCGAATTTCATGTAATGCTTACAGAGAAATCTGGAATTACAATGTTACTCCAACTTCGATGCTCCGAAACGCACTATATCGTTCGTATGAAACTGGGCTGATGCGAGTTTTCTCTTAAGCAAAGTCAAATTAAAGTGAAATTGGAAATGGAAAATCAGACTGAAAACGTCATTCCATAGCCAGGATTTGAGTTTCTATGAAGTTACCCTCACAATAACTTCCGATACATAAAAGTTCCTGAAAAAATGGCTTTTAAATTCTTTTGCAGATAACATACCCAAAGGAGACTACAATTTTGTAAGTACCTGAGGTCCCAGACTTCATAGTCTACTTCAGTTAGGTCAATCGTGTTAATTGTTCTTTCATAATTTCATTTTATGTTAAAAATTGGAAAAGTGAAAATAAAAATTTCAAAGTCATAGACGAGATTTGCAACAAAATATTTCGGTTCACCTGACCAACTAAAATACTAAAGCAACATGTCAATATGACGTAACTGTCCCACATTTTCCCCAGCTATATATATAAAAGAACCAGTATTGTTGATTGGCCCAATAACGGTAAACTATAAAGACTCTTGATATATTTACTATATTGCAACGCAAACTTATGGCTAAGTTTATCGGAAGATCAGCATAGTAAACAAAATAAGCCTCACACTCGCCCAGGGTAGACAGAGAAATATAACCTTCTTGATGTACCAATACCTCGAACGTTCTGGAAAGTTCCTGTGGCTGTATAAGAAAGTGTTCTTGTCAAGCGAGGGAGTCCGCTGATATTCGAGATTGAAGAAGTCTAGCAAGTGATGAGATATAGCGAAGTAAGTCTCGTGGAGCGTATTGAGGCGTACGTTTTTAGAAGCACTGTTCTCCAAGAGAATTGATGACGACTGTGAAGCATAGGGAATGCTGTTTCTGCACGGAATAACGAGTTTTGCTTTCGACATCTTATCCAGTGGACCATTTAGCGGAAGAGGCTACGTCGGGCATATTTTTACGTTACTAAGCAAACTTCTGGCAAAAGTTCAGCTAGATTATTGACAGTGAAAAGTGAAGTGATAATAGAATAACTGGACTTGACACGATATTGTAACTAATCATTAAAAATAAATATTTCCTTTATTAACGACTCTATTAATTACCAGGACCGTGCGAACGCCGCCGGAGTGCCGGAATTTCGTCCAGTAGGAGCTCTTTTACATGCAGTAGATACATATACTGACATGGGGTTGTAGCTTTTAAGCACACTTAAGGTCTGGGCAGGGTTTGAAACTACGATTTTGGGATCAGTAGACCATCGCCAACCAATTGACCCTTTCGGGTTATGTTATCTGAAAATGATTTGTTTGTGCTGTTTAACGTCCATTTTTTTACCCTGTACGAAACTATATGCGGGGGACACTGTGATACATGCAATGAAATTATCTTTGAAAAGTAAAGTTCAGGTTGGACTCCTTCCTGGCCTAAGTTTAGGATATGTATCCAGCATTTGCCAGTTTGAGGATCATGAAAAATAACTACAACTAACAGAACTACCCTCTTGATGTGATGTAAACCTATCCCATTCACAATGCAAGGTTTACACGTTACAGCAGATCCATTTGCTCGGTCAAAATTAATTTCTTAACTCCTCTCAACTCCAATTGGAGAGTTCTGACCATTGTGAAAGAGTTTATCGACCAATGCATTGAAAAACGTCAGTTTTCCTTTCCATAACTTTTCAGTTCTCAGATTTAAAAGATCGTCTCATGATTAAATGCATCATGTTGCGTAATATTTTGAAACATGGGGTGTTTATGAGTAACCCCTCCCTGACACCATCAGATAGCACACATACTCTGCGGTAACCAATTCTGGGCGTTTTCAATCTTTTGTCAGAATACACGTTAATCATGCAGTCAGATAGACTAGATGTTATCCATCATACTTATCTTAAGTTCACGATTTTTAATTACTATTAAAAGAACTAGAATGCATATAAATTAAAATTTTCTTTATAGTGGTCCCAAGATTAGCAAGATGAAGGGCGTAATTGAAAACGCTATAGGAATGTTTAAATTAGCGAGCTTATTAAAATGTGGTTTATAAAAAGTGCGTAACCTCAGTGTTGAATTGTGCATTAGTTAAACTCCCTTTCAATTATACCTTGTATTAATTAATATTACAGATTAATTATGTCAGCCTTATTGATAATTCATCATTATGCTCCTCCTTCAATATTTCCGCCTGAATATTGCCGTCTCAGGAACGTAGAAGGGCTTTTGAATTTTGAATCTTCGAAGCTTGAAGAACAAAATATTACATTAAATTTGAAATTGTATAAAAACATGAGCAATATTTTATTTTACCCCTCAGTTTATATATTAGAAAAAAATAAAAGAACTGTTAACTAATTTTATAAAATACAACTTGGCGTTAACAAATTCCAAATGGAAAGTTCTCAAGTGGTAGAGCACAAATGTTCCTTAAGTGAAGTATTGCTTGAATGATATTCTGAATCCACAGAATTATAGAGCACAAAGTAATTTGGATTTCTAACAAGATTAATATAAGAAAATATGTAGTACAGAATTTCCTTCAAATTTAGCAATTTTCCTGGGAAAGTAGACATCACTACCTGCATTGATTTTTCAAAAACGTTTTAGCATACGTTCTAATAGTAAAGATTACATAACAAAAGTAGGTATACAAAATGTTTACAACTATTACAAATAAGGCCCGGTAACCAACCAATCTTAATAGTTCTCCCATAGAAATTTCAATAAAAGGATAATTAGCTGTGCTTCTGTTTTTGTCGTATATACAATTATTTTAACCACAGTACATTCAAAATACTCCTTTTTCACGTGCTATAAAGTAAAACAAACATTTTTCCCTTAATTAAATGTATTGTTTGTCCTAATTGGTGTCATTTTACTGTACTGCTTATGTTAGTATATTATAATTCTATACCCAATCAATCGATAATGAGATTTCATTAAAAATACAGAGGAATTTTTAGACGTGGTGTATGACGTAATGTTGCGCAGTAGTTTATGGTCGACTACACTTGTTTATTAATAAGAAAAAGGGATGTCAGGTTAGTCACTTTTCATCTAACCCACTAACTTTATCAGCAGTCAGCTGGTGAAAGCAGAGATTTACCCGCACCATTCATTTGCATGACGTCACTCGTGCACATCTGAGCAAGGTCACGGGCCACCTCTAAAAAATACATGTGCACAAGCTTTTAAGAAAAGCTCTGTGTATCTGCACTGTCTAAAACTCAAAAAGGAAATTACTTGAATATCAAATCTTAATATGAAAGCTCAGCATCATTAAAGGATGTAACAACATTTTCAGAAAAATCTTCCAACTCGAAACTAATCATTACTTTAAAGAAATTTACTGGTTCGATTCTGTGTAAAATGGCTATAATGATATCAATTAAAGTAATATATTCATGATATGTGCAGCCAAATGAAATGTGCACCATCAATTTTCTGGGAAAAGGCTGCGATTTTCTCTTACTTTGGATTATTGGTAAACCATAAGAAAGTATAGATCTCGTTAAAACACCTAATTTGTTAAATATTTTGTGGAGATAATAATTTCCGATGTAATATATGTTATTAATTTGAATTTTCATGTACTTATTATTTTTCATAACTAATAAGGTGCTATTAGTTTTTTTTTTTTTTCGCGGTCATAAAAAATCATGAACTTCAAAGCCACCAGTCCACATACCGACGGGCCCTTTGAAAAGTATCACTTTACCTGAAAATGTATTTGTGTTAACAAGAAATAAATGGAATAAGGGGTTTATGCAAGAGTAAGTTGATAAATTCAACAACGCATTGGATTTTTTGTATTGAAAAAAATTATCGCGAAAGCTTCTGGGGTCTCCTTGTTCCATGCTTCTCTTACTTTACCCTAAAACTGCCTGAGGAGAATCACATTTTGTATATTAACGTCTTCTTTTACCCTACTTTGAAAATGTTACATCCACCATGATGATGAAAATTTGAGTGGGGTATTTCAGAAGTCCACACTTGGAGACCTTTGTGCCTCTTAGCTTGACCATTTGATCAAGATTGAGTTATTGATTAAATGGATATTTGCCTTTGTTATATTTTCATTTTTCATGAAAATTTAGCCTCACATTATATGACTCTGCATAGTGAATCCTTCCTACCCGTATATATGCTGTTAGATTTCATATTGCAACCCGTATTTCCTGCATAAGGTCTTGAGTATACTGAATTATGTATAAATCTCTATATATCGTGTTGTTCCTATAGGTTAGTTAACATAACGATCCTCCTGAGTTTAGATCTAGTTAGGTTCAAGAAGCTGACCACTTGGTTCCAAATAAAGTCATAGATTTAGTAGATTGTTTACTCCAAAACTCAGGATGAGCCCTACAAGTTAACTAACTGGGCAATCTCACACTTGATACTTCTAGGAGAAATGTCACTGAAGGCCTCGCGACCTAATAAACAGTACCCACCTTAATATGCTGCCAAATCTATTATCTCCAGTCTTAGGTTCCTCACAATCCAAGTTATGAGTCTAACTTTCAGCCATCTGTACATAAGAGTGTATCTTCCCTGACATCTCTTCAAAATCATAACTGCCATCCCCAGATGTCAACGATGTAGGTGTGGTAAAAGTATTGCAAAATACTTAGAGAGAAAATTTAGTACTTGGAGAGTTGTACTACTTAATTATTTTCATAAAGACACATACAGCCTGATACTTAATCTAAAGAAATTTAAACATAAATGAGCAAGTTTAAGATATTTGACACAGTATATTAATGTACAAAATAATTGTATTAGAAAATAGGGCAGCTAACAATTTTATGATCCATTTATTTATTTAATTTACTGTCGTATGCAGATAATTGTGTAAACTGCATAGTTACGTATAGTTTCAAAACCTCTAATTCAAAAGGTCGGAACATATCAACACTAAACCTAGCTACCACAAAATGGACCTCATAGTTCATGCAATCTTCACCAACGTAACGATTCCATTGTACATAACCCACGATGAAGTGTGTTTAAGCAACGTGCTAAGCCAGGATAGTGGAATGAATCCAGTCCTAATAAAAGTTCTATGAAATTTTTCCTGCTTTCCCTAAAATTGTTTTCTTATTTAATGAAGCTCTTTGCTTCCGATTAGCTTTGAGATTGCAAAGTCCTTGAAATGATTCTGGAGAAACTTAAAAGCAGGTTGAACATCCAAGATATATGAAGAACAATTAATGCTCTTCCAGATCTGTGTTTGTTTATTCTTTCAAAACTCGGTTCACCTTTGTTTATCAAAGCCAGTAATAAGACTTACCTCCTGCCAAAACAAATTTTAAAGTTCTTCGACATTTCTATCCTGAATTAAAGAGGTTAGGCTCTGGAAGTATAAATTACAGTTACGTAGAAGCTATCATTTAACAAATCAAGTTACAATATGTATTATTGGTTAGAAGGTTTAACTCAAGCTCCAAGAAAAGAGAAAAAACTATTAATAATAGCCTAACAGGTGGTTATTTGGTTTTTACGAACCTTGCTGTGGCCTTATCGGCTTCGCAAGAATAGGCTTCTTGCTATTACTTACCAAAAATCCACGAAACCTGCAATTTCCTAAAGATTTGAGATAATAATACACGTGCGTGTAGTCCTCCTCTAGGGCATTCTGGAATGTTATTAGGGGACGACGCGATGTACATAAATGCTTTAAAATATACTTGTTGCGTATATTTATTGAGAGAGACTCTGATGTGTCACACACGACATCCTTTAGAATTTGCTTCACATAATTCCTTGTCTATTACAGTATTCATATGAAGATGATTCTTCTGTAGCTATATGCTGTGGTACTCGTGATGCAGTGACAAACTTGGCTGCATGTTTGACAGAAAAACCCATATTTTTGTGTACTGTTAGCAATGACTGATCCTATATTTCAGTTGGTAGAACACCAATCCACTGTTCGAGGCTTCTGTGTCTCGAGAGAGTTGTCATTAAGACAATGTATTTTGAAAATCCAAAACTCTACACCATTCCTATGTGTTTCCTCTAACATTTTACCATATATCCAGAACTTAACAAAAATAGTGGAAACAAAATGCTAATGAGATAAGTCCAGCCGTTGTTAAGATATTAACTTTTTATTTGTGATTGATCATATTTTGATTTAGTAAGGGGAAATGCTCCTTGTACCCTACGGTTTATCCTGTAGCTTTCAAATTCGTAACATAAATTTAGAGTACAAACGTAAGGCAATATCTGATGCTTTAGTTTTAGATTATGATAAGAATATATTTCTTATTTTGTTTAAATTTCTTCAAATTTCAGCTGGACAATTTCAAAGTTTTAAGTACTGGTCAGTTTTCAAATCCATCATTCATAAAGTTTTCTGGAAAATTCCAATTAATAAGTTGCAAGCTATGGTCCAAGGAGCATTTTGAACTATTAAATTTGCTGAAAACGAAACATAAAAATGAGTTTTAAGTTCAATCTGCTGCTTAACTAAACGATGAAGCAATTAAACGGCCATTTTTACTTTAAAATTGTTGATATATTAAGAAAACAAAGCAATGTTTCCCCAGGTTATGGAATTACAAGCTATAATGATATTAAAATGCAAGAAATAAATTAAATTTCACCGATATTGAGTTTAAAATAAGGTTCTTCGGTATACCATAGCCTGGTGTGTGGACACGGGTGTTATTTTTATATTACTAATGCACCCATTAATAATATTTTTTTCAGGATTGTCATAGTGCACGTGCCAACTTACGCGTTATCTGACAACATAATTATGATCAACACAATTATAAGAAAAATATATCTGTGCCACATAGTTAATGTGATTAACAAGAAATGCAGGTTAATCCTTGTTTGTTATAACCTTACACCACCGACATGTATACTTCTGCACTGTGCTTGCTTCTCCTTTCCCCTGATTCACTTCGAAAGGTGTCAGCAAACCGTGTGCAATGCAAAGGATGAAAATTTACCCCATGAAATCAAAGACTATATATAAACATTCTAAGATAGATATATGTTATCTATCTATGATCTCGTTATCCTGCGAAAAAGTTTAACCACAAGGATCCTTCCATCTATTTCTCCATAAGTTCTAATTTTATTTGTTATATTCCAGATAAATTAATTCCATTCCGTAATATATTTGATGCATGTGCTTTTATAATTAACTCCTGGAATCATTTTTGTTTATATTGAGGTGAATGATAATTTTAAATAAACCAATTTGCACTGCAGAACGACCTATTCCACCACAGCAGCCAATAAGATATAATTAGTTACGTGCCAGGTAAATGATGCGGGGCAAGTTACTTGGAACAGACTTCAAAAATGGACCTATGAGGGGAGTGAAGAATCTCATAATGGACTTTATAGATGTCGCATGACAATTTACCCCATGAAATCAAAGACTATAACTAGTGTTTCCTAAACGCCTAATATTGCAGAAAATTAACATAAAGTGTACGCTTCGATGAACTTTATACTTTCCTTAGGCATATATCCTAGAAGTTGTACAACATTAATTAAGAATGAAGGGTGGGTCACTTATTCACAGGGAAGTATAATTATATGTAATTCATTACTCGTGCAAATACCTTTAACAAATAGTTCATGTTTTTATTAACATTGTTTTATCTTTGGAAAAATAGAAAGTCAAGAAAATAATTCCACCTAAAGGGTAGTTTGAAGTAGGGCAATTTTTTGGAAGTTTGGTACATTTAATCTCTGAAATGAAATATTTTCCGAGGTTTCGTTTCCGGTTTGTACCTTTGTTGTTTTAAAAGAAATGCAAATGGATCTCAATTTCTGTATTTTCAATTAAATGTGGAAATCAAAATAATTAGTTAAGTGGAATTCTTCCTCTACCTATTACAGGTTACAGTAGAAAAACTAAAATTATATGAGAATGTGTGTGTATGTGTGTGTGTGTGAGAGAGAGAGAGAGAGAGAGAGAGAGAGAGAGAGAGAGAGAGAGAGAGAGAGAGAGAGAGAGAGAGGTGAGAAATGGTTATCTTTACCATTGCCTCGCCATTTTCACTGGTGCCAGTTCCACCATCAAATAAAATAAACGCGTTATAAATAAACAGTTTTAATATTTAAATAACTTCAAGTTCCGTAAAAAATACAAAGAGAATAAACGTTATTCATGTAGCAGCTAAAAGGTCTTTGTCAAGGAAGCATTAAAAAAAGATGTTAAGACTATGTCCTGAATAACTTGCAAGCAATTTTTTTGAGGTGCAGCTGTATCAGTTTACAAAATCCCAGAAAGCCGCAGAATGGAATAATCGAGTTGTCTGCTAAACCACATCCATTTTCTTGTAAGTTAATAAAATGCAGTTTCTGGTGTCTGGTTTCAGTGAAGCTCGTTATGTTAGCATGCATCAGTTACAGGGTGTACTGGCAGTGATTGTCCTCCAAACAACTGCGTAAAGCTGCAATTTCTAAGCAGTTGCAGCTTTCAGGTATTTGTCTCATACCTGTATGAAACTGGTTACTCAGGTTGACGAAAAGTTTAACCTAAAAAAGTACTACATCATTTCCATTTACAGAGCTCTACAGCATTCCATGCGTTTGGAAGTATTTATTTGCTTGTTAACATTATTTTGTATTACCATTTCACTTCCTAACTGGTCTTTTGAACAAGTCGCGTAGAGACTGATTTATTATGGGAACAGCATGTTGAACAGCAAGCTTTTGAAAGAATGAACGAATGTGATCGACCTCATGTAGGATTTCCATGTATGACGTTTATCTCAGAAATAATGCAAATTGCTAAAACATACTGTTATAATCGCCCATTTTTACTGAAAAATCCTTACTATGAGCAGCGTTCGTAAACTGTCAGTTTTGAACATTCTTTTTTTAAATTAATGGACAATATTTTAATTACATGACGTCACACGCACAACTCTACTGGCAACGCACTATTTAAATTAAACAAAACAGTCACTTGTAACAATATTCTTGTAGAGAGACCTAATGGAACAGGTTTAAGTTAAGAAGTACGAGTGTGTGAAAGTAATCAGCAAGAATGAGAGAAATTTATTTCGTAGCTATATAAGAACCTATATAATATATATATATATATATATATATATATATATATATATATATATAAACTCCCATATTATGTTGTAACGCAGTGGCTATGCAAGTTCGGCATAGGCAATGCAAATTACGATAACCTCTATGTTGAGATGACTACAATATTCTATAAGTTTCGCTGTCTCGAACGTTCTGGAAACTTCCACCGGCTGCAAAAGCGAGCGTTCTCGCATGCTGAGGGAGTTTTAGTAGTCAACTAGTATATGAAAGATTAGTAAGTGTATTTCTGTTGAGACGAAAAATGCTCCCTGTGCGAGTATGCGACAATGTGGTGACTTGTAGTGAGTGCTGTTGTTACTGTAACGGATTAGAGACGTCCTCTGTTCGGCTTGCCAGCAAGTAAATTGTCAGTAAGAGGAAGCTAGGAACGTACGTACTGCATTATCTCCCGAGGAGCAAAAAGTAATAGTGATAATTGGAATATATAGTTGCATTAATGAAGTGGCAATGAACTCTCACTAAATGTTGGAGTACATTATTAAATGACAGTGAAAATTACCTGAACGAAGTCTCACAATATACTGCTCCCAGAATCACGTTTGCAATCAGGGATGTTCAGATTAAGTTGGCTTGATTAGGTATGATTAACAGTTATGTTTAAAAAAATACTTATTCTTTTCCACTGATTGAATTTGGTAGTAATTCTTAAAATCTTAAATTTTAAATGTTGCTAAAATGTGGGTTGATTTGCACCAGGATATATTTAAACTATTCCAATGACAAACCATTTGTGGAAAGTCGTCTAACCATTCATCCCGTTATTGAATATATCGCCTAGTTTTACGAGCATTTCATTTAAATTCATAAGAGTTCTCTGACCTGGTCCCACTGGCCAAGTGCAGCAATTACTCATAACCTCGTTTAGTAAAGTGACACTGAAATTGTATAGGTAGTTAGATTTCTCTGCCTTTCATTAAAAGTTGAGGCGTTTCCAAATGTCTAGAAACTACTTTTTTCGACGATAGTGTTCGCTCCTGCTATAGTGTGGGATGGTGAAATCCTGCACTTCGTATGTTTTGCATTTTTATTGCTCCGCCAAAAACAAACGTCTGAACGCCCCGCACGACACGTTAGTATTCTGTGACCGCGTAGAAGTCTATAATAAAATCGAGCGAACATCGGGATGGTTCAGGCGGTGACTGGCGGAAGATGTTGACTTCGACCATCCTCGTCGCCCGATCATTCTATCTTAGGTTTATTCTTGGTTTTTCCTTGTTAGACGAATACCATGGTGACTTCTGCAATTCAAGACTCCTTTCCTTGTCTTCTTCATTTCTTTCTTTGCCATATTTAAGGTCTAGTTGTGGGTGTGATAGTAAGGGCATATGTGAGCTTATGGTGACGCTGCTGGGCATTAAAGACGTGGTACGCCTGGTCTCTGCGCCTTGCTCTGTCCCCGCCCTTTGTCGGCCTGTGTTTTTATCCGCGGCTCTGGCGATTTTTAGCTCACAATAGACACTCTTTGGCTCGTAATGCAATAGCATATGCATATGCTGATATAGGAGTTGACCGTCCCTTGTATCACTGATTGGGGTAAGCTTTCACCGGGACGAGGTGGTGTCCATGTGTTCATAATTTTCGGATGACAAATTTATTTCGAAATTTGAAAATTAGCTACTCCCACTGGAGGTGATTCAGCTGATGAAAAAACGAAAGCTCGACTTTGTAAACTAAACATAACTTGATATTAATAGTATTCAGTTTATAAAGTAATAGATTTCCTTTTTGTCAGAGAGAATTAAAACAGACTTCACTCTCGATAACTTTTATTAGATTCATTGTTTTAATAGCTAATATAGATATGCAAAGTTAGTGTAAAAGAAAAGAAAATAGGATGAAGATTATGTGATTACTTTTGAAGAACAATTAAAATTTAAAAATTGATATTTGCTACTATTACGAGCACTAAATTACGACCCATAGCACTCTGTGGCTTAATTGCACACATTATCTTTAAACTTTTCCTTTTAATTTACTATTTTAAAAGGAGTAAAGGTAATGGTATATATCATTATTGGTTCTCTTTCTAGGTTCAGCACAAAAAAAAAAAAAAAAAAACCAAG